>JBBMOL010000097.1:0-575720 GCA_037954665.1 Laguncularia racemosa | reverse complement strand
TACATGTGGATAAGGATAGATTAGGCAACTTAGGGTTTTTCCATATTGTTATTTGTATGCTATATAAGTCATGCTAGGGGGAGCCGGCAAGAGACAAATTATCATTGAATTGAAAACCACAATCTCGTGAGATTACGAAAACCCCTCTTTTTTTCTTTTGCAAAAGAACTTTTCTATAGGAATTCTTAACCGAATTGCTTAGAATCCTTTTGATAACTTAGGTTTCAGTTAATAGGTGTGATTGGGTCTAGTTATGAATACTTGTTCAGACGATCCTTGAGGTAATCGATTCAAATAACTTTCTTTGGGCTTCTAGGATTAATATACTTAGGGTTTCATGCATCATTTGGTATCAAAGTTTCGGCTTCTTGAATCAAGTAAATTCTACCCCTTTTTCCCTTTATTGTCTATTGTTTTTTTCCATACCATATCTAGAAATTCGTATAAAAAAATCTTGTTCAGTCACTAAATCCCTTGGAGATCGATGGCAATAGGTTTTAGTTAGGCTTTAAAACATTCAATTGTTGTTCAATTCATAGTTCATATTGAAACGCATACATAAAAAAAAAAATCAATTCATTGTAAAAGAAAAAAATAAAGAACCGAAATTTAAAAAAAAAAAAAAAAAAAAGAGAGAGAGAGAGAGAGAGAGAGAGAGAAAATCTAGTTTTGGCAAGTGCCAATTCAATTTCCAATTCTAGCTGCAAATTATATCTTGTCCTTCCAATTGTTGCATCCAAATTACACTAATATTCTTGATATATATATTCGATGGAAAATTGTGTTTCCATTTAATTTGCGTGATAGGACTTGTTTGATTTGTTCTGAAATTAGTAGTAAGAATTTGTTCATATCTATTAGAATTCACACTTGTTCTTCACTGCACCATGACTTGGAACCACTAATGCTCATTAGGTATTGACTTAGTGATTTGTTTAAGGAGTTCCAATCCGAGTTCCTATCAATGATTGTAAAAAAAGGGGTTATGAGGACATATTTTGTGAAAGATATACATGAGTGGAATTGTGAGCATATTATTAGTGAGCAATACATGAGTGGGTGTGAGGAACATATATAATTTTTCTTTACTTGTGATCTTACTCTATTGATAACTTTAGAATTATGTCGGGACAGAACACTAAATGGAAGCGGTCTAGAGTGATGTTTGAGGAGTTGATGGGGGAGATGAAAAGAATCTTGATGGGTGAACTTGAGCAAATCCATGAAAGAATGGATAGGATGGAAAGGAGTAGGAAACCGTCTAGTAGTACCACTGTTAGGCGAAGAGTAGGTAGACCGAATAGGGGAGGAGTTAGGATAGAAGAAGGTAAGGAATCTGGTTTTGGAGATTATCAACACGTTAGGGACAAAGGGAGTACCTAGAGGCTTGATAGAATCTGGGTAGTATTAAATTGAAAATCTCAACATTTCAAGGAAAGAATGATCCAAAGTTATATTAGAGTAGGAGTGGAAAATGGATCATGTTTTTTGAATGCCATAACTACATTGAGGAGAAAAAGATAAAACTGGCTACAATAGAGTTTTCAGATTACGCCAGTATAACGCCGGGATCAGCTAGTGTGTAATAGGTATAGGTAAGGAGAGAGACCTATAGCACTTGGATGAGATGAAGCTATTATGTAGAAATGGTTCAGTCCTAGTCACTATCACAGGGACTTACTTAGGAAAGTTCTAAGGATTGACACAGGTTATACAAACCACGCCAACCCGTGACGAAACCCAATACCAAACGTTCGGAATTCGTTGCCTAAGACGCCCAAAAACCTAAAGTGGAAACCGCGACCCGTTGTCTATAAGCGAGATAAGAACCTTGGTTAAAATGAAGACGCCACAATCGGGATGAAAAACCGATTGATAAGTCGGGATGAACGCCATGAAATCAATCCGATAAGTTCAAATTATTCTTGAAGAACCAAGAGAGGTGGGCCCCTCAAAAGTGTTTAATGTTCAAAAATGTAAATTCCATGTTGTTCTAAACCCTAGGAGCTTTTATACTAGGGTTACAATTCATGAAAAACAATTCAAAACCACGTAGCTTAGATAAGTTGCGTAAAAAACACGAAACAGGAAAAAGCTGGCCGGCAGGGGATACACGGCCGTGTACACGACCGTGTAACTTTTCTATACAACTTCTGGCAACATACACGACCGTGTACACGACCGTGTACTTTGACCGTGTACCTTTCTGTGCATTTGCTTGACTCCATAACAGGCCGTGCCTTTTAACCGTGTGTCTGGCCATGTATGATTCTGTGCAATCTTGAGATTCTTACACGGGTGTGCCTTGAACATACACGCCCTCTTCAACCCGTGTCCGGTGTGACTTGTATAAAAGCAAGGGTCTTCCCATGGTTGTTCCAATCTGTTCCAACTTCATGATTGCTCCAATCCTTTCCGGCTTCATGGATAACCTTTATCAACCCGTTAAGTGCTCCCCTTTAATCATTTCGCTTGATTTCTTGTGATCGGTCCAGGCGGCACTTCAAGTGGATCCACATTTCTTCTTCCGGCTTGGCTCTTATCATGGATCTCGTCATTAAAGATAATCAATACTACGAAATTGAATACGATAATTGATATGAAAAGATTGGAGTTAGGGTTTTTGATATTACCTTCCTCAACCGAACTTGATGTTTTGACAAACCGAGCTCTGATACCAAATGATACGAACTACACCAACCCGTGACGAAACCCAATACCAATACGTTCGGAATTCGTTGCCTAAGACGCCCAAACACCTAAAGTGGAAACCGCGACCCATTGCCTATAAGCGAGACAAGAACCTTGGTATAAAATGAAGACCACAATCGGGATGAAAGACCGATTGATAAGTCGGGATGAACGCCACGGAAATGAATCCGATAATTCGATTTAGTTCTTGAAGAACCAAGAGAGGTGCCTCTCAAAAGTGTTTAATGTTCAAAAATGTAAATTCCATGTTGTTCTAAACCCTAGGAGCTTTTATACTAGGGTTACAATTCATGAAAAACAATTCCAAAACCACGTAGCTTAGATAAGTTTTCGTAAAAAAACGAAACAGGAAAAAGCCCGGCCGGCAGGGGATACACGGCGTGTACACGACCGTGTACTTTGGCCGTGTACTTTTCTGTACAACTTCTGGCAACATACACGACCGTGTACACGACCCGTGTACTTTGACCGTGTACCTTTTCTGTGCATTTGCTTAACTCCATACGCGACCGTGCCTTTTAGCCGTGTGTCTGGCTGTGTATGATTCCGTGCAATCTTGAGATTCTTACACGGCCGTGCCTTGAACATACATGCCCTCTTCAACCCGTGTCCGGGTGTGACTTGTATAAAAGCAAGGGTCTTCCCATGGTTGTTCCAATCTATTCCAACTTCATGATTGCTCCAATCCTTTCCGGCTTCATAGACAACCTTTATCAACCGTTAAGTGCTTCCTTGAATCGTTTCGCTTGATTTCTTGTGATCGGTCCAGGCGGGCACTTCAAGGGATCCACATTTCTTCTTCCGGCTTGGCTCTCATCATGGATCTCATCATAGGGAACCAAAAGTGTAGAGGATTATTACAAGGAGTTAGAGATAGCCTTGATTAGGGAAGAGTTGAGGAAGATGATGAGGCCACTATGGCTAGTTTTCATCAATGGGTTGAATAGAGAAATAGATGATGTAGTGGACCTATACTGTTATTTAGATATGGAAGAACTGCTGCACAAAACAATTAAAGTAAAGCGACAATTAAAATATAGGAGTAAGTAGAGGATTGGTTCGACTTCCAAATCTCCATGGAATCTAATTGGAAGAGGAACTCTACAAATTCAAAGCCTAAGGAGGATGTGAAGGCTAAGAATCCAGTTGCTGCACCTAAGGGAAAAATTGACACTACACCCCCTTCTAGGACTAGAGATATTAAGTGTTTTAGGAAATTAAGGGTTTGGGCACATTACAGCCCAATGTCCAATCAAAGAGCCTTTGATTATCTGTGATAATGGGAATATAGAGAGTGTGAGCTCTAAGGAGGAGGAAGAGTCACCATCGCAGGAGTATGAGGATGTTGACTTGAAGGGACCCATGAGTGGCGAGTTGTATGTCACAAGGAGAGTACTTATTTGTAGCTTGATAATCGATAGTAGCAGTTGCACTAATGTTGCTACACCTTGCTATAGAAAAGATGCAATTGAAAGTGAAAAAACATTTGAGACCATATCGATTACAATGGTTGAATGAATGTGAGGAGTTAAGGTGACCAAGTAGGTTTTATAGCCTTTTCCATAGAAAGCTATAAGGATGGGTTATGTGTGACGTGGTACCTATGTAGGCTAGCCACATATTGTTAAGGCGACCCTAGAAATTCATAGGAAGATTATGTATGACGGGTACAAAAAATCAGTATTCCTTTGTATTAAACAAAAGAAAAGTGGTACTCACGCCACAGAAACCATGGGAAGCTAGTGAGGATCAAATGAGGATTGCAAAAGAGTTTAGAGAAAACACTCGAGTGCACGAGAGAAAAGTGAAGAGAAAAAGAAAACAAGTGAAAAACAAACCTGGCGAGCAAAGAGGGAAAAGACACTTAAACATAGAGAGCAAAGAGTCTGGTGAGAAAGAGTGAGGTTAAGAGTGCAGTGCTGGCTAAACAACAATTACTTGTACTTATGTGAAGTCCTAAAAATTCGAAAAGTTATATAAACAATTAAAGGAAATAAATAGAATAATAAATTCTCTAAAACATAATTTTCAAACAATATTTGGTTAAATGTAAATTTAGAGTGAATATTTATATTCGGGATAATTAGATTAGTTAGACATAAGCTTTCGTAATAAAAATGCTAAAAAATATAAAATTTAAAGGTATTTTTAATACGCGAGCAAGATAAATAAAATAGAGGCATTTAGAAATAAAATATAATCAAAATATAATATAATATATATTCATAACTTAAAAAAAAAAAAAAAAAGTCAAACCGCCATCTTCAAACGCATCCAGCAGCAGCAAGTAAGGGGGGGGGGGGGGGGGGGGGGGTTGACAAGTTTCTTAGCTGTCCCATTCTTGTCCCTTTTTTGTCATTCCTTCTTCTCTTTTTCTTTTCTTTCTTATCTTCTTCTTCTCAACTTACTCTTTTCCCCCAAACCGCACTTCTCTTAACTTTTTTGTCATTCTTCTTCATCTTTTTCTTTTCTTTCTTATCTTCTTCTTCCCTTAACTTTTCCTTTCTTTCTTTTCTGTCGCATCTTCTTCCCATCGTTCCTTTACTTTTTCTTTTTCTTTATCTGGTTGCATCCTTCTCCTCTACCTCCGAGCTACATCTTCTTCAACAGCTTCTGGTGCAACGAACGGGAACTAACAACGGCCGTAATGACAACAACAAAGATGACGACCAGCACCCCAGCTGAAGGAGAAAGTGGAGATGTGTGGATGTGTGGGTGTGCATGAATGTAGATGATGTGTGTGAGAAGGCGTAAGCGACGGTGGATGGTGTGTGAGGGTGTGTTTGTATGTGTGTGAGGATCTATGTGTATGCAGGTGAAGGAAGTGGGGTGTGTGAGAGAGTGTGTGTATGTGCGTGAATGGAGGCCGTGTGTGTGGCTGTGTGCATGTATGTACGCGAGGGAAGAGGACCGCAACAACAACTGCAACAGCAAACCACACTGGCAGCCACGACAACAACCATGACCGCAACAACTGTGACTACAGCACGGCAATCCCCCCCAGCAACCACAACAACGATCCTAACAACGGCAACAACGACCATGACAACGGGTCCCAGGCATGCGTGATCGACGGACTATGGGGAGGAAGGGATAAAGTGGAGTAGAATGTAAGAAGGAAATGTTGTCCACAAAATGAGTCTAATTGGGGTGAAGCATGAGAGAAATGGGGAAGAAAAGAAAAGGGGAAAGGGAAGGAGAGGGAAGAAAAGGAGGAAAAGAACAGAAAAAAATGTGGGGAATGTGAGGTTATATGGAGATGTATGTGTATGTGTATGAAGAGGTATAAGGTGAGCGGGATGTGTATGTGTGTGTGTGTAAATGAAGATGTGTATATAAGTGTGTATGAATGGAGGACGTATATGTGTGTGTGTGTGTATATGGATGTGTATATGTGTATGTGTGATTAAAGGTGTGTAAGGTGTGTAAGAGTGCGTGTATGTGTAAGTGAAAGTGTGTAGGGTGTAAGGTTATGTATGTAAGTGTGTGGTGGTGTGCAGAATATAGGAGGATGTATGTGTGTGTATGTGTATGAGATAGTGTGTGTATGTGTAAGAAGGAGGAACCATGTATGTGTAATGCATGTGAGTATGTGCACGTATGTATATGGTTGTGTAGTGTATGCGGAATGTGTGTATGTAGGATGATATGTGATGTGTGTGGAGGGAGTGTATGCATATGGATAGGTGTGGTAGATGCAGTTTGTGTGTGTATGTGTGGATACCATGTAGCATGAGGGATGTATGTGTATGGAAGATGTGGGATGTACGGAGTGTGTGTGAGTATGGAAGGTGAATGTATGTTTGCAAAGCATGTGGGTGTGTGTTATGGTGGTGTAAGGTATATGGGGATATGTGAGTAAGTGTATGAGATGAATGATAGAGTCATTTTATACTCAATCTTTATAGTATGAAGTGTGTTATTTTATTAAGATTTTATAGAAATCATAAGGAAATGGTACTTAATTCTATTATGGTGATAAATCAGGTTAAATGGAGTCAAGGGTGCTAATTCAAGTAAATTAGAGAAGTCATCTACAACTTGGATCAAAGACAAGGATTTACACCGCCGGAGGAAAGTACATGGCGCGTAGTTGAAGTATACGGCCATGCACTTAGTTTTGAAGCCACAGGAAAATACACGGTTGAAGTACACGACCGTATCTGTCTTGAAGAATCCACGGGAAAATACACGGTTGAAGTACACGACCGTGTATCTGTCTAGAAGAAGGCACGATTGGAGATACAGCCATGGCGAAAACCGTGCTATACACTGCACAAGAAGGTGGAAATGTGGACTATCAACAGAGAGAGACACGGTTCGTGATTTGGCCGTGGTGGAAGCCGTGGTTGAAGATGTGGTGGAAACCGTGGTTGAAGACGTGGTGGAAGTTGAAATGGAAGACGTGCCAAGGATGAGAAATTGTGGAACATCAACCAGAGGATGACACGGCTTGAGATCTTGCCGTGGTATAAGCCGTGGCACACACTGATCACGGATGAAAGAATTGTAGATTACCCACAGAGGAAGGCACGGCTTGACCCACGGCCGTGGTGTTGGGCGTACCAGGCGGACAATTATTCACTTCTTGAGATTTACATCAAAAAGGAAAGATATTTTCGTATCTTGCTAGCTAAAGATCCTCTGCCATTCCTTTAACAATATAAATAGAACTAATTCTAGAGGGTTAAAAAAATCTTAGATCATCTTGGAGACAAGAAGGAAGGAAGGAGGCAGAGGAAGAAAACCGGGAACAGAGGCTTGTTATGTTTTTACTTTTAATTTTAGTTTTGATGATGAACATGTGTAGCTAAGCAGATTTTCTAGCCAAAGGGTCATAGCAGTTTGATTCTCCACGAATTGTGAGATCTAATTGATTTGTCTTTAATCTATTCTTTGTTTTTTGATATTCATATATCTTCTGAATGTTATGTCATTATTATCTTTGTTGGTTGGTATGAATTAGAGCTCTTCTACTCAATTAGCAAGTTAATATATTGTCAACTAGCACGTCAAATCCATAATTGTTTGATAGTTCTAGTCTCGGTGACACAATAACATGTTTGATTATAAAATAGATGATCGAATTCATGTTATGGAGATGTATGATCTTGTTTAAATAGGTTATCTTATAATCTACTGGCATGAATTGGTGGTCTCTCTAGTTTTTTTAATGCTATTGGTAGATTAAATCCTAAGAGCTTGTTTTAGGGTTGTCTAATCGATAAGAGAAATAATCAAAGGGCTTGTTTTGATTATCGAAGAAGTAAGGAGAGATAGGTTATTAGAGCTTGTTAATAACCATAACCAGGTTATCTAGAAATAATAATAGAAAACATTTGCATCGATGATCAATTCCTCGAATTAAACTATCTTGATTCCTTTGGCTAGGCTTTTATCAATATTCGATTTTATTATCTTGTTTCAATATTATTTTGATTCACAAACAAAACCCCCCATTTTTCTTTTCCTCTTTATTCTCTTTGAATAGAAATATATTTAACCAATCCCTGTAGATACGACCCTACTCACTACTATACGCAAATCATATCATTGTCTAGGAGTAGGTTTTATTTTTTTTTATTCGACACCCATCAAATTTTGCGCCGTGCCGGGGATTGTTGTCAAATTTATTTCTATTCTTGTATGACTCGCTCTTCTCATACAGGTGCACTCACTTATAATCCGGAGATTGAGAAGACTCTTAAGAGGCTGGAAGAGAAGCTAGATCATCCCCTAGACTAACTTAGCATCGGATTTGTCTTATTCATCCATTGATTCTGAAAAAGAAGACGATATGGCAAATCCCGAAAGAACATTGCGAGAATTGGCTACACCGGATGTGAATCAACAACCCCTTTGTATTCACTATCCCGAACTAGCTGTTGAATTCGAGTTGAAATCTGGGTTGATACATCTGCTACCCACCTTTCATGGTCTTGAGAATGAAATCCTCACAAACATTTGAAAGAGTTCCATATAGTGTGTTTAGTATGAGGCCGCAAGGAATAACCGACGATCAAATCAAGTTACGTGCTTTTCCATTTTCTTTAAGTACTAAAGCTAAAGATTGGTTGTTTTATTTGCCTCCAGGTTCTATAACCACTTGGACAGATATGGTGAGACTCTTCTTAGACAAATTTTTCCCCGCGTCTAGAGCTGCTGGTATAAGAAGAGAAATTTGTGGTATCAAACAGAGGGACACCGAGACTCTTCATGAGTATTGGGAGAGGTTCAAGCAACTTTGTGCAAGCTGTCCACAACACGGGATATCTGAACAACTTCTCATCCAATACTTCTATGAAGGCATGCTTCCAATGGAGAGGAAGATGATGGACTGCTGCAAGCGGAGGTGCCATTGTGAATAAAACCCCTAGTCAAGCTAGGGAATTGATCTCCATTATGGCTGCTAATTCACAACAATTTGGGTATAGGCATGATACATCTTCAAGGAAGGTAAATGAGGTAAGTGTTTCTAACCTTGAACATCAAATTTCTAACCTAACCTCCCTTGTGCAGCAAATAGCTCTTGGAAATACACAGCAGGTGAAGGCTTGTGGAATTTGTGCTGCTCCTAATCATCCCACCGACATGTGTCCCTCACTACAAGATGACATCATGAGCATGCCAATGCTGTAGGAGGATTCCCAGGACAGCCACAAAGGAAATATGATCCCTACTCGAATACTTATAATCTTGGCTGGAGGGATCATCCTAACTTCAGATATGGCAATAAACTAAAAAACTTCCAACAATTCTAACCTAAGCCATCAAACCAAGTACCCGAAGCTCCTTCCACTTCAGGTATGTCTCTTCAAGAAATTGTTAAATCACTTGCTGTTAATACAAAACAATTTCAGGATGAGACAAAGCAGAGCATTCACAACTTGGAAAATCAGGTAAGCCAACTTGCTTCTTCTATAAACAGGTTAGAAACTCAAGGTAAGTTACCTTCTCAAACTATCACAAATCCAAAGCAATGCGCTAATGCAATTACCTTGAGAAGTGGAACGAAATTGTAGGGATCAAATGAGAAAGGACACCGAACTAATCTTGAGAAAGAGACTGCAACTCCAAGCCAACAGAACAACCAGATTAAAGGATCCCTTGTTGAACCACCAAAAGTCATGACAACAGCACCTCCTTTCCCCTCTAGATTAGCGAAAACCAAGAATGAAGCTGAAGAAAAGGAGATTCTTGAAACTTTTCGCAAAGTTGAGGTAAATATTCCTTCACTGGATGCAATTAAGCAAGTACCTTGTTATGCTAAATTTCTCAAAGAATTGTGCACTAACAAAAGAAAGCTGAAAGGTAATGAAAAGATTAGTGTGGGTGAGAATGTTTCAGCTATTCTTCAGAAGAAGCTTCCTCCTAAATGTAAGGATCCAGGTATGTTTACTATTCCTTGCAAAATAGGTAATCTTGGAATCGCTAAAGCTATGTGTGATTTAGGAGCTTCAATCAATGTTATGCCTTTATCTGTTTATCAAAGCTTGAATGTTGGTCCCTTGAAGGAAACAGGTGTTATTGTTCAACTTGCTGATAGGTCCAATGTCTATCTTGAGGGAGTCCTAGAAGATGTTTTAGTACAAGTTAATGGGTTGGTTTTCCCTGCAGATTTTTATGTGCTTGACATGGAGAATGATGATTCTCGTAATTCCTCAATGATATTATTAGGGAGACCATTTCTTAAGACATCCAGAACGAAAATTGATGTACATGACGGTAACCTCACTATGGAATTTGATGGTGAAGTGATTAAATTTAACATTTATGATGCCATGAAATATCCTAGTGATATCTCCCCTGTTTTTGTTGTGGATGTTATTGACCCATTAACACAGGCTACATTTGATTTGATAAACGATGATGAGTTGAAAATTGTACTTAATAGGAGTCTTACTATTAATACATTGAAAACTCTTAAGGAAAAGCTTGTAATATCCTCTGATTTGCAGGACATGATTTGGGAGTTGGAATCATTAAAACCTACCAAGTATGATGTGTCCTACATTAATTTACCCCCTTCTAACGCAATACCTCTTCCCTCTATTGTGCAGGCACCAAAGTTGGAATTAAAACCCTTACCCGAACATCTAAAGTACATGAGACTCTTGCTGTGATAGTCTCTAACAAACTAAGTACTTTAGAAGAAGAAAAGTTGATTCGGGTGCTAAGAGAGTATAAAGAAGCCATTGGATGGTCCATAGCCGATATCAAAGGACTAAGCCCCTCCACATGCATGCACAAGATTTTAATAGAAGATAATTGCAAACCTTCAAGGGAAGTTCAGCGTCGTTTGAACCCGCCTATGATGGAGGTAGTTAAGAAAGAGATCTTGAAACTTCTTGATGCAGGTATGATCTATCCAATTTCCGATAGCAAATGGGTAAGTCCAATTCAAGTTGTTCCAAAGAAAACAGGCTTGACTGTGATTGAAAACTCTGATGGTGAGTTAATTCCTACTCGGGTTCAGAATGGTTGGAGGGTTTGTGTTGATTACAGGAAGTTAAATGCATTAACTAGAAAAGATCACTTCCCTCTTCCTTTTCTTGATCAGATGCTTGAACGTTTGGCTGGCCATTCTCACTATTGTTGTCTTGATGGTTATTCAGGTTTTCATCAAATTCCAATGGCACCGGAAGATCAAGAGAAGACTACTTTCACTTGTCCATTTGGTACTTTTGCATATCGAAGGATGCCTTTTGGGCTCTGCAATGCCCCAGCCACATTCCAAGGTGTATGGTTAGTATATTTTCAAATTATGTGGAAAATATCATAGAGGTTTTCATGGATGACTTCACAGTCTATGGTAATTCTTTTGATTCATGTTTGACTAACCTTACAAAAGTGCTTCAAAGATGTATAGATAAGAACCTAGTGTTAAATTATGAAAAATGTCACTTTATGGTTGAACAGAGTCTCATTTTAGGTCATATTGTATCCTCTAAGGGGCTTGAAGTCGATAAAGTTAAGGTAGAATTGATTAAATCTTTACCTTACCCTGTAAGTGTACGGGAAATTCGCTCTTTTCTTGGGAGTGCGGGATTCTATCGACGCTTCATCAAGGATTTTTCCAAAATTACTCAACCCCTATGTCGATTGCTGCAAAAAGAAGTGACATTTGAGTTCGATGAGGCCTGTAAGCACGCTTTTGACACATTGAGGGATAAGTTGACTTCTGCTCCAATCATCCAACCACCTGACTGGAACCTTCCCTTTGAAATTATGTGTGATGCGAGCAATTATGCAGTTGGAGCCGTTCTTGGCCAAAGAGTTGGAAGAGCTTCTCATGTCATTTATTACGCTTCTAGAACATTGGATAATGCTCAATGCAACTATTCCACAAAGGAAAAAGAACTCTTGGCTATTGTTTTTACATTAGAAAAATTCAGATCATATTTACTTGGTACTAAGGTAATTGTTTACTCTGATCATGCAGCCCTCAAATACCTGCTCACGAAGAAGGAGGCGAAACTAAGACTTATTCGATGGATACTCTTATTACAAGAGTTTGATCTGGAAATACGCAATAAGAAAGGTTCTGAAAACTTAGTTGCCGACCACCTCAGTAGAATACCTATTAGTGAAGGGTCAACACCAATACAAGATGATTTCCCAGATGAGTATCTCTTTTCTATTCAAAAGACAATTCCGTGGTATGCCGATATTGTCAACTATTTGGTTACTAAGATACTACCAAGTGATTTGGCTAGGGCTCAAAAAGATAAAATTAAAAGTGATGCTAAGTACTATGTATGGGATGATCCATATTTGTGGAAACATTGTGCTGATCAGATCATTAGAAGGTGTATTTCTCAAGACGATATTCCTTCTGTCTTGCAATTTTGTCACTCATATGCATGTGGTGGACATTTTGGCCCTAAGAGGACAGCTCAAAAGGTATTAGGATGTGGTTTGTTTTGGCCTACATTGTTTCGTGATTCTTTTATGTTTTGTAAGTCTTGTGAACGATGTCAAAAAAATTGGCAACTTAGGACGTAGAGACCAAATGCCACTTACCCCTATTCTTGCATGTGAAATATTTGATATATGGGGTATTGACTTTATGGGTCCTTTTCCTCCTTCTTTCGGTAATGTTTACATCCTTCTTGCTATTGATTATGTTTCAAAATGGGTGGAAGCCAAAGCGACCCGAACTAATGATGCCAAAGTTGTTGTGGATTTTGTTAAATCTCATATTTTTGCTAGGTTTAGGATACCAAAGGCTCTTATCAGTGATCGTGGCACACACTTTTGTAATAGAGTAGTGGAAACTCTACTAAAAAAATACAGGGTCACTCATCGCACTTCCACCGCATATTACCCTCAAACCAATGGATTGGCAGAAGTTTCAAATCAAGAAATCAAGTCTATTCTGGAAAAAATCGTCAATCCAAGTAGGAAGGATTGGAGTACAAGACTTAAAGATGCATTATGGGCCTACCGGACAGCTTACAAGACCCCTATAGGTATGTCTCCTTACCATTTGATATTTGGCAAACCGTGTCACCTCCCTATGGAGCTGAAACATAGGGCGTACTGGGCTGTAAAACAATGTAACATGCGAATGGCTGAGGTTGGTGAGTACAGAAAACTTCAATTACAAGAACTTGAGGAAATTCGAAGAGAAGCTTA
Source organism: Laguncularia racemosa (assembly GCA_037954665.1). Taxonomy (NCBI): domain Eukaryota; kingdom Viridiplantae; phylum Streptophyta; class Magnoliopsida; order Myrtales; family Combretaceae; genus Laguncularia; species Laguncularia racemosa. Next base: position 562,370 of record JBBMOL010000097.1, on the reverse strand, counting down.
TGAGAGTACTAAAATCTACAAGGAAAAAACAAAGAATTTTCATGATCAAATGATTTCCCGAAAGAATTTTTCTGTAGGTCAAAAAGTACTACTTTATCATTCTCGATTGAAGTTGTTCTCTGGAAAACTACAATCACGGTGGATTGGTCCTTTTGTTATCACTAACATATTTTCACATGGTGCAGTTGAGATTGCAAGTCTTGAAACCGGTAAGAACTTCAATGTCAATTGTCATCGCTTGAAACCTTTTTATGAAGGATTTTAAGTATGTAATATTGAAGAAACCAGTTTAACTCACCCCGAGTATTGCGATTAATTACAGGAACGTCTAGCCAAAGACGTTAAAGAAAGGCGCTTCATGGGAGGCAACCCATGTCAAAAAAGAAAAAAGAAAATTCAATTTTAGTTTTGTTTTGATTTTAGTTTTGTTTTGATTCTAGTGTTGTTTTGATTTTTTCTGATTAGCTGCAGCAAGGATACATATCATCAAATGACACTCTCTAGTGCCTAAGGGGAGAATTCCAATTACTCTACACTTCATACTAGGGAAGTACTAGTATTCCTTTTCTCTTATTCTCTAATGTTCCTTGTGTTGATTCCTCTTTAATTGTGCTGAATTAGGAACAGTGAGGACACTGTTCAAGCTAAGTGTAGGGGAGAGGATAATAAAATATAGAGAATAGGGAACTGACTTATACTCTAAATGTTTGTCCTTAAGCAATCTTAAGCAATTTTAAGCCAAATTTTTTTCAAAATTATCATGAAATCTAGAGATTGTACTAAATGTTGTAATAAGCATCTACAAAATGTGAAATTGACTTGTTCAAATGCTTTACTCACCTACTGTTATGATTAGAATACTTGGTTAAAATTAAGTAGTGAAATCTTTAAGAAACAAATTTACCTTGTATTTAGCTTTAGAATTGGAATTCTAAGAGTAAGTCGAGTCCCTAAGTGAAAAATAAACAAGTTTACTTCTAGGTTATATTAGCAACTGTATACTCTTTGAAGTTGTTGAAAAAAAAAAATCAAGCATAGCCATTACTCCAATAATTCAAATAATTGAGTTAAGAGTATTCAAACTTGAATGTTAGAGTGAGGAAGAGTCCGTAGGGGTATCTCAAAACCCGGTCACTTGAGTGACGAGCTCGGGATGTGCCGACTCAATGAACTCACTATAACGATAAGGGCGAAAAAGGCAAAAGTTCATGAAAAGAAGCGGGCAAAAACCTGTCAAAATAGATGCTTGATTAAATCAAAAGAACAATGAATGTAAACATTCATTGAATTAAACAAGACTTATAATAGAAAGGGAGAAAATCTATGGAAAGAGTTGATACTATATGCTTTTACTTTATGTTTCAAAGATTATATACTTGATAATATCCAATGAAGTTTAATTGGGTGTTTTTCCTTAGTGGATTAAGTATTTACTTTTGGAATAAAAATTCTTTTGCTAAACATGAGGATTAAAGTTTGTTTTGTTTAGATTAGCTATTAAATTTTGTCCATGGTAATTTGATCACATGAAACCAGTTTGGTTGAAGTAGTAGACATTAAAATTACAAGTCATGAATTACAAATGAATAGATGCTTGGAATGATGAAAAGAAAGTTCGTATAATCTATGACGGATTTCTCAATTGATTTGATTCAATTGCTTGAGGACAAGCAAAAGTTTAAGTGTGGGGGAATTTGATAGAGCCATTTTATACTCAATCTTTATAGTATGAAGTGTGTTAATTTATTATAGATTTTATAGAAATCATAAGGAAATGGTACTTAATTCTATTATGGTGATAAATCAGGTTAAATGGAGTCAAGGGTGCTAATTCAAGTAAATTAGAGAAGTCATCTACAACTTGGATCAAAGACAAGGATTTACACCACCGGAGGAAAGTACATGGGCGTGTAGTTGAAGTACACGACCGTGTACTTAGTTTTGAAGCCACAGGAAAATACACGGTTGAAGTACACGACCGTGTATCTGTCTAGAAGAAGGCACGATTGGAGATACGGCCATGGCGAAAACCGTGCTATACACTGCACAAGAAGGTGGAAATGTGGACTATCAACAGAGAGAGACACGGTTCGTGATTTGGCCGTAGTGGAAGCCGTGGTTGAAGATGTGGTGGAAACTGTGGTTGAAGAGGTGGTGGAAGTTGAAATGGAAGACGTGCCAAGGATGAGAAATTGTGGAACATCAACCAGAGGATGACACGGCTTGAGATCTTGCCGTGGTATAAGTCGTGGCACACACTGATCACGGATGAAGAATTGTAGATTACCCACAGAGGAAGGCACGGCTTGACCCACGGTCGTGGTGTTGGGCGTACCAGGCGGACGATTATTCACTTCTTGAGATTTACATCAAAAAGGAAAGATATTTTCATATCTTGCTAGCTAAAGATCCTCTGTCATTCCTTTAACAATATAAATAGAACTAACCCTAGAGGGTTAAAAAAATCTTAGATCATCTTGGAGACAAGAAGGAAGGAAGGAGGTAGAGGAAGAAAACCGGGAACAGAGGCTTGTTATGTTTTTACTTTTAATTTTCGTTTTGATGATGAACATGTGTAGCTAAGCAGATTTTCTAGCCAAAGGGTCATAGCAGTTTGATTCTTCACGAATTGTGAGATCTAATTGATTTGTCTTTAATCTATTCTTTGTTTTTGGATATTCATATATCTTCTGAATGTTATGTCATTATTATCTTTGTTGGTTGGTATAAATTAGAGCTCTTCTACTCAATTAGCAAGTTAATATATTGTCAACTAGCACGTCAAATCCATAATTGTTTGATAGTTCTAGTCTCGGTGACACAATAACATGTTTGATTATAAAATAGATGATCGAATTCATGTTATGGAGATGTATGATCTTGTTTAAATAGGTTATCTTATAATCTACTGGCATGAATTGGTGGTCTCTCTAGTTTTTTTAATGCTATTGGTAGATTAAATCCTAAGAGCTTGTTTTAGGGTTGTCTAATCGATAAGAGAAATAATCAAAGAGCTTGTTTTAATTATCGAAGAAGTAAGGAGAGATAGGTTATTAGAGCTTGTTAATAACCATAACCAGGTTATCTAGAAATAATAATAGAAAACATTTGCATCGATGATCAATTCCTCGAATTAAACTATCTTGATTCCTTTGGCTAGGCTTTTATCAATATTCGATTTTATTATCTTGTTTCAATATTATTTTGATTCACAAACAAAACCCCCCATTTTTCTTTTCCTCTTTATTCTCTTTGAATAGAAATATATTTAACCAATCCCTGTGGATACGACCCTACTCACTACTATACGCAAATCATATCATTGTCTAGGAGTAGGTTTTATTTTTGTTGGATTCGACACCCATCAATGATGTATGGTATGTTTATGTGACTATATACATGGAAGGAATGTAATGTGTGTAGAGTATGTAGGCAAGTATGTATTGGTGGTGTGAAGTATATGTGGGGCATGTATGTATGTGTATGTTAGGGGTGTGGAAAGTGAAAGGAGTTTGTGTATATGTATGCACTAGTGGTGTGTGCATATGGACTTGAAGAGAAAAGAGGATAATAACGTGCAGTTGTCGGTATGTGCAATTGGGTGTATGATATGGTTGTCTGTATATATGTATAGGTACATACGTGGTGTGTGAAGTGTGCATGTATATGGATAAGAATATGTTGGTGTGCTTGTGATATGTGGGAAAGGTTGGTGTATGTATGGTAATGGAAGCGTAAGTGAGGATGAAAACCAGTAGAAGGTATGAGGAACCTGTAGGCAGAAATGTCAACAAAGAAGAGAAGAAAGAAGATGATACAAAACCTTTAAGGACTGCTAAATCCTACAAGTTATCCTACAAGTAAATCGTTAGAAGATATTAGAGACAATTGGATAAATGAAAGTTCAAAGATGCTTCATGGACAAGAGAAGCATCTATGATGGTGTAGATGGTGAAGGGAATGATTCAAGCAACATCCAAGATGATGACTTAAGAAATATTTGGAATGAAATGGATTTCACAATGGAGTATTCAAAGGATGTCAAGGAAGATCGTTCCTTCTAGAACCTTGTATCAGAATCACATTGAAGAAGTGTTTAACATTTGAATCTTGTTCGCCCAAAGTTCCTTAAGGAGGAGACTTCACGCCTTACCATCAACTGCAAGACGAGCAGAGTATGCATATCAGGTGCTAGAAGACTACCAAAGTCAGGTAGAGATGCGACCTTCTATGGTTGGTTGAGGAAGCATTACAGAAGGACACTGATTTCAAGAGGAACGCCAAGAGGTTACTCGCTGGAATCGCTCGACTCCAACTAGGGCTACGATAACCCTAAACAAGTGAGTGGGAAACTCCATGATGTGCTACAATGTTGTGCTTGATATGTTGTGTTGATATGGATGTGTACAAGTGGGTGTACATGTATGTGCATGAATGCGTACTTTCGGGTGTGGAAGTACGTGCTGTATGTGTATGTATGTGCATGTACACACATGAGGCATAATTATGTATAAAAAGTGTGCGGAAGTAATCATCCATTTGTAGTCTTGCATAAATAGGGTCAGCATAGGTGTTAGCATAGCCATGCTCAAGGCCATGTTGACTTCGGAAAACGTTATCTTCAATACTAGGTTCAGCACGGGTTCCAGCATGGGCGTGCTTAGGACAGGGCTAAACTTTTTCTTGCTTCTGACCATTTTTCTAACTCAGCACAGGCTATACTAAAGGTTATGTTGAACTGAAATTTCAACTTTCTTCATTTTTTTGCCAAATTTTACCTGGTCTTTTATTCATATCATCCTTAAACCTTTCTTTTGTCTCCGTTGAAACCTGAAATTAATGTTTAATTCTATAAATACCCTCTTCTTCAACCAACATTGGCTTCATCATAGGCTGTGCTGAAAGTTGTGCTGAACTAAAATTCCAACTTTCTTCATTTCTCACCAAATTTCATCTCGTCTTTTTCTCATATCATCCTTAAACCTTCTTTTGTTTCCAATGAAACCTGAAATTAGAATTTAATTCTATAAATACCCTCTTCTTCAACCAACACTGGCTTCTGACACTTATCATATGTATTTATAGGGATTGATATGTTTGTATATATGTGTATTTGTATATTAAAGGTGTAGTTATGTGCATATGTATGTATGCGTAAATGTATATGTATGTGCATGGTTATACGTGTGTTTGTGTATAGGGGATACGTTGTATATGTATATACGTATTCGTGCATACATATGCATGTGTATCGATACATATATGTATTGATGGAAAAGAGTATGTGTTGGAAAATGTGAAAGATGTGGGTATTGGATTCATATATGAGATGCGTGTATACGCAAATGCGAAAAGATCCAAGTGTATCAAAAACATAATGGGTTCGATTGTGAGATTTGGATTGACATTTTTTCTTATGCTTATTGTGGAAGGGTTAATGGAATGGCTTTATTTTTCTTATGTGGATTGGTTGTTATCGTATATTGATTAATCACCCTGAATCGAATAATGAGATTTAATTAAAATGAGACATGCATTACACGAGACATTGCATAAATTGAAGGCCATCACTGTCACAGGGCATCCGGAAGTAATTGTGATATTACTGAACCGTCCTGAGCGAACGACTGGACAAGGGAATTGTCCACGCCTTGTCGGTTCCTTGTTCAGAGTGTCTTTAAGGGTGTTGCTCCGACTGTTGCAAGTGCATGGGAGCATCCGTTGATAAAATGAATATATAGTAAATATTAAAGTAATGAGAAATTAAACCGGGTTGTGAGACCTAAGCACTGATTGTGGCTTTGGAATCCCTAACCAAAGGTCAAGGGGGGCATAAAACCTAGACTTCACGTTGGTTACCGGAAGACCACGTGAACTGTTGCATTCATATGATTGCTCATGCATAGCATATGGTTGATAACTTGATTGAATTGCTTGTACATGTGTAGCATTGAGAGTATTGCACTCTCATTCACTGAGCCATAGTGTGCTCACCCCTTTACAGATTGTTTTGTAGGTAAAAGTCATAAAAGCTTGGGATAGGATGAGGAGTGAAATGTCGAGTGTTTTTGGAAGCCTAGAACGATAAAGTAAGAAATTGATTGATAGGATTTCTAAATAAAATGTTAACTTAGGGCCTTGATGTAAGGTTTTATTCCATTTTACTGGTTGGTAGGGGATACCAACTCTCTAAGATCTTGGTTGACCGTGTGGTACGGAATCCATAGTTATATTTTATTGTATAATTATATGTAATATGACTAGTTATAAATGTAATTAACTAATTAGAGTCTTACGATCTCTAACTCGTAAGACATTTATCATGTAACGAGTGCACACGTGCCATGATGATTTTAGTGGACTACTTTTAGGCCCCCTTTTAGGGCGTAACAACTTATGTACAAGGATTTATATTTTTCTAATACTGACCTTAATTCTACTGTACTTAGTGTTGTTGTGTCTTTATTATAGGAATTAGAGGACTTGTTCCCTAAAGATGTGCCGTAGAGACTACCCCCTCTACGAAGGATAAAGCACCAGTATTGATTTCATGCCAAGCGCTTCCATTCCAAATCGGCCAGCATATAGAACCAATCCTGAGGAGGACAAGGAAATTCAAAGACAAGTGGATGGGCTGATGAAGAAAGGATTCATAAGAGAGAGTTTGAGCCTATGCTCGGTTCCGATGATAGTAGTCCCCAAGAAGGATGGGACGTGGTGCATGTGCGTGGATTGCAGGGTGATCAATAAAATTACAGTTAAGTACAGACATCATATTCCTAGATTAGATGACATGCTTGATGAGTTGCATGGTGCATGTTTATTTTCTAAAATTGACCTTAAAAATGGATATTACCAAATTCGTATGAAAGAGGGTAATGAGTGGAAAACTACTTTTAAAACCAAACATGGATTATATGAATGGATGGTAATGCCTTTTGGGTTGACAAATGCACCTAGTACTTTCATGAGATTAATGAATCATGTTTTGCGTCAATTCTTAGGAAAAGTTGTTGTCATCTATTTTGATGACATCCTAATTTATGGTAGAACATTGGATGATCATGTACAACATCTGCAAAGTGTGTTTACTGTTTTAAGGGAAAACCAATTATATGCTAACTTAAAGAAGTACACATTTTGTATGGAGTCTATGGTTTTTCTTGGTTTTATTGTAGGTGCAGATGGAATAGCTGTAGATGAGGAGAAGGTGAAAGCAATTCAAGATTGGCCAACACCAAAGAATGCCAATGATGTCAAGAGCTTCCACGGTCTAGCCAGCTTCTACAAACACTTTGTAAGAGGTTTTAGTTCCATTGCTGCTCTACTGAATGACCTTGTGAAGAAGAATGCCAAATTTAGATGGACAGAAATACATGAGCAAGCATTCCAGACTTTGAAAGGTAAGTTAACTAACGCTCCTTTATTAGTATTACCTAATTTTGATAAAGTTTTTGAGATCAAATGTGATGCTTCCAGGAAGGGTATTGGTGGTGTGTTAATGTAAGATTCCAAACCAATAGCCTAATTCAATGAGAAACTCCATGGTGCTGCTCTGAACTATCTAGTGTATGACAAGGAGTTATATGCCCTTGTAAGGACGTTGCAAACGTGGCAACATTATCTATGGCCCAAGGAGTTCATCATCCATTTCGATCATGAAAGCTTGAAATACCTGAAGACGTAGGGAAAGTTGAACAAGAGGCATGCCAAATGGTTGGAGTTTATTGAAACCTTTCCATACGTCATCAAATACAAGCAAGGCAAAAAAAATGTAGTGGCTGACGCCCTATCCAAGAGGTATTCTCTATTAACCTCTCTACATACTAAGCTGCTTGAGTTTGAAAGTATGAAAGATTTATATGAACATGATGCTGACTTTAGTCATATTTGGGCTGCTTGTTCTAAAATCGGGTAGGCGGACTACTATAGGCATGAGGGATATTTATTTAAGAAAGATAAATTGTGTGTGCCTAAGAGTTCCATACGAGAGTTGTTGGTGAGGGAAACACATGGGGGCGGTCTCATGGGACATTTTGGTGTGAAGAAAACTTTGGATATTTTTCTTGAACACTTTTATTGGCCTAGGATGAGACATGATGTGCAAATTGTGTGTGACAAATGCATTGCATGTAGGAAGGCTAAATCCAAAGTCATGCCCCATGGGGAGTATCTCCCATTGTCTGTGCCTAGTCAGCCTTAGATTGACATTTCCATAGATTTCATACTAGGTTTACCTAGGTCCTAAAATGTAAAGATAGCATATTTATTGTCGTCGATAGGTTTAGTAAAATGGCTCATTTTATTGCCTATTCTAAAACTAATGATGCACGACATATAGTTGATTTATTCTTTAGGGAGATCGTTCGATTACATGGTTTACTTAACTTTATCGTGAGTGATAGAGATGTGAAATATTTGAGCCACTCTTGGCGTACTTTATGGAATAGGCTAGGCACTAAACTATTGTTTTCCACTGTGGCACATCCCAAACGGATAGACAAACAGAAGTGGTTAATAGGATACTTTTCACATTGCTGCGTGCTGTGCTTAATAAAAATTTGAAGCAATAGGAAACATGTTTGCCTCATGTAGAGTTTGCATATAATAGGACTATATATTCTACTACATCTTACTCTCCATTGGATATATTGCCTTTACCTACTAATGAGTTTATTGATCTTGATGGCATAAAGAAGGCAGAATTTGTTAGGGATTTACATACTCAAGTACGAGCTAACATTGAAAAGAAGAATGAACATTACACCCATCAGGCCAACAAAGGACGCATTAAAGCTATATTCCATCCAGGTGATTGGGTTTGGGTGCATTTAAGGAAGGAATGTTTTGCTGAACAACGAAAATCCAAATTGCATCCAAGGGGTGATGGACCTTTCCAAGTGGTGGAGCGCATAAATGATAATGCCTACAAGATAGACCTACCAAGCCACTATGGTAATGTAAGTACTACGTTTAACATTTCTGATCTTACTCCTTATGATGCAAGTAATTCAAGGACGAATCTTTTCGAGGAAGGAGGGAATGATGAGGATCAGCTAGCATAAAAAAGGAAGGAGCCAAAATCCCATGATCCATTACATAGTATTGGAGGCCTGATGACCCGAGCTAGAGCTAAGAGGATGAATGAAGCTCTATAAAGATTAGTCATGAACTTGCAAGCTAAGGAATCAAGCTACACTAAAGGAAAACCAACATGTGCTAACTTGATTCACGTGACAATGGAAGAATGTTATAATTTAGAGGCATTAGAATAATTCTTGAACCGATAAATTTAGAGACACATTTGATTTATTTTTGTTTTATTTGTTGGTTTGTAACTTATGTTATTTAGTTGCCTACTTGGTTACATGTGGATAAGGATAGATTAGGCAACTTAAGGTTTTTCCATATTGTTATTTGTATGCTATATAAGTCGTGCTAGGGGAGGTCGGCAAGAGACGAATTATCATTGAACTAAAAACACAATCTCGTGAGATTACGAAAACCCTCTTTTTGTTCTTTTACAAAAGAACTTTTCCATAGGAATTCTTAACCAAATTGCTTGGAATCCCCTATGATAACTTAGGTTTTAGTCATCAGGTGTAATTGGGGTCTAGTTATGCAATACTAGTTCGAGACGGTCCTCGGGGTAATTGATTCAAATAACGTCATCAGGGTTCTAGGTTTAATATACCTAAGGTTTCACGTATCAATTTGGAGCAAGCTTTACAAACTAACAATAATCAAAATTGCATCAATACCCTCTTTCTCATTCTACCCATGTGTGTGCACATCCTCACTCTCTCTCTTCAAAATTCTCACATAAGAGAAAATTGAAGGAAACCAGAGTTGCAAATCACTTACCCATCACTAAAAGAATGAAACCCATTAATCGATTGTGTGTAATCAGCCATAGTTTGCTTCAATCTGATTGAAGATCAAACTTAGGGTTCATACACTTTTTATCTCAATTCAATTCAAATTAAACTAGCTAAAGTGCTCGAATCCAAAAATTGGTTAGGGGTTTTTGTTGCCCACATTACTAGGAGGCATTCTGACTGTGCACTTATTGCCGCCATTAGCTGAAGCAACCACCATCACCCAAGCTACGCACGAGGTAAGTCTTCCAATATTTATTTATTTATTCTTATATTAATATATATAATAATACATTGAATAATAATAATTTTATTTTTAGGAATAATTAAGTAATTAGATTTATACTAAGACATTGTTTGTTGCATGTTTCATGTTATCACTATAAGTTATTATCAAAAAAAATACAAAATAAAAAATAAGAAAAATTCATAAAAAAAAAAACAGAGTTTATTAACAAGATTTTTTATGTTTTCATGCATGTTATCATGTCTTTCGTGTTAATATAGTTAACTAGTATTCTTTTAGACTTTAATATTTGTAATACGGTATTCTTTAATATGTGGAAAAACTAAAATTAAAAAATCCAAAAATATGAAAAATTTGCATGCTTATGTCTATCTATGCTTTTGTATACTAAAGAGCATTACTTCTATGGAAAAAAAAAAATTATCACTCAGAAACACCTTTTTGGAAAATTAAAAAAAAAAAACTTTAAATGGTCTTTTCTAAAAATTTAGGATTTTTTAAGAGTTTTTTTCAAAAGGAAAAATGGCTAATAACTTAAAGTGGAATGGTTTTTTTAATAAAATAAATCAACAAACTAAATTTTTACAAACAAGCGAAATACGGCTTGTTTGATCCCAAATAATTGGTACATAAGCGCTCTCATGGGACAACTCTAAAAAATAAATAAATAAATATTTTCATTAATTTTTTTTAACCCTTTTCTTCTTGTAAATAAATATTTTTTTATGTTAAAAATAATATAATCAAAATTCAAAAGGTTATGGTGGTAACTGTAGGGTTTTAATAAGTTAGCTCCCAAATCTAAAATCTCTGGTTTTCTTCTTCTTCAATTTTTTTAAAGAAAAAAAATTGTAAACCAGTGACTAAGTTAGGATTAATTCGCTCAATTAATCTTGGCTTAACTTTTTTTCCCAACTTCAATTGGGTGGCGACTCCAATTTCCAAAATAAATGAGAAAAACTAGTTTTTTTCCTAATTTAAGTTGATGATTCACATTAAATGGACATAAGATTTAATACGAATCAAATTCAGAAAAATGAAAAATTATATTAAACAATTTGGAGACTCCATTGGGGAATCTCAAGTGGGCTAACCATTTAAACCTTTTAAAATTATAATTCATTTTAGATACCCCTAATTTTATTTTATTTTTTGTAAATATTTAATTGTACTAATGTTTATATTTAAGAGTGATACAGGGATTTAGAGACTCAACTTTCATGATGGGGGTTTTCCATATGTGTGATTAGATATAGTGATATGCCTTAAATTGAATTAAAGCATATGCAATCAAACAATTGAAACAACTTCAAAACAAATCCGGTCACAACCCTTACTTTGGCGTGAACCCTAAAATGCCTTTATAATCCAATTTGTTGATCAATTAATCTCAACACCAAATGATGATGTGCTCAATGCAATTAAGCACACAACACAAGATCAAATGAAATTCCAATTATTAAGACTACTAAATGGTGTGAATTCCTTATGTGAATGAACTCCACAAAACTAGCAATTCCACACATAATTGGAAATTTTACATTCAACAAGACAATCTAGGAAACAATTCCACTAAATTGAACATAATATAATGATAAAAGGATCCTACAATTGACATGAAATAAGAACCAAGAACCAACCCTAATCAACACTAGATATTACACATTAGTTATGAAAAGGAAAATCAACCAAAAGGAATGATATTACTCATAATCCATTTAGTTGCAAACTCACCACAATTCCAAGGATGAAATTGATAAGAGTCCAATGACAATTAAGAAGAACCCTAATTCCCACGAAAATTTGCAGCAAATAAGTGTATACTCTCCTCCTCTAAACCCTACTTAAGCAAGCATTTATACTTGCTCCCTTTAAGGTTAAGATGACTAAAAAATTACAATTATGCCACTAAAAGGTGGCCGGTCATAAAACACAAAATATAAACCAAATAAAATGTCCCAAAAGCTTAGAAAATAAATGGTTCAAAGAAATAAATTACAAGTACAAAAGATAATAATCTTCAAAGAGCTGGTTCGTTGAGTCAATGTTGATCACGGCGGGCCATTGGATGTGAATCCGGTGATGTCCCTAATTTGACCAACAGTGAATTTCATGTGGCATCCCGTGAAGAATGATCGTTGTACCTGCTAGATTATTATTCAAACTTTTATTAGATAAAAAAAAATATGTATGCAAGCAAGTGATTTGGATCATCATCCAAATCAAGTTCCCTATCCATCAAGATCGCTGGGTAGATTCCCATCATCTCCTTAGGCTTCTAAAAGATTTGCCCTCAAATCTAGAGGGTCACTTCTTGGACTGAACCTGGATGCCTTGTCGCCCTGTTTTCCTAATTATTAGATGAAACAAAAGTAGTCCTGACCTACTCTTGGAATTTGTGCACCTCAGATGGAGACAGGTACCAATACTATTTGAGACCCTTCCTTTTGAAACATGTAGGTGTTTCTGAAGCCAACATGCAACACCTTTCGATCAAACATCCAGGGTCTACCCAATAGTAAATGAAATGCACACATGAGGATCACATCACACAGGATCTCATCATGATATTTCTTCTAAAAACTCACTAGCACCTTTTCCCTTTGTGTAACAGGCATACTACCCCGATTATCCAACTACTGCAAGTTATAAGGGCTAAGATGTGGACTAGTAGATAATTGTAATTTGTCTACCAATACAGTAGATATAACATTTGCATAACTACCACTATCTATGATGAGTACACAAAGGTTACCTCTGATCTTATAAGAAGTGTGAAATATGTTCTCCCCCTGTTTGTCCCTAGCACCAAGAGATAAAGTTAGAACCCTACGCAACACATTAATTGGTAAATACTGTTCACCTATTCCCTCCTCATGTGTTTCAGCAGTCTAATCATCATAATATTCCTGCAATGTTGTAGTCAAGTCATAGGCTCGACTGGTTCCTTCTCATCCCCATCCTCCTCACCAGCACCCTCCATAACTATCATAACCCTCTTATTAGGACACTATCCCGCCATATGCCCAAATCCTATGCATTTAAAACATTTAATTTGGCACAATTTTCCACTAGTAGTTCCTGGTACAATCTGCCTAACATTTGGTACTATTACCTCTTTACCCTTTCCAGAGGTCATGTTCTCCCTATCTGTGCTGGGGGTAGCTCTGTCCACTACCCTCACTAACTCACTTACCTTTGGTCCGCCTAATCGACCATCAGCTCCCATGAGCCTGGTAGTAGTACTGGGCCTGCTATTTGTAACCCTAAATGAGTTAGATTGCCTCTGCCTCTCCACTTTCAAGGCTAGCTGTATAGCCTCATCAAGTGTACTGTACCTCTGTAGCTCAACTACACACACAATCTCATATTTCAGCCCTGATATGAAGTGTGCTAGGGTTTGCTCTGGAGGCTCAACTGACCCACATATAATCATTAGGATTTCAAACTCCTGCACATAGTCATCGACTATTTTGCCTCCCTACCTTAAGGTCTGAAGACGTATAAACAATTCCTATATGTAGTATTCAGGAATAAACCTCTTGCTCAAAACCCTCTTCATATCCCTCCATGTCTGAATTTCAGCCTCACCATCCCTATGCTTTCTGATCACTAGATTCTTTCACCACAAGGCGGCATATCCTATGAACTCAATAGCAGCAAGTCGAACTTAGGTATTGTCATTAATTTCATAGCACTCAAAAAGACCCTAAACCTTATCCTCCCGGTCTAGATAATCATCAACTGAACCCCTACCATCAAAGGAAGGCATCTGCAGCTTCACATATTCTAATCCCCTAAGTGGCCTAAAATCCCTATTTAGATAAGGATTAACCCTAAAATTGTCACCTCTCTCTTCCCTATAGGGGTGATGATCTCCCTCCATCCTTCTACCTAAGTTTCCTCCTCCTACTACTCCTTCTCTCTAGATGTTCTATGGAGCTACCCGAGGTGGTGCCTGAGGGTTTACCACTAGTGGTTGTAGCAATGTCATCCTATTTGATAGGAATCAAAATCCGACAAGACTTATCATTAGGGCAATAACTAAAGGATTTCGAATCTTGACGATGAGGACCCATTTTGAGCAAATCGACCTCGGAATTATTTATATACTAACCTCTTTTATCTTATTCATGTATTTTATATTCCAACAGGAATATTTATCATGCTTTACAGGGCAATGGACAAACTCACTTAAACTCAGCTTGTGGGTTATCCATGGACCGACCTGAACCGACGATGAGTTGGGTCGATGGATCCTATAGAAGACCAGCATCATGAAGAGCATTTCTTTTATGTATTTTTCATTTTATGAACTATTTTAGTTGTATTTTGGTTTTGGGACACTTTTATTTCTTTGTAACTTTCATTTAGGGTTAGCCACCTTAAAAGTGGCAAACTTGTAATTTTGAGCACTTTTTAACCCTAGGAGTAGCAAGTATAAATACTTGCTTAAGAGAGGGTTTGAGGAGGCTTATTTTGCAGAACAAACACTTCACATTTCGTGAGAGGGCTTAGGGTTTTCCTAATTCCAAATTCTTTTATCAATTTCAATCCCAAGAAGTTGAAATTGTGGCGAGTGCAACATCTTGAAATTGTGAGTTATATCAATTTCACTTTGTTGTGATTTCTTTTCTTCTCTAGTGTGTCATATCTAGGGTTGAATTGGGATATTTCTTGGTCAGATATCCTTGTTGTTATTCACGAATTCTTGTGATTATTTGAAGGAATTATCATATTGATCCAATTCATCTTTAAGGATTTCTTTAATAACGTGATTTTCACCATTGGAAAGGGATTGTTTTGTTACGGTTTTTCTTTGTCAAATTGAGGATTCATTTGCGTGGATTATATGAAATTAGAGTGTTTTTAGAAGGCATTTTCATTGAGGTATTCTGATTATATCATTGGTTGTTTGAATTTCATCATTTCATCATTAGGGTTCATTTGAAAAGTGTCATTTTTGGATCCGATTTTGCCTTCATATGAGATAGTTATTCTTAAGTCTTTTGGATGTGCTTTTAAGTGTGTTTAGGCTCATCATCTTTTGGTATCAGAGCACATGTTGAGAGAAGGGAATTGGTTTCATTCAATTTCGTGGAAGTGATCATCAATTAGGGTTGATCAAGTGAAAACCGCAATTGTGTTGTTGTTGTTGTGTGAGATTGCGAAATTGCTTTGGATTGGGATTTGATTTGCTGATTGTTGGAGTTGATTTGGGAAGGTTATTATATCACTTTGTGGACTCTAATTCACGTGGAAGAGCAGAAGTACAAAGTGAAGTTACTTTAGCAAATGTTTTTGAAATTGTGAAACTTACCAATTGTTGCCGTGAAGTAGCTTGTGGCGTGAGGAGTTATGTTGTTTGTTGTCTTTGAATTCCATTTTGTAATTCTGAATTTGTGAAGTAAAATTTGCAGATTACATTAAGTTTGATTAGTAAGGAATTATTTGAATTCAAATCATATGCAATTAAGTTGTGGGAGTTAATGATTGCTTTTTGAATTTGAATTCATTGTTACTAATTGAGGAAGGCTTGCAATAAGTGAAGTTATTTGAATTTCAAATTGAAAGTTGCTGCCTATAGTAGGATTCGGAATTCATTTTGGGAAAGCTACTTATTAATCTTTTGTCTTCATTATTTGCCGTGGAAGTTGAAGACTACTTGTAATCAATATTCACCTTGTTGTTGCCGTGGAAGTGATACATCTTAATTGTTGTTGTTGTTTGTGTTGTTGTCGTGGAGTTATTGGTGGAGTGAGTGCACCGTGATTGAAGGTGTGTGTGGTGGTGTAAATTTGTGGATTTATGTGGATTAAAGGTGCTGCACATCAAGATCAATTGTAGATGTGAAACCGTGGCAATAAAGGAAAATTGAAGTAGTAGAATTTAAATTCAAAAACAAACATTAAAGTGTGAAAGTAATTGAACTTATTACTTCAACACTTGTGAGTTGAATTTAATTTCTTAACTACTTAGAAGTATTTATTTGTGCTTCACTTATTCTAATATACTTGAAGTGATAAAAAGTATTTATTGCATTGGTGACTTGTTGCATTGTGGGTGTATAAGTGTGTGTGTTGTTATCCAAACTTGTTATTGTGACGTGGTGAAGTGAAGAGAGTGTGCTACAAATTATTTGAGATTACATTTGTACTTTAGATAAATCGCATCCACAAACATGTCATATGATAGTGTGAATGGGTACATTGGCAATGAGGCCAATAGCCAAGTGGGTAGCAGACCAAGTCGTCGAAATACAAATGGAAGAACTCTAGATGAGCAACTTCGGGACCTTTCCACACTTGTTGCTACATTAGCAACAAGGATTGATAGGATGACATTGCCACCACCACCTGTGGTAAACCTTATGGCACCACCTAGAGTAAAGGGAGATTATCATGCTCTTAGGGAAGATAGAGATGATAATTTTAGGCTTAATCCATACCCGGATAGGGAATTTAGACTACCTCGAGGACCAGAGTTTGCGAAGCTACAGATGCCTTCATTTGATGGTAGGGGTTCCGCAGATGATTACCTAAACTGGGAGGACCAAATTGTGCAGACGCAAGTATGCCAACCTTCAAAGGTTCTTGAGGGCTCTAGTGACACGGGCCAACCCTTAGAGCATAAAATTTGTCAGACACCGATGTGCCAACCTTCAGAGGATTCTGATAATCATAGTCAGACGAGCAGACTACCAGAGAGCCAGACTGTTCAAAGATAGTTATATTCACCTTCAGAGGTTTTAGAGGGTAATGAGCAGTTGGGCCAACCATTAGAAGACCCTGAGGATCAGCATCATATAGATGAGTCAGAAAAAGAGGAAACAAACTCAATGGAATGGGTTGAGACAGGGGAGACATCAACAGATAATGAGTCCATGTTTGTGTTGCAGATGAGATACATCCTAGAAATGGAGGAGAGAAAACAATCACCTACTATGGTATTCCAGATATTGGGATTCTGTAGAGATACTTCTTCAGATGGATTGCTTTTAGAAAATAGAGTCTCTACTGCATTCGATCTGCCAGATTTGAGGACAAATCTTTTTGAGGCCCGAGGAGATGATAGGAATCAAAATCCGACAAGACTTATCATTAGGGCAATAACTAAAGGATTTCGAATCTTGGCGATGAGGACCCATTTTGAGCAAATCGACCTCGGAATTATTTATATACTAACCTCTTTTATCTTATTCATGTATTTTATATTCCAACAGGAATACTTATCATGCTTTACAGGGCAATGGACAAACTCACTTAAACTCAGCTTGTGGGTTATTCATGGACCGACCTGAACCGACGATGAGTTGGGTCGATGGATCCTATAGAAGACCGGCATCATGAAGAGCATTTCTTTTATGTATTTTTCATTTTATGAACTATTTTAGTTGTATTTTGGATTTGGGACACTTTTATTTCTTTGTAACTTTCATTTAGGGTTAGCCACCTTAAAAGTGGCAAACTTGTAATTTTGAGCACTTTTTAACCCTAGGAGTAGCAAGTATAAATACTTGCTTAAGAGAGGGTTTGAGGAGGCTTATTTTGCATAACAAACACTTCACATTTCATGAGAGGGCTTAGGGTTTTCCTAATTCCAAATTCTCTTATCAATTTCAATCCCAAGAAGTTGAAATTGTGGCGAGTGCAACATCTTGAAATTGTGAGTTATATCAATTTCACTTTGTTGTGATTTCTTTTCTTCTCTAGTGTGTCATATCTAGGGTTGAATTGGAATATTTCTTGGTCAGATATCCTTGTTGTTATTCACGAATTCTTGTGATTATTTGAAGGAATTATCATATTGATCCAATTCATCTTTAAGGATTTCTTTGATAACGTGATTTTCACCATTGGAAAGGGATTGTTTTGTTACGGTTTTTCTTTGTCAAATTGAGGCTTCATTTGCGTGGATTATATGAAATTAGAGTGTTTTTAGAAGGCATTTTCATTGAGGTATTCTGATTATATCATTGGTTGTTTGAATTTCATCATTTCATCATTAGGGTTCATTTGAAAAGTGTCATTTTTGGATCCGATTTTGCCTTCATATGAGATAGTTATTCTTAAGTCTTTTGGATGTGCTTTTAAGTGTGTTTAGGCACATCACTATTAATCCTTGTTACTAATGTAGCAACAATAGTAGTAAGATCCTAGAGTTGTTCTTCCAAAGTCCTACATGCAGTTTGATGGCCTTGACCTCCACCAACCTGGCTATTGGCCTCATTGCCAATTCCCCCATTCACACTGTCGTTTGACATGATTGTGATTTGATGAAGTACACTTCCATAATTTTACAACACACTCCTTCAACAACACCAATTCATAAGAACATGCTTAACAACCACACTAATACAATGAAATCTACATTGTAAGAACTTAAAAACACAATGAAATAATTCTTGGTACTTCAAGTAAAGTTAAATAAATGAAGTATACACAATCACTTCCAAGTAGTTAAGAATTAAATTCAACCACAAGTGTTTAAGAAATGAGTTCAATTACTTTCACGCATTAAATGTTTGTTCGAATTCAAATTCTACTACTCAAACTTTCCTTTTCTAGCCACGGTTTCACACTACTTTAATTCACAATGTGCAACACCTCAACACACACATAAATGGACAATTCCACACTGCCACTCCTTCCCATGCTCACGGTGCAAAAATTCTCCACCACCACTCACACCACTTACAACACTCCTTTAAACAACACACACAATACAACGCCACACACACACACACACCTTCTACTCACGATGCACTTCTCCACTTCTATACAATTTTCCAAACCGCAACTTGCAACAAAAGGCAGCTCAATTTCAAAATTCAAATGAGTTCACTAATTGCAATCTTTCCACAAATGGTAACGAGCCACTTTCAAATTTCAAATGAACACACAATTACTTCCATCACTTAATGTGTGCTTTGAAAATCAAATAGTTTCTATATAATCCACACAATTCAAATCTTAAAATTTGTACATTAAACCCCCTTATGTCCGAAAACAATACAAGCAAAATACACCTCCACTTCTTTACAAATGAAATAACTTCAAGTTCTGAAATTTGAATCACAAGATATGCTACCACTCCTCTTCTTTTCATGAAAATTAACAACCAAATGGAGCTTCAACAAGACCTCAAAATTCACTTCAACAAGAAACAAGTACAACTCCTCAATCAAGACAATTACACAACTTCAATCAACAACATTAAACAACTCAATTTCACTTTTCAATTTCGGATCAAGATGCTAAATCAAGAACCCTAAAATTTTCAAAATCAAAATCAAACAATCCCTTCTCATAACCACAAGCTCTGGTACCAAATTATGATATATCTTAAATTGAATTAAAGCATATGAAATCAAACAATTGAAACAACTTCAAAATAAATCCGATCACAACCCTTACTTTGGCATGAACCCTAAAATGCCTTTGTAATCCAATTTGTTGATCAATTAATCTCAACACCAAATGATGATGTGCTCAATGGAATTAAGCACACAACACAAGATCAAATGAAATTCCAATTATTAAGACTACTAAATGGCATGAATCCCTTTATGTGAATGAACTCTATGCAACTAGCAATTCCACACATAATTGGAAAATTTACATTCAACAAGATAATCTAGGAACCAATTCCACTAAATTGAACATAATATAATGATAAAAGGATCCTACAATTGACATGAAATAAGAACCAAGAACTAATCTTAATCAACACAAGATATTACACACTAGTTATGAAAAGGAAAATCAACCAAAAGGAATGATATTACTCACAATCCCTTTAGTTGCAAACTCGCCACAATTCCATAGATGAAATTGATAAGAGTCCAATGACAATTAGGAAGAACCCTAATTCCCACAAAAATTTGCAGAAAATAAGTGTATACTCTCCTCCTCTAAACCCTACTCAAGTAAGTATTTATACTTGCTCCCTTTAAGGTTAAGATGACTAAAAAATTACAGTTATGCCACTACAAGCTGGCCGGTCTTAAAACACAAAATACAACCAAATAAAATGTCCCAAAAGCTTACAAAATAAATGGTTCAAAGAAATAAATTACAAATACAAAAGATAATAATCTTCAAAGAGTCGGTTCGTTGAGTCAATGTTGATCATGACGGGCTATTAGATATAAATCCTGTGATGTCCCTAATTTGACCAACAGTGAAGTTCATGTGGCATCTCGTGAAGAATGATTGTTGTACCTACTAGATTATTATTCAAACTTTTATTAGATAAAAAAAAATATGTATGCAAGCAAGTGATTTGGATCATCATCTAAATCAAGTTCCCCGTCCATCAAGATCGTTGGGTAGATTCCCATCATACAATCAAACGCAAACCGTCTAGGACCTTAGGATGGGGAACCATTGTGTAAGTTCTAGGTGTAGTGGGGTAACCACTACTTGGGGCCAATTAGGCTACCCTACCAAATACTTCAATGTGGCCCAAAATCCGTTTCTTCGAAATGTGGGAGGCCACATAACTTAGAGACCTTTAGAACTTACCCATATACATGAGTTTCTAAACCAGCAAATAATTAATGATGTGGCACCTGGTAAAAGTTACATCTTAGAGTTTTGAAATAGTTTCTTTTTATAAATGTCCCTATAAAGTTTTTGTTATTGTAATGATGTCGTATTTTTCCATGCAAATGTCAAATGTGATTTAGAATTTTGTAAAATAGGATATTTGTTTGTAACATAGAAATTTTATTTGTAATTTTACTAGATAGCCAGTACTTTGATTGATCATCTTCTTTAGAAAGACATCAACGTCCGCAAGCCCTTAGACCCAAAGTTGATATTGGATCACTAACTCACTCTGTATAATTCAAGAGATCAGACTGTTATAAAGGACAAAATGATAAGAATCAAATTCCTACAAGACCAATCACTAGAGTACAAGCCAAGGGATTACAAAATCTAGTGATGAGGGTCCTCCTTGAACAATTAAACCCTAAGGATGTTGATTTAGTATCTTCTTTTCCATCATATAACTATTGTGCATTCCAGTAGGTACATTTATCGATTTTACAAGATGGCAAATAAAATGCACTAAGGATCAATTTAGGGACATTCTTGGACTTACATCCACCAGTCTACAATGTGTTCTATTAAAGTGAAAAATCGGCTATTTGAAGACTTATTTTTACTTGTATTTTTAAGTTTTAGAACCGGTCATTTAGAGTGGCTTATTTGTAATTTATTTTGATGTTTTTACCTTAATTGTAGCAAGTATAAATACTTACTAAGTAAGGTTCAGAGAGAACTTTTGAAACTTAAGAAAATATACACCTTTTGCCATGAGGAAGAGTCCTTACATGTAAAATTCTCTTATCAATTTCATTTGTGAAATTGTGGCAAGATTAGCTTGAGAAGATTGCGAGTAATATCAATCTTTCTCTAGTTACTTCAAATTGTTTTCTAGTGCGTCATATCTAGATACAATTTGGTTGTGTTACTTGTTGTCTTTCACATGAATTAGGGTTCCTCATTTTTAGATTTGATTCAAACCATTTGAGTGGAATTTGAATTCATTTATATTGTTATCTATTGCTTATTATATAATTGCATTGTTCCTCATCACAATTTAATATCTTTTCCATTTGAATCCAGATGAATTAGGGTTCAAAAGAGTGTTGTTGATCACGTCATTATGGAATTGATTTAGTGATCACGCATTTGTATTGATGTGTATGCTATTGGAATTGTAAGGCACATCATACTCTTTGGTATCAAAGCAAAAGGTTTTAAAGAAGGGATTTACATAAATTTCAATTGGGAAATTAAGGTTCTTGAATTTTCATTTCTTAATTGAAGTTATTTGAAGTGGAATTGAAGTAATTATTTGTGATTGTATTGTGATACACCTTATTGTTGCGGAAGTGGAAGTGGAATTTCGGAATTGAACTTTATTGTCTTCATCTTACCGTGAGTGCTTGTTGTGAGTAGAAGAAGGGGAAGTTTTGAATTTGAATTTGAACATTGAGTAGTGTTGACTATTATAATACTCTTTCCTTTGCAAGAATTCAAAAGTGGAGTACATTTCTTTTCAGATTTGCCATCTTTGCCGTAGACAATTAGGAAACAATTTGAATTCAAAAACAAACTTTAAGTTGAAGAGTTATTGTGTATTGTTGAATTTAATACACTTTGACTATTTTTGAATTGTTTCCATACCATTTGGAGAAGCATTCATTAAGTGTTCCAATTGTGGTGTTGTTGCCATGAAGTGGAAGTTTGTGTAGTGAAGGGATTGCAACGTGGTGTAGCATGCATATTTATTGTAGTGGAGAAGGTGTTGCATCGTGGTTGTGTGTGTGTATATGTGACGTGGTGAAGAGTGTGTGGCTTAGAAGAGTGTGTGTAGTGGTTAAGTTTTTTATTTCAAAAGCAAACATTACGTGTGAAAGTTATTATGTATTGATTCTTTAAAACACACTCTGCTTAGTTGGAATCATTAACTTACCATTTGGAGAAGTGTTTATTATTGCTTCTACTTGTATTGTTGCTGTGATTGCAAGTGTATCGTGGCTATGTGAAACTTAAGTGGAGTGTATTTTTTTGTCTTGAAGTGATTGAGGACGTGGAGTAGTGATTGTTGTGGTTGTTGAGAAAAGGGTGATTGTAGGATATATACTACACTTTCCTTAAATTGTCTTTATACTTCAAAAAATCAATTCAATAGCCATGTCTAATGTTATTGTAAATGGGGGATTTGTAAATGAGGCTAATAATCAAGAAGGAGGTGATTTGTATTTATCTACTAATGTACTATGCCGAGCTTTGACTTCATTTCCTACCATTGATGATGAGTAGAGAGAAAACTTGTTTCACACTTCTTGTAGGGTACAAGGTAATTTATGTGTTATTATTATTGATAGCGGTAGTTGTACTAATGTTGTGGCTACCTCATTAGTATCGAAATTAAAAATTGTAACTACTCCACATCCAAAACCCTATAAATTACATTGGCTGAGTGAGCTGGGGAGTCTCCATGTTACCTAGAGGGCTAAGGTACCTTTCGATATAGGAGATAAATATCATGATGAAATTGTTTGTGACATTCTTCCTATGTGTGCATCCCATATATTGCTTGACAGGCCCTGGTTATATGACAGGAAGGTTTTACATGATGGCTTCAGAAATACCTATGTATTCTAGAAAGAAGGCAAACATATCATATTGAACCCAATGTCACCTTCAAAGGTCCAAGCAGTTCCAATACTGGCCAAGAAAACTGGGAAGAAAAACATCTTACTGATGGCACCGTGTGAGTTAGAGTGATGTGCCTAAAACCAAGATTAAGCACATGCAAAACTAATTTGAAAAGCAAACAAACAATGTCAATCAAACTAGCTTCCAATCACATGAACAATGGTGTTAAATCCTTAAAGTTTATGACCGATTCTTCAACTAGGATGTGAATCAATCTTAAATATCCAAATATGATAGCTCTGATACCAAAAATATGATGTGCCTAAAAGGGGATTAAGCACAATCAAATGGAATAAAAACCAACCCCAAATGCACTCAATCAAATCCGGTTCAATAAGCTAGGAATTGCATTATTCCTAATGGAGTGCAACGAGATCCGAATTCAATAACTAATGAATTAATCAATCAAAATGATTCAAAAACCTTCAAAACACACTAATTACACTTGAATTACCACGTGAATTCAATAATATTCAACAAAATCACTTCCGAGATCCCCTTTTATAGAAATGCAATTCACGGTTCAAAATGATAAGCAATTGTTGATGGTGAATAACAAGTAAGATAAGTACTCAAAGCAAATACACTATTTCGAATCAAACTAACTCAAATCTGACCAAGAAATGAATTTAATCTAACCCTAGATATTACATACTAGAGAAGAAAAGAATACACAACAATTAGAAATTGATGACTGACAATTTCAATTGTTGCACTCGCCACAATCTTAACCCTTAGGATTGAAATTGATAAGAATTTGAACTAGGGAAACCCTAAGCTCTCTCACGTAAAGTGAATGTGTTTAATCTAAAAATTGGCCTCCTCAAAACCCTACTTAAGCAAGTATTTATACTTGCTCCCTTTAGGATTAGAAAGTCCACAAAATTACAACTATGCCACTTTTAAGGTGGTCAGTCCTAAATGAAAATTACAAACAAATGAAAGTGTCCTAAAAGAAAATTACAACATAGAATGGTCCAATAACAATTAAAAGTACAAAAATAATATAAGTCTTCAAGAGCCAATGCTTCGAAGTGAAATCAATCGCAGCAGACCTTTAGATGCAAATCTGATGATGTCCTGTGGCCATCAACTAATGTAAGTCATTTAGCATCCCAAGGAGAAATATTATTATACTTGTAAGATTATTACTCAAATATTTATTAGATAAAAGAAATAGAGTGAATCAATTTGGATCATCATCCAAATCGAGCTCTGAGAGCATCTATGGTGGTAGAAAATTTCACATCATCTCCTTGGGCTTTTGAAAGATTTGCCCTCAAATCTAGAGGGTCATTTCTAGAACTGAACCCGAACATCTCTGTTGACCTGTTCTCTCGTTACCAAATGTAGTGGAAGTAGTTCTGATCTACTCCTGAAACTGATGCACCTCAAACGGAGTCATAGGTGATAATACTATGCAAGACCTTCCAATACTGAACATATAGGTGTTCCTGAATTCATCATGTAACACCTTCTAATCAAACATCCAGGGCCTACCCAACAACAAACGAAATGCACACATAGGAATTACATCACATAGAATCTCATCATGATATTTCTGTCCAACACTCACAAGCACCTTCGCCCTTAATGTAACATGCATACTGCCCCGATTGTCCAACCAACGCAAGTCATAAGGACTAGGATGTGAACTAGTAGATAAATGTAATTTGTCTACTAGTGCAACTGATATAACATTCGAGTAACTACCACTATCAATAATGAGTACACAAAGGTTACCTCTGATCCTATAAGAGGTGTAGAATATGTTATCCCTCTGTATGTCACTAGTATCAAGAGATAAGGTTAGAGTCTTGCATAACACATTAATAGGTAGATATTGTTCACCTATACGCTCCTCATGCGTTTCTGCAGTTTGGTCATCATAATACTCCTATAGTGCTACAGACAAGTCTGTAGGCTCAGCCTGTTCCTCCTCAATCTCAACATCTTCCCCAGTGCCCGCCATAACAGTCATCACCCTCTTATTTGGACACTATGTGCCATGTGACCAAATCCCATGCACTTAAAGCATTTGATTTGGCATACTTTTCCACTAGTAGATCCAGGAACAGTCTACTTCACATCTGGTGTTATCACCTCTTTATAGGAATCCCAAATTGAAAGCCCTAATATTGATCTAAGAGAATTTGATGTTGAAGTGGGAAAACATCAAGCTACCAAAGATTTTATCACTAACCAACTATAAAAGACAAGAGAAAGGATGTATTAGGCTCCCGATGTCATTCATCCTACACTAAGCAACCCAAGCCCAAAAATGAAGACTTATATGGAGCACGTGCAAGCTCGAATGAAAGTCCATTTTAAGATTGTGGAAGGCAAGAAGGATGTATGGAAAAATAGATTTAAGGAATCTAACCAAAGGAATAAAGCACTTAAAGCCTAGCTAAGGAAGGCTCAAAAGAAGGTTAAGGAATTAGAAGCTACTACAAAAGCTAAGGGGAAGAGGAAAGATTCAACATCCATCCATCAAAAGAAGAGGAAGTTAGAAGCTATTACAGAAGCTAGCAGTTAAGGAAGGAGAAGAGAAACTTAGATTATAGGACTTTCTTTTTACTTTAGATATTTTTCTCTTTGAATAATGTAATCGAACTCCAAATTTTACAATATTAATAAAATTTCAGCATTGTCACATCATTAATTAGTTGCTAGTTCCTATTTTTGCATATGTATGTTATACATGCATCATATTTTATTTTCTTACCCTTTACATATAAAAAAAAAATTAATGCTTGCTAATAAGATTTGAGTGTGATTTAATCCAGGTACTAAAGATAGATCTCAAACAATCAAAACCCCCTAGAACTCTAATCAATGCTTGTTCCAAATCCAAGATGGCTAGCAATGGCAACAACAATAACAACAATAATACCAAAAATAATACCAACAACGACAATGGTAATAACACTAACACCTCCCCTAACCCAAAAATGATTTCGTTGGAACAAATAGTCTAGTAGTTGACCAATCAAGTCTGCTTCTTGACTGAAAGCATCTATCTCCTTCATGCTACCCAACCCGCTCAAGAAAAACAGTTAGGGGCTTGCAAAAGGAAAGGCAATTGAAGTCTAGCTAACTAAATATGAGGAAATCAACTCCCAACTCAATCTTGCATTTTGAAATGAGCCCAAAACAACAATTAATATAGGGCCAACTCCTAATGACCTTAAAAGAGAATTGGAAGACAAGAAAAAAGAAATGGAAAGAAAATTCTTCTAGCAATTTTCTAACAAAATGAGGACTTTGGAAGGCCCTAACAGTTTTGATTAAGTTAGCATCACTGATTTGTCGACCCATAATGTGAGTGCTTACCTAGAAAAATTCAAAGTGCCAAAGCTCAAGGAATATGATGGCACTGGCTATCCCAAGATACACACAAGGCTATATGTACACAAGATGAGCAAGTATGCATAATACGACCAACTCATGGTCCAAACCTTTCAAGATAGCCTTACGAGTCCTGCTTTAGTATAGTCTGCACAATTAGATCTCAGTCAAGTCAATACATGGGATAAGTTGGCTCACGCATTTTATGAGCAATATAAATTCAACAATGAGGTTGTCCCTTTAATATGGAATTTAGGGAGTTTCCGAAAGAAGCACAACAAGTCCTTCAAAGAATATGCTCAGCATTAGAGAGCTCAAGCTGCAAAGGTTTCCACTCCACTTTTAGAGAAGGAACTAACCTTTATTTTCATCAACCCATTAGAGAAGCCTTATTTCACACATCTAATTGGGCAAACCTTGTCCAACTTCACAGTAGTAGTGGCAACAAGATGCAGGATAGAGAACACCATTACTTCTAGAAAACTTCAAGCTAGCAACTCTTTCATAATCACATCATCACTAAGACCCATGGGGAACAACAAAGGCAAAAAAGCCATAGTTAATGTGGTTAACTCAAGTAGGAACAACAAATCTAGTTCTCACATTTCTTTTCAAGCAACCCCAACAACAACTAGTGAATCAGACTCAAACCAGTAGGACCTCAAGACAATTCACTCCAATCCCAATTCCACTTAGCCAAGTTTTTGCTCGACTTCGAGCAAACAATCTAATTAATTTTGAAATTCCTAGTGATTGGTACAGGCCAAGAGCTTTTGACCCCAACCTCAAATGTGAGTATCATATAGGGCAGGAAGGACACTCAATTGACAGATGCTGGAGACTTTAAAACAAAATCCAAGACTTAATCAATGCTAGAATAGTGTAGTTGGATTTCTTTAATGCACCAACTCTGAATGTTAGCAATAACCCACTGTGTAATCATAGTCATGTAATTAACATGATTACCATCGAAGAGTCAGAACCTAAGGTTGACCTAAATAAACTACCCATCTCGGTTAAACAAGTAAATGAGAACTTACAACAAGCAAGGTTCTTACCTTATCTGAAGGAGCAAACCTAGACAAATTCTACAATCTTCAAACTCTTAAAAGAAGGAAAGCTGATAAATCCTACTAGAAATGAGATTTTTAAGGAAATTAATGATGGAGTGGGAAATTTTGTAGAAAAAGATATATTTTCTATAGATTTTAAATTGTTGGTGAGACTTTAGCATAAAGTTGTTACGAATTGCATACTGCCAAAGAATGGAAGTACAACAACAATTTCTAAAGAAGAGATAGCAATTAAAAGAAAATTGAAAATTGATATGCCAAGTAGAATTTTGAAGCATATATGGAGAAGAAGAGGATGTAGACAGTATGGCAATCTTTTGATAAAAATGCTCAATTTTAAGAAACTTAGTCTGCCTAAGAAGTCTAAGTCACCCATCAAACTAAAAAGGATTGGTGAAATAAATTTGAAACATATGAACATTTTGGTAAAAGAAAAATTTTGGTTTTTAAAAGATGCAGCATGGTATAGACATCCAAAATTTAATAAGGTTAAATTTGACTAGAAGAAGATGAAAGCAATTTCTGAGGGAGAGTTTACATTGAATTCAAAAAGTGGTTCAAAGAGTTCTGAACAATCTAAAAAGGAGACAAATGTACCCCATAAGAGAGTAGGAAAGGAAATTATGAAGGAGAAGAAGAAGGAGAAAAAATATGATGTTAAAACTGATGGGAAATTTGAGATCAACAAAGAAAAGAAGATTCCTAAGGAAGATTAGTTAGAAAATGATTCAGAAGGTATTATAAGTAAACCACCCGGAGAATCTTCAAGATCGAACCTTCATGCTAACCTTATCAATCTGATGGAGAACAAATTTGATGAAATGAAGAAGGATCTTCAAAAGTCAGTATTGGATGCACTGCAAGGTTTTGAAAAGCCAAATTCAAAACATCCTAAGACTTATCCTTCATCCATTAGATCATCCCCTAAACCGGTTAAATCATCATCTCCTAAAAAAAGTCTTGTTGTTCCACAAACCAATGTAGAACAGGAACACCACTCTACACCAACTTCTCCAGCTACCCTAATATTTGTACTTTTCATACTATCCTATTATATTTTTTTTTCTATTGCATTTGTCTTCATGAACAATTTACTTTATATTCTAATAATGTTCTCATTTGTTATCTATATTTTTTTTTATTCTCTTTCTACTGATAGTAAAAAGGGGGAGAAATATGTGACAGAATAGTATATGTATGTGTGAAAAAAAAAAAAAAAAGAATCAGAAATCATGATATTTGTGAAAACAAATCTAAAAACATAATATGTGTAGAAAAGAAATGTGTGAAAAAGGAATTTGAAAAGTGAAATATTTTCTTGTAAAGAGTTTGTTATCATTGAAAAGAGGGAGAATGTTAAGATCGCTTAATAACAGTTTTGATAATAACAAAAAGCTAAGAGTTTACTAACTATGTTATTAAGTGTGCAGATGAAAAATACATGTGTAATTCAATTTAATCCTTCTCAAGCTTTTAGTCCGAAGGTAACTAAAAAAGTAACTCGGAGAATAGACCTGAGGTAACTTAAAGAGTAACTCAAAACTTACTCAAAAGTAAACTAACTATATGATTCTCAAGCTTTCAAGTGGAAAGTAACTCAAAGAGAAATACAGAAAGTGACTCAGAGAGTAGACCTACTGCATTAAGAAATGAACAGCATGTTATAAGATAAGTTTGTATTTGAAGTTTTAATCAACTTAAAGGCCCAGCTTCAAAGTGAATGCTTTTAGTTAATGCATTCAAAATGTTTCACAAAGTTGGTTAACATATCTCGAGGATTTATAATTATAATAATTTTAAATATTAAGATTACAGTTGGTCATGATTTGATAGAGCAGAGTACACGTATCGAGGATTTATATTTTTCAAGTTTTAAATCTATGCTTGAGGAGCAGAAACTATTCAAAAAGGATAACAACTAAAATCCATTTCTATTTTCAAAGGATATGAACTATTGAAACTATCCAGATTCTTAGGTAACAACATAGAACCAATTTTTAAATATGAAGATGAGTTATGATCTCAAGTAGAATATTCATAATAGATTCATTGTCTAGTTTATCCTTTGTAGCCATTGCGTGATCAAGAAATTTAAAATATATCTTGAGCATCTAGACACAATAGAGAAGAACAAAATAGAACATAATTGAACTAAACACAAGAGAATTCGAAAATCATCAACTCAAAATTTTATTTTTGTACCAAAATTAGTGAGAATTCTATTTTTCTTTCTTTCTCATCATTTTGATAATTGCTGTGAGAACTAGATTACAAATAGGCTCTGAGTTCAAAGATAGCCAAGAGAAAGCTAGAAGTCTAATAAAGTGAATTGTGATCACTATTTGTAAATCTTATTTTATGATTGGATATAATGAAACATACCGGTGTAAAATATCGGGACCCAAACTTGAAGCTGAAAGAGAGGAGTATGTTTGAGGTGAAACCTCTATAAACCATTGCGCAAACTATTATTACTCTATTCTTTTATTTTTCATGCATTTAAATATCTATTATGATTGCAAAATAATTCAAATGCCATACTTCACAAGTAACTAATTGGAGACGTGATTTTTGTTTTAAAGTTTTAAATTACCAATTCACCACCACAACCATGTGGTTATTTTAAGAAAGTTATTCAATTGATTAAGGAAGTTTCAATTGAAATTGAATCTAGAGAAGTGCACCTTTGGAGTCACATTTAGTAAGTTGTTAGGGTTCATCATAAGTCGAAAAGGCATTGAAATCGATCCAAATAAGGTAAAAGTCATATTAGAAATGCTTTCCCATGTACCATCAAAGGGATTAGTGGATTACCAGAAAGATTGAACTATATAGCTCGATTCATTTCACAACTCACGAATAAATGCCACCTACTATTTAGGCTTCTAAAGAAGAATGCTACAATGAAATAAGATGATAAATGTGAAGAAGCATTTGCAAAGATTAAGGAATATCTTATGAATCTTCTAGTTCTAGTAGCCCCTAAACTTGGAAAGTCTTTATTCTTATACCTCATGATACTTCCCAAGTCGATGGGGTGTGTACTCGGGTAAAAAGCTGAAAGAGGAAGGAAACAGGCCATATACTATCTAAGTAAGAAATTCACTAAAGGGGAATAGAAGTATTCTGAGATAGAAAGAACCTACTGTGCATTGATCTAGTTCATGCACCAACTAAGGCAATATACTCTCTATTACTCCATTAAACTGCTAACAAGACATGATCCTTAAAATATTTAACAGAAAAGCTCGCTTTGTTAGGTAGGATTTCCAAGTGGCTAATGCTTCTATCAAAATTTGATATTATGTATGTGAATTAGAATTCAAGGAAGGTGATGTGCCTAAATGATCAAATTCAAGCACATGAAACCAATTGAAGAACCACTTCAACAAATCCCGAAAATGGCATGAAGAACAATTTCCAAATGAACCCTAATTGTATGAACAACTTGCTCCAATACCAAAAGATGATATGCTTAACAGATCAAATTCAATCTCATGAAATTAATTGAAAGATCAATTAAACAAATCTCCCAAAATAGCATGAATTCAACAAACTCCAAAACTTCTAAATGTCAAATGATAATCATGCAAGTAACAATGAGAATTACAATTCACAATTTGCAATTTCCAAAATGGATTACACTAAACACAATCAAAAGACTATGAAATCAAATTGAATCAAACCCTAAAAATTGCGTAAATGTTACACTAAAAAGATAAACTAATTCTTCACCAAATATGACTCACTAGTAGGGAATTAGGATGGATTTAACGTTGTTGATGTTATGCACAACAAGAATCAAATCCCACTCACCACACTTCACTCAAGAAATGATAAGAGTATGTGAAAAGAAGGTAGCCCTCACGGTTTAATTCTAAAAAAATATCGTTCAAGAAGCTCCCTCAAAAACCCTAGTTAAATTACTTGCTTCAATTAAGGTTAAAATGTCCAAAAAATTACATCTATGCCACTAATGTGGCTGGTCCTAATTCAACAATTACAAGCAAATAAAAATGTCCCAAAATGATTACAAAGTAACCGGTTCAAAGATAAAATTACAAGTACAAAAAATGGTCTTCAAAGAGCCGGTTTGTCAAGTCAATTGAGATCATCGCAGGTCATTGGATGTGAGTCCGATGATGTTCCCAATTTGCTCAATAGTGTAAGTGATTCGACATCCTGTAAAACTGATAAGTGTACCTGTCAGAATGCACAACAATTATATGATACAAAAGTAGAAATCAAGTTAGCATCCTCGGGATTTGGTTGTTCATTGAGGATTCTCATAACTAGGTTTTGTAAGCCCTTAGCTCAGGCTCTAGTGATTGGTCCTGTAGGAATTTGATTCCTATCAAAAGGGGTAAATGCTAGCAGATCATTTGGCCGAACACTCAATTGATAGAGATTTCAAGAATCGCAAACCCAATTTCTAGATGAAAATATATTGGTAACTAATGATGAGTCAAAAATGGAGTCTAAAATAAAAAATAAAAAAAAGGACCCCAAATGAAAGATGTATTTCGATGGAGCTACCAACATGTTTAGGTGTAGAATTGGGGCAATGTTGACATCACCAAAAGGAATGCAATTCCCTGTAGCAATGAGACTTGCATTCCTATATACCAACAACATTGCAGAATATGAAGTATGCATCCTTGGCCCCAAGACGGCACTTTATATGGGAATCCTTGAGTTAGAGGCATATGAAGACTCCTCGCTTATCATACTGCAGACATGAGGAGAATACAAGACTAAGGATCCTAAATTAGTGCCATATCACTAAAACTTGATGGAATTCATAAAGAAGTTTAAGGTTTTCACATTCACATACATTTCAAGAATTCAAAATCAGTTTGCTGATACCCTTGCTACATTAGCATCTATGATTCAAGTAATGAAAGGGGTAGAAGTTTAGCCCTTGAAGATAGAAATTGAAGATAAGCATGCTTTTTGTTTAACAATTGAAGAAGCACGAGATGATAAGCCTTGGTACTAGGATATTAGGACATTTCTCCAAGACAATAGGTACCTTGAAAAGGCCAACAAAAATGACCAAAGAACACTTAGAAGGCTAGCAAGCCATTTCCTATTGAGTGAGTCCACACTCTATAGAAGATAATTTGACACAACATTGTTGAGTTGTGTAGACAAAGAAGAAGCAGATACATTGATGAAAGAAATACATGGGGGAGTATGTGGTCCCCATATGAATGGCCATATGCTTGCTCAAAAAATCATAAGAATGGGCTACTATTGGTTAACGATAGAATCATACTGCATTAGACATGTAAAGTATTACCACTTGTACCAAATTTATGCTAATAAAATAAACGCTCCACCTCAAGAGCTCTATTCACTCTTAGCACCATGGCCAATCTCTATGTGGGGAATCGACATTATTGGACCAATCACTCCAAAGGCATCCAACGGCCATAAATTTATACTAGTAGCCATTGATTACTTCACCAAATGGGTTAAAGTCTCATCACATGCTAGCATTACTAAGGGAGTTGTAGTTAAGTTCATGAAGAAAGACATAATAGCTCGGTATGGATTTTTTGAATCAATCATCACTGATAATGGCATCAATCTCAACAATAAGTTAATGATTGAATCATGCCAACAGTTTGGGATAAATCACGAAAACTCGACTCCATACCAACCTCAAGTGAACAAAGCAATGGAAGCAGCCAACAAGAACATTAAGAGAATGATCAAGAAAATAGCTATCACTTACAAAGATTGGCATGAGATGCTACTCTTTGCACTCATGGCCTATAGAACTTCCATTCGAACATCAATCAGAGAGACTCCCTACTCCTTGATGTATGGTATTGAAGCAATATTGCCAATTAAGGTTAAGATCCCATCCTTCAAGGTCCTGTTAGAAACAAAATTAGATGAAAGTGATTGGATGAAGAAAAGGATTGACTAACTAAACTTGATTTATGAAAGAAGACTCATGGCATTATGCCATAGCTAATGCTACCAATAGCCCAAGTATTTAACAAAAAAGTGTGACCATGAAGTTTTAAGGAAGGTGACTTGGTACTAAAGAAGACTTTAGCTATCGTACAAGACCTAAGAGGCAAATTTACTCCGAATTATTATGAAAAGGCTATTATCGGGTGAGGTATTAATATTAGCTCAAATGGATGGTCTAGATTGGAAGGACCTCCAAAATGTAGATGCAATTAAGATGTACTATTTTTAAACAAGATTAATGAAAAATTTGCCAAAGTTTTATAAATGCTAGCAATCGCTACAACTTCGTAGTTTAGTTTTCATTTCCTACAAGCAAGTTGATATCTCCAGCAATCATTAAATGTTGGAGCAATCATTGACTAACCACCACACTAATAAGTTCTTACTTCACTCTCATATCTTATCCCCATTCTACTCTATACACGAGAGAAATGTAAGGAATGGACAATGATGGGATGATAAAAATCATTAAATAATTCATTATGTTCTCACCCTTCTCGATAGTAGGCTTGGTGTTGTTTTAGGATAGGGCCAAATCATAAGAGCCTAATTTGCAAAAAAATGAGAAGACTTAGAAAAGAATTAGAGATATAAAAGATAAGGGACAATGTCTTAGGTAAATGATAAACACAAGCAAAAAGAAAAAAAAAAAGGTGATTAAAAGATCACTCACATCAAATTGTCTATTAAAGTCAAGATAGAGACAAATAGGTGAAGATTAGACTATCATGGGGGTTGGTTGTTTGATTACTATCTATAGGAACCAAGTAAGTATCTACACTTTAAAGTAAGATAAAAAAAAAAAAAGTCATCATTAAATGTTCTTAGACTCCCCATCTCTACTAATAAATTGAGCTTTTAGTGAGAATCCTCCATCTTAAAACTATTCCACCAAGTTTACAACAACAAGTCATTCTCCTTTAAGAGTTACTAGTTAGCCATCCCATAAGAGCACTTTCCTAGAAAATCTCTTCTTTAGGGTTATTAGTCTAATGAGATGCTTCCTTTGTTGGTTAATCAGCCCATAAAGCACTTCCCTGGACATTTCACCTTTCAGGGTTGTTAGTTTAAAGAAACATTTCTCTTGTCAGTTAATTAGCCCATGAGGGTATTTTCCTAGACTTTCAAGATTACTAGTCAGTAGAGATGCTTCCCTCAATTGGTTAGTCAGCCTAAAGGAGCACTTTCCTAGATAATCTCTTCTTTAAGGTTGCTAGTCCAGTGAGACACTTCCTATTGTCAATTAGTCATCCCACAAAGCATTTCCCTAAACATTTCACCTTTTAGGGTTGCTAGTTTAAAGAAACGCTTATTACTAACGATTAGTTAGCCCATAAAGGTACTTTCCTAGACTTTCAACATTGCTAGTATGTAGAGATGCTTCCCTCAATCAGTTAGTCAAGCCACAAGGGCACTTTTCTAGAGAATCTACTCTTTAGGGTTGAGATACACTTCCCATTATCAATTAGTTAGCTCATAAGAGCACCTTCCTAAACATCCATATTTTAAAGATGCTAGTCTAGAGTAACACTTCCTACTATATGTTAGCCAACCCACATCGAGCACTTTCCTAATCTAAGACCACTCTCCAAGGAATATTAGTCGTCATAAAGCACTATCATCTTTTACAACATACTTGTTTCTTACAAAGGATAGCCAGCTCACGAAGTATTTTCCTCACTTAATGTTTTAGTCAGATAAATCCCTAATGGATTGAAATTTGGATAGTCAGCTGACTACAGCATTATCCATCCTTTCTTTTAGGAAAAAATGGTGTCTATTTTATCTTCGTGGCAAAGTTTTATTCAAACTTCACCACGAAGAGGGACAATTATAGATACCCTATGTTTGCCTCATGTATCTATTAAATAAATAAATATAATCACACGGTGTATACATTTAGCACAATTAGGGTGGGAATAATTTTTCATATGCAATTTGATAGAATAATAGCTCCTTAACAAAAAAGGTCATTTTATCAAGTCAGGTTCAATTTACTCAATTATAAAATAGACAATTTAAGTTGATCATGACTTTAAACAGCTCTTTAATCAAACCTAAATTACTCATTTTATAAGACAATGAAGTTTTGAATTAAGTAGAGTGATGGGAGAAACTAGGCTCATAATTTCATCCAATTGGGCTATTTTTTAAGAGTTATCTTTCACATATGCCTATTAAGCTAAATAATTAATATTATATATATAAAGAGGCTGAATTTTTTAAACCAAAAGGCCAAGGATCATTTTTAAGGCTAAAAATCTATTGGTAAAATTGTTGTGAAGACAAGATTAAATAATATTTATGTGCTTAATACAACAAGAAAAAACCAATAGTAGCTCAGTTGGTTGGTATATCTGATACGAACCACGCCAACCCGTGACGAAACCCAATACCAATACGTTCAGAAATTCGTTGCCTAAGACGCCCAAACACCTAAAGTGGAAACCGCGACCTGTTGTCTATAAGCGAGACAAGAACCTTGGTATAAAATGAAGACGCCACAATCGGGATGAAAGACCGATTGATAAGTCGGGATGAACGCCACGGAAATCAATCCGATAAGTTCGATTTAGTTCTTGAAGAACCAAGAGAGATGCCTCTCAAAAGTGTTTAATGTTCAAAGATGTATGTATTGTTCATTGTTCTAAACCCTAGGAGCTTTTATACTAGGGTTACAATTCGTGTAAAACAAGTCCAAAACGACGTAGTTTAGATAAGTGGTGTAAAAACCGAAAACAGAACAAGCTGGCCGACAGGGGATACATGGCCGTGTACTTTGGTCGTGTACCTTTCTGTACAACTTCTGGCAACATACACGGCCGTGTACACGACCGTGTACTTTTCTGTGCACATTCCGGCCACATACACGACCATGTACTTCTGGTCGTGTACCTTCCTGGGGATTTGCTTGACTCAATACACGGCCATGCCTTTTAGCCGTGTATGATTCTGTGCAATCTTAGATTCCTACACGGCCGTGCCTTTAAAATACACGCCCTCTTCATCCCGTGTCCAGTATAACTTGTACAAAAGCAAGGGTCTTACCATGGTTGTTCCAATCCTTTCTGGCTTCATGGACAACCTTTATCAACCCGTTAAGTGCTTCCTTGAATCGTTTTGCTCGATTTCTTGTGATCGGACCAATCGGCACTTCAAGAGGATCCACATTTCTTCTTCCGGCTTGGCACTCATCATTCCCCTCCTCTTGAAAAGGATTTGTCCTCAAATCATTGCCTGCATCAAAGGGACTTAGATCAGTAACATTAAATGTGACACTTACTGGATACTCACCTGATAAATCTTTATCGTATGCATTATCATTAATGTGCTCAAGAATTTAAATTGGTCCATCGCCTCTAGGCTTCAACTTGGATTTCCTCTGCAATGGAAACCTCTCCTTGCGAAAATGCACCCAAACCCAATCTCCAGGCTGAAAAATCTTGGGTCTCCTGTCCTTGTTCACCCTTGAAGCGACCCTGGCATTTTTTTTTTACAATCCTAATCTTTACTTGTGCATATAGCTTTCTCACGAAATCTGCCTTAGAATCAGCCTCAAAACTCACAAACTTGTTAAGTTGCAATGGCAATAAATAAATAGGAACCAATAGGTTAAAACCATACAGAATCTCAAATGGTGAACAATGAGTAGTGCTATGTAAAGCCCTATTATATGCAAACTCTACACATGATAGACAATCCTTCCAAGCCCTAATGTTCTTCTCTATGATTTCCCCTAACAATTGAATTAAAGTCTTGTTAACCACATCAATTTGCCCATCAGTTTATGGGTGACGGATAGTCGAAAACATTAGTTTAGTTCCCCACTTTTCCCATAATACTCTCCAACAATGACTCGAAATCTTTACATCCCGATCACTAACAATGCTACTAGGTATACCCTGCGGACGCATTACCTCTCTAAAGAACAAGTCAACAATGTATATAGCATCATCAGTTTTATGACAAGGAAAGAAATGAACCATTTTAGAAATCCTATCCACAACCACAAAAATAGAATCTCGACCATGCCTAGGCCTAGATAATCCTAACACAAAATCTATGGACATGTCTATCCAAGGCTCATGAGGAATGACACTATACTCATATAACCAATCTAAGAAGCCATCTAAACATGGAATAGGATGACGATACTTTACCATAAAGTTGTTGATGGCGCGGTAGTCAACACACATTCTCCATGTCCCATCCTTCTTAGGCACCAAAATCACAGGCACTGCATATGGACTCATGCTCTCTCTCACGTACCCCTTCTCCATTAGTTCATCAACCTACCTTTAGAGTTCCTTTGTCTCCTCCGGATTGCTCCTATAAGCTGGTTTGTTTGGAATCGATGCTCCGGGTGCAAGGTCAATCCGGTGCTCAATACCACGAATAGGTGGTAATCCCTTTGGAATCTCTTTAGGGAAGACATCTAAAAAAGTCCTGCACAAGAGACACAACCACACTAGGCAAAGAGTTAGACAATTCGTTAGTAGTCAAACATGTTTCTTTAAAAACCAGCAACAACATAGGTTGCCTCATCACTAACGCTCTCCTTACTACACTCGCTCTTGCTACACAACTCTCCTTTTGCAAGGCTGCCCTCTCCTTTTCACTCACCACCAAAGTTGATCCCCCTTCAACCTGGCCTCTCACACTCTTTCCAGCCTTCCTCTCCTTTTCCTTTTGATCCTGACTTTTATATTCCTTTTTCTTCTCATTGTCCTTTGCTCTCTCACTCTCACTCTGCTTTTCACTCACCTTGTGTTTTGCAAACGACTGTTGTAGCTGCAACCGGTCCTCATACACCTGCTTAGGTGTTAACGGTTTAAGATTAAAGCTCTTTCCTTGGTGAACAAGCGTATACTTGTTAGAAAAGCCATCATGCACAACCTTCCTATCAAATTGCCATGGCCTCCCCAACAACACATGACATGCTTGCATTGGCACTACATCACATAACACCTTATCCTCATACCTACCAATGCGAAACCCAATCAAGGCTTGCTTACTCACCTTAGTCTCACCACTATCATTCAACCACTGCAATTTATATGGACTAAGGTGTCTAACAGTTTTGAGCCCCAGCCTCTCAACAATAAAATTGCTCACTACATTGGTGCGACTTCCCCCATCAATAATCAAACTACAAATGTGATCTCCTAGATAACATCTAGTATGAAATATATTCTCTCTTTTCCTATCTCCTCTATCTTCCCAATCTCTAGTCACTCTGTTCCGACCACTATAACCTCTATAACTCCCAACAGAAGGCTCATAAAAATCATCATCCGACATTTTATCTCCATTACTCAATACTCTCCTAGAACGACTCTCCCACTTACGCCCTTTGAATACGTTTGTGGATTGCTCTAGTTTTTGCTCTACCGTCTCATGAATTTGTTCCATTCCCTCTTGGAACATCCTCTTCATTTCTCCCCTCAACGCCTCAATTACTAACCTAGCATCAAACCTTCCCCTCTCACCTTCAGGAGAATGTTGTCTCGACATAGTTCCTGCAGAAAAGATTAGTACTAACACAAATATATATATGATTAAACCTCACGATACAATCCCTTACGTGTTTCGCTCAAATGATGATATCACACAGTCACTCGTGTATTCTCACAACAATGATGATATCGACTCGCCAATTTCCTCTTCTCAATTCTCTTGGAACTAACCCGAACTACACCAATTTCCTTCCGTAGAATTCAAAACCAACTCTAGGGTTCGTAAAATTTTCCTCTATTTTTCTATCCGATTTTTTTTTTTTTGTCTCTGTTTTTGGCTTTTGATCACGTTTCTCTTTTCTTTTCTTTTCCCTTCTTTTTTTTTTGTCGTGATTTTTACTCTCTTTTTTTTTTTAACAATCGACTAGTAAATACTACACTATCAAAAGACAATCAATATTGCGGAATTGAATGCTAACAATGGATATGAACGATTGGAGTTAGGGTTTTTGATATTACCTTCCTCAACCGAACTTGATGTTTTGACAAACCTAAGCTCTGATACCAAACTGATACAAACCACGCCAACCCGTGACGAAACCCAATACCAATACATTCAGAAATTCGTTGCCTAAGACGCCCAAACACCTAAAATGGAAACCGCGACCCGTTGTCTATAAGCGAGACAAGAACCTTGGTATAAAATGAAGACGCCACAATCAGGATGAAAGACCGATTGATAAGTCGGGATGAACGCTACGGAAATCAATCCGATAAGTTCGATTTAGTTCTTAAATAACCAAGAGAGGTGCCTCTCAAAAGTGTTTAATGTTCAAAGATGTATGTATTGTTCATTGTTCTAAACCCTAGGAGCTTTTATACTAGGGTTACAATTCGTGTAAAACAAGTCCAAAACGACGTAGTTTAGATAAGTGGCGTAAAAACGCGAAAACAGAACAAGCTGGCCGGCAGGGGATACACGGCCGTGTACTTTGGCCGTGTACCTTTCTGTACAACTTCTGGCAACATACACAGCCGTGTACACGACCGTGTACTTTGGCCGTGTACTTTTCTATGCACATTCCGGCCACATACACGACCGTGTACTTCTGGTCGTATACCTTCCTGGGGATTTGCTTGACTCAATACACGGCCGTGCCTTTTAGCCGTGTGTCTGGCCGTGTATGATTCTGTGCAATCTTGAGATTCCTACACGGCCGTGCCTTTAAAATACACGCCCTCTTCATCCCGTGTCCAGTATAACTAGTACAAAAGCAAGGGTCTTCCCATGGTTGTTCCAATCCGTTCCAACTTCATGATTGCTCCAATCCTTTTCGGCTTCATGGACAACCTTTATCAACCCGTTAAGTGCTTCCTTGAATCGTTTTGCTCGATTTCTTATGATCGGTCCAGGCGGCACTTCAAGACGATCCACATTTCTTCTTCCGACTTGGCACTCATCATGGATCTCATCAGTATCAGTATTACTACTTGGAAGTTATGGGTTCAAGTCACCAAGGGTTCACTTTGCACGCCTCACAAGTTTTTTTACAATCTATGACACATGTCGACTTCCTACTAGACGATACAATGACTATAGAGCATCTTGTTCCCTAAAATATCCATGTAGTGTAGTTTAGGAAAGCTCGACCTTGACCTTTTCTTGCTTGATTTTAATCAGTTTTTGACCATTTTTTTATCAAACAAAAAATGGAAATCAATAGAGAGCATAGAATAGAAGCCAAAAGATATCAACTCTGAACAAATTGATAATGGAAAGTGCTTAAAAAATATACTTAAAGTTGATCAAAAAGTTTGAAATTACATATTGCATCCAAACTTCAAACCTAAAAGCAAAATCGTTCTTACTTGAAAATCATAAAGTAATTATATATTTAGGGCAAGTAAAGCTGCTAGAACGTGAATATATCTTTTAGTACTTGCAATTATTATAAATTCATGTTCAAATTTAGACTCAAAGATTTAAGAGCCCTAAATACCCATTATTCAAAGAGATTTGATTTTTCTTAAATCTAAGGTTTTCTTGCTTGCAATTGATGCTACAAAGCTATAAATAAGACCTTGGGGGATCGTTTAGAGTAAGATTTACAAACCAATGACAATCAAAATTGCATCAATACCCTCTTTCTGACTCTA
Source organism: Laguncularia racemosa (assembly GCA_037954665.1). Taxonomy (NCBI): domain Eukaryota; kingdom Viridiplantae; phylum Streptophyta; class Magnoliopsida; order Myrtales; family Combretaceae; genus Laguncularia; species Laguncularia racemosa. The sequence continues at coordinate 520,982 of JBBMOL010000097.1, read as the reverse complement.
CCAGCACACGTGCACATCCTCACTCTCTCTCTTCAAAATTTTCTCACATAATAGAAAATCAAAGGAAACAAGAGTTACAAATCACTTACCCATCACTTGAAGAGTGAAACCCAATAATCGATTGTGTGTAATCAGCCACAATTTGCTTCAATTTGAATGAAGATCAAACTTAAGGTTCATACTCTTTTTGTCTCGGTTCACTTCAAATTAAACTAGTTAAAGTGCTCAGAGCCAGAAATTGGTTAAGGTTTTTTGTTGCCCACATTACCAAGAGGCATACCGACAATCCACTGATTGCCACCACTAACGGAAGCGCCCTAAACCGCCATCACCCAAGTTATGCGCGAGGTAAGTCTTATAATCTTTATTTATTTATTTATTCTTACATTAATATATAATAATAATACATTAAATAACAATAATGTTCGTTTTTTAGGAATAATTAAGTAATTAGATTAATATTAGGACATTGTTAGTTGGTTGTTTCATGTTATCACTGTATGTTATTATCTCAAAAAAAAACGAAAGAAAATAAAAAATCAAAAAAATTCATTTAAGAAAAAGAAAAGAAGAGTTTATTAATAAGATTTTTTATGTTTTCATGCATGTTATCATGTCCTTTATGTTAATATAGTTAACTAGTATCCTTTTTTACTTTAATATTTGTAATATGGTATTCTTTAAAATGTGGAAAAATTAAAATTAAAAAATCCAAAAATATGAAAATTTTGCATGTTTATGTGTATCTATGCTTTTGCATACTAGAGTGTTTATTATGTTTCTTCAAGATTTTGATTCATTAAAAGCGCTTTTGTTCTAGTTAATTGGTTTTTTTGTCTTTATCATTACTTTTATGGGGGAAAAAATTATCACTTAGAAAAATCTTTTTGGAAAATAAAAAAAAAATAATGGTCTTTTTCTAAAAATTTAGGATTTTTTAAGTTTTTTTCAAGAAAAAAAAAAAGAAAGAAAGAAGAGGCAAAAATGAGGGTTTTAGAGATTTTTCAAAAAAAAAAAAGGCTAATAACATAAAGTGGAATGGTTTTTTTAATAAAATAAATCAACAAACTAAATTTTTATAAATAAGCGAATTACGACTTTTTTAATCCTCAAATAGCAAGTGCGTAGGCACCTTCATGAGGTAACTCTAAAAAAAAATCATTATTATTTTTATTACTATTATTTCTTTTTACCCCTTTTTTTCTTGTAAATAAATAGATTTTTTATGCTAAAAAGGATATAATCAAAATATAATCAAAATTCAAAAGGTTAAGATGGTAACCATAGGGTTTTAATAGGTTAGCCCCCAAATTCGAAATATCTGGTTTTCTTCTTTTTTTTTAAAGAAAAAAAAAATCATAGACTAGTGCCTAAGTTAAGATTAATTTGCTCAGTTAATCCTAACTTAAAAAATTTTCTTAACTTCAGTTAGTGGCAACTCCAATTTCTAAAATAAATGAGAAAAACCAAGTTTTTCCTAATTTAAGTCAAGGATTCACATTAAATGGGCATAGGATTTAATACAGATCAAATTACATACCCATTTTTACATTTCTTCACCAAATTAAATCCACTTATATATTCCAAATACCTATTTACATGAATTAATACTTTTAAATACTCAAAACACATCAAAATACATTCCAACTCCCACCATAGCTCCACATCACACATACACATATACCCATTCTCATCATTTCTTCCTATTTTTATCAAATTAACACACTAAAACACCATTCATCATCAAATCTCATCTTCAAACTTAAAATTAGTAAAAAGCAGAGACTTACCTTAATTGATTACTCTTCCAAAAACTCTTAAGAATCCTAAATACTCAAATGCTACTAAGAATTTGCTCCAAATGTCTCTAAACTTGCAATTAACATCAAGTTACACCAAATTACCACCATAGATCTATAGATTAATAGATTTTACTTAACATATATTGAAATTAAGCTTGAAAAACCGAATTTGTTCTTTCCTCAACTTAGAGCCCCATGTGTACTCGTATGGCAGTATCAATTTCCACTTCATCCTATTCTACTTCTTCATTTTCCTTCAATTGTTGATCTTAAGATTAGAACCTTGATCAATTTAACCTAAATTAGTACTCACACTAAGCTGAAAATGGTATTTACTCACCAAATTGAAAGTAGAAGCTTGCAGATCTTCATCTAACTCACTTGAATCCTCCTGATTATGATAAATTTGAGCTTGATTTGCTTAGGTATTGTCTTCCTCCTCTCTTAGCAATGTCGCAAGAGATAGGGAGGGATTAGGAGACCATTTTGTTCCAAAGTGTTCTAGAATCTCTATCTTCAAAAAAGTGTGCTTAATTAATTTTTTTTTTCCACACTAATTTCTTGAATTTAATTTCTTCTAATTTTATTTTTGATTTGGGCCATTTCACTCTCACCCCTTAAAATTAATTTCATCCTTAAAATTTACCTAAAGCTTGGAAGAGTTCTGGATACTTATTCTTCATATTCTCTTCTAATTCCCAAGTGGCTTCCCTTTCTAATTGACCACTCCATTGCACATTAACATATCCAATAGTTTATCTGCTCAGAACTTGTTCCTTATTGTCAACTATTCTTATAGGATCCTCAACTATCATTAAGTTTGGTTGCACATTTGATTGAGATAATTAGACTATAGTATATGGATCTAGATCATACTTTCGCAACATTGATACATGAAATACATTATATACTCTAACCAAACACAAAGGAAAAGCCTATCTATAAGCCACCGGTCTAATCTTCATAGGTATTTCAAATGGATTAATACATCAAGGGTTCCACTTTCCTTTAATCTCAAATCAAACTACACCCTTCATAGGAGATATCTTAAGGAATACATGGTCTCCAACATCGAATTCCAAGGGTCTATGTCTCTTACCTGCATAACTTTTGAATCTATTTTGTACTACCAACATTCTCTACTTAATTACTTGCACTTCATCTACAGCCAATTGTACCAACTCAAGGCCTATCAATTGTCTCTCGCCAACCTCATCCCAATACATTAGAGATCGCCATTTCCTTCCGTAAAGAACTTCATATGGGGGCATTCCAATGGTGGTTTGGTAATTGCTATCGTAAGCAAATTCTACTAATAGCAAATGATTATCTCAGTTATCTCCAAAATCTAATGCACAAACCCTAAGCATATCCTCCAAAACCTGAATCATTCTCCCCAATTGGCCATCTATTTAGGGATGGAATGCTATACTAAATTTCAACTGGTTCCTCAAGCCTAATGCGAGCTTCCCCAAAATTTGCTAACAAAGTATATATCTCGATCTAACACAATTGACATCAGTATACCATGTAGTCTTACAATTTCCTAAATATACACCTAGGTCAATCTCTTCGATGTACAACCAACTTTTAGAGGTAAGAAATGTGTTAACTTAGTCAATCCATCTACAATCACCTACATCAAATCATTTCCTACCAATCTTCAATAAAGCCATCATAAAATCCATAATAATGTACTCCCACTTCCATTTAAGAATGGGTAATGGCTATAATTCTCCAACAAGTCACTAGTGCTCAATCTTAAATTGTTGGCATGTCAAACACTTATTCACAAACTCTACAATATCTCTTTTCATATTATTCCACTAGTAATGCTTCTTCAAGTCCTTAAACATTTTAGTGTTTCCTAGGTGTATCGCATAGCTAAAAGAATGAGCTTCTTTCATAACTTCCCTCTTTAGTTCCTGTTTCTCTAGAGCCTAAAGGCGAGTCCTAAATCTAATCACACCCTCTGAATCCACCTACAATTCCGTTCTTCTACCTTCTTCAGTTTTCTTCATAATCTACTTCATTGCTTCAAAATCTTCCTTCTACATGATCTTGATCCTTTCAATCAATGATGGTTGAAGTTGTAATCTTGCCAAAATAATGTCAACTCTTTCTACCATGACTTCCACATCAAATCTTCCAATATCTGCTTTTAGTTAGTAAATAGAGACACAACACTTACTTGTTTCTTCCTACTCAAAGTGTTAGCCACCACATTAGCATACCTAGATAGTACATGATTCCCACATCATAATCCTTTATAAGCTCTAACCATTACCTTTGTCACATATTTAATTCTTTCTAAGTGAAGATGTAATTGAGGTTTTTATGGTCGGTGTAAATCTTACACTTTTCCCTATATAAGTAATTTCACCACAACTTAAATGCCAATACAATAGCTGCTAACTCTAAATCATGCACCGGATAATTCTTTTTGTAAGACTTTAGCTATTTAGAAGCATAAGCAGTTACTTTTCCTTCTTACATCAACACACAACCTAAGCCTTTAATGGTGGCATCACTGTAGACTATTGATGAGAATCAAACCTCTGGATCTAGCAATGAGGAAATCAAATTGAACAAATGAGCCTAGACATCCACATGTTATTTTATTTATCTAATAACAATTTGTCTTTGTATTGTAGCAGGTAAATTTATCGGTTTTACAAGACAGTGAATAAAATTCACTAAGAATCAATTGTAGATCATTCATAGACTTACATCAACCAAAAAAGCTAGTCCAACAATTGTTCCATGAAAGTGAAGAACCAGCCACTTTTGAGGGTTTATTTGTAATTTTCCTTTGGTGTTTAAACTGGTCACTTGTGGGTACTTGTAATTTTTTTTTTATTGAATCTACCATATTTAGAGCAAGTATGATGTGCCTAAACACACTTTAAAACACATTCAAAAGACTTAAGAAAAGATATCTCAAGTCTAGGCAAAATCGGATCCCAAAAATGGCACTTTTCTAGTGAACCCTAATGTTGAAATGATGAAATTCAACATACTAATGATATAATCCGAATACCACAATGGAAATGGCTTCTAATAACACTTCTAATATCATATAATCCACGAAAATCAAGCCTCAATTTGACAAAGAAAACCGTGAAGGAAGATTCCTTTTCTAAATGGTGAAATTCACGCTAGCAAAGAAATCCTTAATGATGAATTGAATCAACTTGATAATTCTTTCAAATAATCAAATGAATTCGTGTACAATAAGATGTAAATCTGACCAAGAACTATCTCTAATCAACCCTAGATACAACACACTAGAGAGGAAAAGAAATCACAACAAGTAGGAATTGATATGACTCACAAATTCCAATTGTTGCACTCGCCACAATTTCAAGTCTTGGAATTGAAATTGATAAGAGTTGGAACCAAGGTATGAACCCTAATTCACACGTGAAAAGAGAATGTATGTTCTGCAAAAATAAGCTCCCTCAAACCCTCTCTTAAGCAAGTATTTATACTTGCTACTTCTAGGGTTAAAAAGTGTTCAAAATTAGTTTGCCACTTTTAAGGTGGCTAACCCTAAATGAAAGTTACAAAGAAATAAAAGTGTCCCAAAACCAAATACAACCAAAAATAGTTCATAAAAGAAGAAATATATAAAAGAAATGGTCTTCTAGATGCCGGTCTTCTATAGGATCCATCGGCTCAGCTCATCGCCGGTTCAGGTCGGTCCATGGATAACCCACAAGCTGAGTTTGAGAGAGTTTGTCCATTGCCCTATAAAATATGATAAGTGTGCCTGTTGGAATACATAATACAACAATAATAGAAAAGCGGTTAATATATAAATAATTTCGGGGTCAATCTGCTCAAAATGGGCCCTCAATGCCAAGATTTGAAATCCTTCAGTTCTTACCCTAATGATAGGTCTTGTTGGATTTTTATTCCTATCATTTCCTCGGGCCTCAAAAAGATTTGTCCTCAAATCTAGTAGATCAAATGCAGTAGGGACTTTGTTTCCTCCTAGCAAGTCACCTGAAGAAATATCTCTGCAGAATCCCAATATTTGAAATACTACAGGTGGTGATTGTCTTCTCTCTTCCATTTCCAGGATGTATCTCTTCTGCAACACAAATAATGACCCATTATCCACTAAAGTTACCCCTGTATCAACCTATTCCACTGAAACTGTTTTCTCTTTTTCTAACTCATTTGTATGCTGCTGATCTTCATGGTCTTCTAATGGTTGGACCAACTGCTCATTACCCTTTAAAACTGCTGAAGATGAACATAACTGTCTTTGAACAGTTTGGCTCTCTGGTGGTTTGCTCGTCTGACTATGATCGTCAGGATCCTCTGAAGGTTGGCACATCGGTGTCTGCATCTGCACAGTTTGGTCCTCTGATGGTTTGATCATGTGGCTATGATCCCCAAGATTCTGTGATGGCTGTTTTATCTGTCTTTGCATCTCCTGGACCTCTGATGGTGACATAGGGTTCAATACTATACGTTTTCTATCCTTTTTAAACATATAAGTATTTCTATACCCATCATGTAATACCATCCTGTCATACAACCATGGTCTACCAAGTAATATATGGGATGCACAAAGAGGAAGAATATCACATTCAAGCTCATCATAGTACTTGTCCCCTATACTAAAGGGTACCCTAGCCCTTTGGGTTACACAAAGACCATCTTGATCATTCAACCAATGTAATGTATAGGGTTTAGGATGTGGGATAGTTTCAAGTTTCAACTTTGATACTAATGATGTAGCTACAACATTAGTACAACTACCGCCATCAATAATAACTGCGCACAAGTTTCCTTGTACCCTACAAGAAGTATGGAACAAGTTTTCTCTTTGTTCCTCATCAATGGTTTGAAAAGAAGTCATGTCCCGATGCAATATGTTAGCATAATGAAACATTTCACTAGACATGATTGTACTAAAATCCAACAATACAATAATTATCTTCACACTTCCAAGGTTCAAGTACACAAACAAACCACAAATAAAGTACACTCAACTACTTCCAAGTAGATAGAATTAAATTCAACAACAAGTGTTTAAGTAACTAGTTCAATTACTTTCACACATTTAATGAGTTGTTTGAATTTGAAATTCTATTACTCGCTTTCCTTTTTTGCTAAAGTTTGACACCCACAATGAATCTTAATGTGCAGCACCTTTAATCCACATAAATCCACAAATTTACATCACCACACACACCTTCAATCATGGTGCACTCACTCCACCAACAACTCCACGACAACAACACAAACAACAACAACAATTAAGATGTATCACTTCCACGGCAACAACAAGGTGAATATTGATTACAAGTAGTCTTCAACTTCCATGGCAAATAATGAAGACAAAAGATTAATAAGTAGCTTTCCCAAAATGAATTCCAAATCCCACTATAGGCAGCAACTTTCAATTTGAAATTCAAATAAATTCACTTATTGCAAGCCTTCTTCAATTGGTAAGTAATGAATTCAAATTCAAATAGCAATCATTAACTCCCACAACTTAATTGCATGTAATTTGAATTCAAATAATTCCTTACTAATCAAACTTAATGTAATCTGCAAATTGTACTTCACAAATTCAGAATTACACAATGGAATTCAAGGACAACAAACTTCACAACTCCACACGCAACAACAAGGTGAATATTGATTACAAGTAGTCTTCAACTTCCATGGCAAATAATGAAGACAAAAGATTAATAAGTAGCTTTCCCAAAATGAATTCCAAATCCCACTATAGGCAGCAACTTTCAATTTGAAATTCAAATAAATTCACTTATTGCAAGCCTTCTTCAATTGGTAAGTAATGAATTCAAATTCAAATAGCAATCATTAACTCCCACAACTTAATTGCATGTAATTTGAATTCAAATAATTCCTTACTAATCAAACTTAATGTAATCTGCAAATTGTACTTCACAAATTCAGAATTACACAATGGAATTCAAGGACAACAAACTTCACAACTCCACACGCCACAAGCTACACGGCAACAATTGGTAAGTTTCACAATTTCAAACAATTTGCTAAGGTAATTTCACTTTGTACTTCTGCTCTTCCACGTGAATTAGCATCCACAAAGTGATATAATAACCTTCCCAAATCAACTCCAATAATCAACAAATTAAATCCCAATCCAAAACAATTCCGCAATCTCAAACTACAACAACAACAACAACTACACAATTGCGTTTTTTCCACTTGATCAACCCTAATTGTTGATCACTTCCACGAAATTTAATACATCCAATTCCCTTCTCTCAACAAGAGCTCTGATACCAAAAAGATGATGTGCTTAATTCCAAGCTTAAGCACAATCAAAGAATCAAGGAAAACTCCTTAATTTACAAAACGCAAACCGGCTCACCTAGTAAGCAATTTCACGTGAACACCTTGTAGAATTTGATGGAAATGGTTGTTCAAACGATATAATTGTAATCTCTAATGATAACTTAACCAAATAACCACAATAAGGCTTGAGAAACACGTGGAAATCAGATCAAAATGAAGCAACACAAACCATGAATTCCACTTCCCCTTTCAATACCAAATTCACGCCAAATGCACTAAAAATGATAGTGAGTTCAATAACTAAAAGAACAATCAATCTTACAAGATTGATGTCCACGAATTACAATAACCAATAAGTCCAAGAAAGATTCAAATCTACCCTAGATATGACTCACTAGAGAAGAAATGAACAACAACAAAGATGAATCGATATTACTCACGATTTCTCCTTGTTGCACTCGCCATAATTCCAACTTCTTGTGATTGAAATTGATAAGAGAATTTAGGAATTAGGAAACCCTAAGCCCTCTCACGAAAATGTGAAGTGTTTTTCTACAAAATTAAGCCTCAATTTGACAAAGAAAACCGTGAAGGAAGATTCCTTTTCTAAATGGTGAAATTCACGCTAGCAAAGAAATCCTTAATGATGAATTGAATCAACTTGATAATTCTTTCAAATAATCAAATGAATTCGTGTACAATAAGATGTAAATCTGACCAAGAACTATCTCTAATCAACCCTAGATACAACACACTAGAGAGGAAAAGAAATCACAACAAGTAGGAATTGATATGACTCACAAATTCCAATTGTTGCACTCGCCACAATTTCAAGTCTTGGAATTGAAATTGATAAGAGTTGGAACCAAGGTATGAACCCTAATTCACACGTGAAAAGAGAGTGTATGTTCTGCAAAAATAAGCTCCCTCAAACCCTCTCTTAAGCAAGTATTTATACTTGCTACTTCTAGGGTTAAAAAGTGTTCAAAATTACAAGTTTGCCACTTTTAAGGTGGCTAACCCTAAATGAAAGTTACAAAGAAATAAAAGTGTCCCAAAACCAAATACAACCAAAAATAGTTCATAAAAGAAGAAATATATAAAAGAAATGGTCTTCTAGATGCCGGTCTTCTATAGGATCCATCGGCTCAACTCATCGCCGGTTTAGGTCGGTCCATGGATAACCCACAAGCTGAGTTTGAGAGAGTTTGTCCATTGCCCTATAGAATATGATAAGTGTGCCTGTTGGAATACATAATACAACAATAATAGAAAAGCGGTTAATATATAAATAATTCCGGGGTCAATCTGCTCAAAATGGGCCCTCAACGCCAAGATTTGAAATCCTTCAGTTCTTACCCTAATGATAGGTCTTGTTAGATTTTTATTCATATCAAAGTATAAATACTTGCTAAGTAAGTTTAGAAGGGGACTTTTTTTATAAACACATTTCGGCTGCCTCTTTTATATGAAGGGTGTGATACTTTTCACAAAAATACTCTTATCAATTTTACTCTAAGATTGTGGCGAGTGAACTTGGATTTGTTGTAAGTGATATCAACAAATTATAAGTTGATCATAATTCCAACTAGTGCGAAATATCTGGTAAGGAATTAGTTACTTTATGTTATTTTTTATTCACGCAAATTAGGGTTCAATTTTTAAGCTTAGATTCATGCCATTTGATTTGGAAATTGAAATCAATTGTGTTTGTTTCTTTGATTGGTATTGGAATTCCAATTGAGTACCTTATAATTTCATATTCAATCAAATTGGTTCGTGCAATTAGGGCTCACGTGGAAGTGGAATCACACCATTTTATGAATTATGTTTAGTTGATTATCCAATTGGCTTTATGTAATTATAATTGGATACTAAGCACATCATCATTTGGTATCAGAGCATATCATATTTTAGTATCAGAGCACACCAACTATAAACTCCTTATCACTCTCCGGTAGCATCAATACTGGTGTAGAAAAAAGTCTAGACTTCAATTCTTGAAAACTACTTACACACTTGTCACTCTAAACAAATTTCACATTCTTCTGAATTAGCTTGATCAAAGATGTTGTAATCTCATAAAATCTTTTGGCAAATCTCTTATAGTAGGCTACCAATCCCAAGAAACTACACACTTCAAAATTGTCTTAGGTCTCTACCACTCGATCACAGCTTTGATTTTGTTTGGATCCACTGATATTCCATCTTTTGTCACTATGTAACCTAAAAGAATCAAATAAAGGGATTTGAGGCATATCATTTTCTATTTTCTAATTTGTATACAAGATTTAAATTGTGTTTAGTTGGATAGAAATGGAAGCAAAAGAGGAGGAATTTTATGTTTAGCCATTTAAAATAAAATTGGAAATGTAAAGAAATCAATGGAAATGGATCAAAAGTTTCCCACTTTTAAGCCCTCAATGTTTCTTTCCAAAATTGAAGAGAAAGTGGTGGAAATTGATGAAAATGGCTCGAAAGTTACAAAAACACCTTAGTCTCTAAACTTATAAAATAGGGCAAAGTAAAATTTTAGTTTTTAATGTTTATCTACTTTTCTATTTAAGTACTTAACCTTTTTTTTTTCTTTTATTTGAGTTTTCACTATTTTTAAAACCTTACAAAACTAAGACTTTTATTAAATACGATAAATTTACTATTCATATTAAACATATATTAGCTTCCAATTAGCCTTGGACTAGCTGCCCAACGTGATGAGGGTATGCCTAAATTTTTTTAGCTTTTTTTCTTAATTTTAATTTTTTTTGTATTTTTTATTAAATTATATTATAAAATATATTTAATATCATTATTTTATTAATTTAATTATTATAGACCAATCTAAAGTTGATACATATCACGTGTTGGTGAAAAACTTAACAGATTTGACAAAAATCCCTTATTTGTAAAGTTTTGAAGACATTGAGGACTTATAAGGGAAAAAAAGGTTAAGAACTCAAATAAAAAAGTAAGTGAATATTAAAAACTAAAAATATATTTTTCCCTATAAAATGAAAGTAATAATATAATAGTTTATTTAATAATTTTTTTTAATTTTCTTTATGTGATCTAAACTAAATATTAGAATAGAAAAGTTTCTTTCCATTTTCTTCTTTTTCCTTCTTAAATACCCAAATACAAAATGGAAATTACATTTCTTTTCTTTTCCTTTTATTTATTTTGATTACTACCTATTTCTACTCATATCATCTTTCTAAAAAATTGCCAAACAATGTTAGATATTTGAGGGTTATCTAGATGTCATATGAGATTTTACTTAGCACATGATCCTCCTACAGGTGTAAACTTGAGATAGATTCCCACATGTAGCTCCTCAAAGTCACCATGGTGTTTATATAAATGATGAGAGACCCTTAACTACTCAATGGAGCATGGACAAAAATACTTGATGTCACCCCACTCATGTATTATCCTCCTACCATGATGCCTTTGACCAATAAACACAACACCAAGTATTATATGTTTATTATTAAATTATTCTAATATTTCAATATATACTACCTTACCACTAACTCTTACATTTTATATACTACCTTAACACTAACTACTTTTAGAATTTTTTATAATATGTTATATTGTTTATTAGTAAATGAATTAAATATTTCCTTAAAGTCTATTAGAAATGAATTGCATATTTCATTTCTAAAAGAATGAAATATTTAATTAATGTAAATTAGTAAATTAATAAAAATTTTCATTAGATAATATTTTTTAAAATACATAAAATATTAAATTACATCTATGTTTGTTGTTTCAAAAAAAAAAAAAATTGTGCATTGCACGGGCTTATTAACTAGTTACAAAATAAGAGCCAAGAACCGTTAAAATTGTTATAATAATGCTCTTAAACTTGATTTATTATTTTTCCATAAAAACAATAATTTAATACCCAAAAAAAAATGTTCCACAAAAAAGAACATAGAAACAAAAAAGAAAAGCTTCCACCTCTTCCACATCAAGGTTATTATAGAGTATTCAACTGGTTTAACTCTCTAATTACCCTAAAAGATTTTAAGATGTACTTGGGTATTGTTTCAACACCTCATAGGGTTTTGGATTGGGTTTCGGAACCTAATATAAAAACCCAACCCACTAAAAAATGCTAGAGAATAATATAATTTAAACTCAAATTCAAAAGTTAAGGATAACCTACTAACCTATCACATCAAACTAATGAAGACTATTTTTTTTATTTTATTTGTTATAATTCAAAAAACTCTAGTCATATCTCTATCATCTAATCTCACTATTCTCACTTCCTAGCTAATTCTATATCCCTCAATCTTATATTTCTTCTAATCTATTTTATGAAAAAAAATTTCATCTTTATGCATACAAATATAATTGAGGAAGAGGATGAGTTGAATTTCAATTAATTTTGATGAACATTTGAGAAATGATAAAATGAATTTTAGTTAATTTTTTAAATTTAGTGAACTATGCCATAAACTTATAGAATATGTGATTGATGAGTTAAACTTTATTTAATTTAGAATTTGAATGAATATCTATATAGTATATTAAATACCCTATTGTAGTAGCTTTTAAGTATGATTTAATAAAGTTCATTTTGTTAAACCTCAAAGTATAATTCAATTATATCTCTCTGAGATTATTTTATGAAAATTGCAATTATAAGTAATCATATTTAATATAGATATTATTTTATAAACAATTTATGTCGTATAATATATTATCAACATACTCTTAGTATATATTTTTATAAATGGTAAAAGCAAATTATAGTAGTCTTGATAATACATTATCATTTTATTTCACATAAAGGTGTTTTACATAAATTATAGTGATGAATCGGTGAGTCAGGTTGTGAGTTTATTATATCCTTAACAAGATAGGTTTTGAGTATTAAATACAAACTCTATAAGGTTTTTGGGTGAATTATGGATAACCCTACAACATAGCGAATTAGGTTCAAATTTTATAAAACCCATTTTAGACTCAATCTAGTGGCATCCTGATACGCAACGTACCCTCCAAGAACTTCACAGGCAATTGCATCGAGCCACACCTATATTAAGACCCAACCTCACCCCCAACTAACCGATCCCAACCATATACATAACGAGAAAGAGATGAGCATGAACAACTAAAGATAGAGAGAGGTAATGGATGATGGTCAACCACACCACAGAATCAAAAAGAGTGTAAATTTGTATTTTAAAAGCTAAAAGAAAGAGAAAAAGTATACAGGATAAATTTACGAGGAATTTGCTTATACCTTTAACATCTACTGATACAAAATTAAAATTAATACTGAGTTTCTTATATGATTTATGCCATGTTTTATTTAATTCAAGTAAAACAGTTTGGTTTATGAGTAATGGACTAGATTATGCCACTTCCTATCGGTACCCATCATCTACTAGACATAATCAAGCTTAAAATTTTGCTACCTAGTCTATGGTAGACAATAATTCCAATTATTCCATTATTTATGGAACGAAAGGATAATGAGAACAGAAGTTTATTTCTTGAAATATCAAGTCTATCCATATGTTTGAATGCATCCATAAAATCTTTGATTCTACTCTTATATTGTATTTGGTTACAGCATATTTGGAATGGAATGGGACATGCATTCAGTGATATTTGGTAAAATTAGCCTTAATTCATGATATAATAAATATACATTGCTAAAATTAGAAAAGTTATTTGAATAAATATCATTAATGAAAGTATAACGAAATCACGATTCCACCCCCTTTAAAGTTGGAATTGTCACTTTCAAGGAATTGTTATTTTGACTTTTAAAGACAATTCCAAATATAAGAAATGGAATGAAACCCACAATCATGATTCCACTACAAGTCTATTCTAGTGTACCAAATGTGCTATTACCCATTAGCAAGTGCATGAAAATGAAATACTTGTCTTGAGAAAATGCTACCGCAAACAAACATATCTCAAACAGATTTCTCTTAGACACAGATGCAAGTACCGTTTTTTGTCTGTCGAGAGGTGTAATGCATTTGAACCACATACATTTAACTCTACCTGAAGCGACGATAAAGAGAAATCACATATATAGGACATTGTTTACTGAAACAATCTATGTATCGCGGCCAAGATATTAGATATACACTACCTGTGGGTGATGTAATGCATTGGACTAAAAGTCTAAAACATAGCATTAGGGGAGAATAAAAGAGTGAAGAGATGGCTAGCTACGTGAAACACTCCAGATACATTAAAAAAAGGAAAGAGATCTCCAATATGGAACAGAATCAGCGAACTTTTTTATTTTTAGGATTAACCAACAACTTAGATTATGATGGCGGTTTCCCCTGGTCATCATTTTTGCTCCATAAGAAGCAACAAGCATGTCTTGGATTCTAAGACATAAGATCCAGCAATGGACTTCACATCACATTTTGTGTTTTATACAAAACCCTAACCATCTCGAGTTCCTTCAACCTTGTGATGCACAAATGGGACTTCTCATCTAGTAAGTTAAGAGTTTAAAGCTTAATAATTCCAACATGTTATCCCAACTGCTATTGTATAAAAATTGGTTATTTAGAAGCAATCATCCTAACCAATCCTTAAACTATCATTCTTGGTTTCAGAAGTAAAACTTTCTACAATTGAAGTTATCATTCATTTGCAGTCAACTGGTTTCCCTAAATGAGAAAACTGATGTAAGATAATGGAATCGGGTCAGCACTTCGGCTACTTTGACTAATAAGAGAGCTAACCATCAATTGATGGTTCATCTTTTCTTTCTTTCTTTCTTTTTTTTAACAGGGAACAACTGCTTAATCATGGAGACATGATTTTTTGCACCAACTACCTTTAAAAGGAAAACAGTCTACTAATAATTAGGGACTTCTGGTAAGGGTAGATCATTGCAACTCCAGGATTATAACTTTTCTCATTCCATCAAGTTAGCTGCTTCTAAATAAGAATACCTGCAGTTATCAGCCCTTTCGACATAGATGTTGTCTTGAATGTATACATTCTAGACTTACACATTCAAAACTGAATCATCGCTTAGATCAGAAACAGCTAAGACTTACATCTGCAAACCGTACCATTGCTTTGGTCAGTCTTCTATTTTTCCCATTCTCTTTTGGTACCATCCATGAATTAGGAGTGGAAAAAAAAAAAAAGCTATCTAATGATTCAGTAACAATACAAATCTATCCCCAGTTGATACAGAACTAGCGAGTGTCATTAAATAACAAAGAAATCACTACATCATTTCTGGAGAATTACTGATGCAGACTACAATTGACTTGTTACATATATGGAACATGGCTGAGCCTAGCGATATCAAGCAATTGTATTTCAAACAATACACAAAGCGGAATACGAAATCAACTAATTAGACAAAAGAGACTCATCGATTTTGATCGTGATCTTCTCATCGTCGTCGAATTTGTCCTTCTTGGGAGGAGAAGAAGGAACTGGAATCCTTGGTGGACCTCTTCCTTTCTTCTTGTTCCTTGGCCTCGCCTATTCATAAAATCCATTTATTTAACCTCGTTCTTTTTTTCCCCCATACACGTATTACTTCATTCCTTAACTAAATCGAAGTTATCAACAAAAACAAAATTCAAAAATTGAGCAAACTGGGTACTCACATTTCCAAAAGAGTGATTGAATCGCTTCCCTTTTGCAGTCTTCTTATCACCCCTTCCACAGTACACTATACACAAACAGAAAAACAAAATTCATTAGCTAAACCGAATAACATACTACTGGGTCTTTGGGTAGTAGTGCTTGCCTATTAACGAGTGGAATGAGAAAGAGGGGAGTACCGAGAGGAACGGTGGAAGGAGAAAGACAGAAAGAGAAAAGAAGAAAATGAAGAGGAAGAAGAAGAAGAAGCAGAGAGAGAGGCTCCGAGGGTTTGGGATTGGGAGAAGGAAAGGCGAGGAGAGAGAGTACGAGATAGAGCTCCAATTCCGACCAGGAGGGAAAGGGAAGCCATAGCTGCTTCGGAAAGGAACAAGGATTAGAAAAAGATAAGGTGGGGGGGTATATTTATTTTTATATATTTGAAATGAAGTGGGGGAATTAAAAAAAAAATGGAATAATTTATAGATTTTTCCTGTTAGGTTAACTTGGTCTGCTTGATGGGATTGGGCTTTGGATCCATTCGTTTGTATATCATGGCAGCCCATGGGCTGGTTGATGTCAAACAGATCGTGAACAGGGTCTTCCTTTGCGATGACTTTTTTCTCCTAACTGCTTCTTCGCCATGAAACCTGTATATATATATATATATATATATATATATATATTATCCACCGAAAATAGACTTTTAATTGGTAATTAATAAAAGGAGAATATAAAAGGGTCTTACTTGAATGGTTTATTTGCAAGCCAACACTATCATCTCTACAAAAATTGTCAAAACTAGAAAAAGTTATGAGAAAAAAGAAAGTTGACATTGAAGCTACAACAGTAAATCTATTTGTGAGATACTCAAGCCCTAGCTTCATATTGTTTCAACTAATTTACAAGAATAACTGAACTTAAGTTGAAGTTAAATTTTAGTCAAGTTTGCATTTAGTTTAAATATTAATATTCTTTTGATAAAAAAATTTAGATAAATTAAGTATAAATAAGCTTAATTGAGACTAGCTTCAATTTGTTGAGTGTCACTTCAAATCAAATTAAAATTTTATAATTTTAAGTGAAGCTCGAACTCAAACACAACACTGTGTCATCTTATTTACAAATCTAATTGAAGCTATTGCTTTATTTGCCTAGTTTAAATATTAATATTCTTTTGATAAAAATTTTAGATAAATTAAATATAAATGAGTTTAATTGAGTTTAGCTTGAATTTGTTGAGTGTTATTTTAAGTCAAATTTAAGTTTTATAATTTTAAGTGAAGCTCGAAGTCAAACTCAACGTTATGTCATCTCATTTACAATATATGAGCTTATTTGATGTTGTACAAATGTGTGAAATGGAAGCTTGCAACAATGAATTGTAATCTAAATCCTTCGAACTATGTAAAAGACATTCCACCATGGTTTAGTTAAGCTTTTTAACCAAAGAATAAGCAACATTGAGTCTCCCTTATCTATCCACTTTTGAAAGACCTTGAAGACAAAATTGCAACCCCAAATCCATTGTTAATAGCTCAACCAATCAATATTAGTAGATGAAATTAAACAAACAAAAGCAAAATGAATTTTATCACAACAATTCTTCACTATTCTACTTCCATTTGTAATATCATTCACAAGACTTACATCTGTCGTCAATTTACATCTATCAAAAGGAGAAGTAACCCAATTTACCTACATTAAGACCTTTTTACTTAGAAAGCTAATAGCTAAAATTCTAAAGGTAGCATTTGATAGATACTAATTGTTTTTACTCCAAGAGGAGGCTTTAAGTTTAATGTATATGTGAACCAAATGGCTTGAATTGTAGCAGCAACATACATTCAACCTTCAAGTTTAGCTTTAAATCAAAACTTCCACAAATCCCACAAACTAATAGTTAAAAAAGTATATTTTAGGTTTTCTATGCTTTTGATTTCGTAAGACCAATAGTTTAATAACTATTGAAGGTCATGAAGATGATTGATTCTCAACAATCCAAGCTTCATAACAACCCAATTCGATAGTTCTTTGATTAGTAGAATCTTCCCCAATTTTGCACATCCAACATCTAAAACTAAGCAAAATTCCTGTAGTTTTAAGAGCCTCATGAGTAGGAATAGCTCTATAATTGAGTTTCAATATAAATATAGAAAACTTGTTATTTAGATTCTAGAGTTCCAAAAAATGTTAGTGAACTTTATAAACAACAACATGCCTTGAACTAACACTACTCAATCAAAAAAATGCACCAAAAAACACACACAATGAACTTTGACCTCTCCAACTCTCCCTTTCAACTATTTAGACCATACCACTCAAATCTCTCAATCCCGTCAGCAAACACTTAACTAAAGCACATTTCAGTATGCAATCTTGTATCTAATCTTCGTATTTTCTCTACATTGTGTGTGTTTTTTTTTTCATATTTTAGCAAACCTTAAAATATTGAAAATTATAGTTGTATGCTTTGTCATTTTTTGCATATAGATGATGCAATTGTTTATTTATAGTGTGTGCAAGTTGTTGTATGTTGAATATGCTCTAGCATGTAAAAGTTGTGTTATTTTATTAACCTTTTTATGCACTCTATATGTTTGTTTAAATATCCCAAAGGATTTTCCATGCTCAAAAGATGAGAAATGTTATGTGTCTTGAACAAGATATGGTTGTTATTTATTGTTTTATACTTAAACTAATTTTGTATTTATTTTATAAATAGGGTGAAAATGGTGTGATTTGTTAAATTTATTATTTATGCTCATGGAAATATTGTGAGAGGTAATTTCGGGCTAAAGTATGATAGAAATATAATTAAGAAGTTGAAATTGAAGAATAATGCCATTACACTGAATTCTTGCACAAGATATGTGGGTGCATTGGAATTAATCTAACTATAGTGAGGGTTGAGATATTACAAAGGCACCCTATTTACTATGAGGATGGTGTGTCTTACTCCTTGGTGGCTATTAGAGACAATGATAATGTAGAAAACATTACCAAAATGGTTGAAACCTTAAGGAAGTCTTGCATATGACTATTAGGAAGGGGCACAATTGAAGAAGGTGCCCACGTAATGACAAGTGAAAAACTCCAAATTTCTAAATAAGGTCAATAGAATTAAGAAGGAAATTTTGAAGTTAATTAAGAAATTATTTACAAAATTTAGGATCAAAATTTTTTCAAAATGACCTTTTACCCTTGAACTCAACTTTATCAAAAATAGCTTTGAAATAATCTAATGACCCTAAATGAAATTCCAAGACTCTAATTAAGTGAATTATTTGGAGTCAATAAGAAAAGAGAAAATTAAGTTTAGAGATCAATTTTACAAAATGACCATTTTGCCCCTAGATGCAATTTAGAGTCTTTGAAGTTGGCCAAAATCACTAGAAAAATTAATTAAAGTAATTTAGTGTCATTTTAAATTATTGGGAGTGATTTCTTGAAGTTTAGAGATAATTTACCAAAAATGACTATTTTTGCCCTTGAAGACAATTTTATCAATATTGGATCCAAAATTTCTTAGAGACCTTGAATATTACTCTAAGACCTTAATTAGATGAATAAAATCAATTACAAAATATTTGAAGACAAATGGAAAAGAAAAATTTAAATTCAAATGTCAATTGGGTAAAATAACCAAAATGCCCTAAGCTTATTTTGTTAAAGGGTAGCTAATTAATTGAGTTTGCAAGGGTATTTTAGGGAAAAGGAAGGATCATGTTTCAGCTAGAATAAGTGGTAGAAATTGAGGAAGAATAAAATAGAAATTAGGCAAAGTGGAAGACACATGTCACTTTTAAGTTGTCCAAAAGCCCTTGTGGTCCCAATTGCATCTCCCCTTAAACCCTCACTAAATCCTACTATAAAACCCCATTTTAGGGTAGAAATCATCAGCCCCTTTCTTTATTTATTTTTTTTAATTCTCTAAGCTAAAAAAAAAAACAATTAAACTTCATCTACACCTTAAACCCTTCAATACTCATCAAATTCTATAATAATCTAGTTGTTTTCTTATGAGATCTAGGTGAAAAAAAAATATCAAGTGAGAATCTTAGCTAAGGGGCTCCCAATCACAATTCAATGAGAAAATTAAGGTAAGTGATGTTTAGTTTAATTTAAGTAACTTTTAGCTTGTCAAACATGATTCTAAATAGAGATTTGTGATTATATGTAAGCAAAATCATTTGAAATCAAGAAAAATACTATCTTTAGAGCTTGTTGTGGATGGCAAAGGAGGACGTGAAGATTAAGTTAAATCCCCAACAAGGTAAGCTCACTAAAATGGTTGATTTGAAGATTTAGGATGATTAGAAGTGACTAAGTATGATGATTTGGTGTTTTATTGGATCTTGATAATTTAGTGCAACATACTCATTGAAAACCACCACATGAAGTGATGTATAGGTGTTATTTGATGATTTGGATGCTAATCTATGATTTAATATGATAAAGTGATGTTAAGTGTTAGATTTGGTGATAGAAGTGAAGTTTGATACATGATAATATTAGTATGTGTATAGGTCTTGTTACTACTACTAAGATGAAGAAATTGAGATTTAATTTTCTTGTAAATTTGATTTAAATAGCGAATGATGGTAATTTAATGATTAAAGTATGGGTATATGGAATTAAAAGTGGTTCAAGTAATTAATTTGATGTATATGGCACGTTAAAAGTTGGATTTGTTGAAATCAACGAGTTAGTGAATAAACAAGTTGATTTAGTGGATAATTTGATATTTCTAGCATGTTCACATATTCTTAAAGTGATAAATTTGATAGAAATTGAAGCTACATGATGGGTACTATGTTGGGTAAAGTTCAAGGGTTTAGGTGACTAAATTAATATATATTGCATATTGGAAGATAGAATTGACGATATCAATGAACTAATAGATAAACAAGTGGATTTGATTGTTAAATTTTAAAATTCCGGCTTGTAGACATGCTTTTAAAGTTATAAGTTTGGTGAAAATTGAAGATACATGATGAATCTTGAGTTTGGCAAAGTTTAGGAATAATTTATGTTAAATTGGTGGATCATTTAAGCTTAAAAGTATGATTTTCTTACATGATTTGATAATATGTTTAATTCTGGAAATTTATGATGTATGATGTTTATTTTTGAGTTAATTTGGTGGAATTATGATTTATTTATGAAAATGAGTTGGATTGGATGTAAAATAAGGCTTAAAAGTGATAATATGTTAAAGTTGGACTTATAGGATTGCAATTTAATGTTAGGGGCATGCACTATTTTTAATACTCTGTTTTAGATTTTAAAATGAAAAATAAACGATGTTTTAGACTCTAAAAATGAGCAGGAATAAGTGGGTTTTGGTTTGAAGTGATTTGAATTTAAATTAGATAAGATATGGGCCTATAAAGTTAATAATTCATAACTTTGTATGATCTAGTAATCTAAGGTACTAAAAATAACAAAATAAGGCTTTCATGCCAAATGGGTATTGGAAGTGATAATGAATCAAATGGATTTGATTTCACTTAATTTATGTTTAAATTGAATAAGTTATGACCCTTTAAAGTTAAAGTTTTTAATTGTGACAAATTGGAATTAAATTAATGGTTGGTTTAATTAACTTGAGTTAAGGCTAGCCCAACTCCAACTTTGCCCACCTAAATAGGCCCAAAGACCACTCTCTTACCCTCCCCTTGGGTAACCAATATAATTAAACATAATTTGATTAATTTAATTTAATTAATTTAACTATCTTAATTAGATCAAAATAAGAATTGACTTAATAATGTGAACTTAAATAACCTATGGGCCCAAGATCCCAAATTCAAAACATAATTGAGCTAATGTCATTCTAAGGCTCATATCCTAAATAGGCCTTATCACGAAAAGTAACTCAAACTAGGCCTCAAACCATTTTAAAACTCAAATCGAATTTAATAATTAAAATAAACTAAACTTGAGCTTAAAGAAGTAAAATAGGTTTACATGACTATACTAAAAACCTAAATGGGCTCAAGACCAAAAACTTATTTGGATCTATTAATCTTTAAGGCCTATATCCTAAATGGGCCCTAATAAATAAATCAAACTTAAATGAGCCTTCAACCTCCAAGATTCCAGAACCACTAATGGTCTAAAATAAAATTAAAATAGAACTTAATAAATCAATTAGACCTAAAACATAACAAATAAAACTAATTAAACATAATAGGCCTAAGTTAATTAAAATTGATGGAAGTAATCTAATTGGACTTAAAATGGACTTAATAGTAATAACTAGATTTAACTAATTTAATCAGGACTAGTGGGCCTAATTCCAAACATAACTGGGCCTACTATTCTTAAAGAGTCCAAATACTCTAATTGGGCCTTAAACCCAACTAGACTTAAAAATTCAAATAATGTATTAGGTTAAATAAACAAACCCTAAATGGTTTAAGTCACAATTAGCTAAAATTTTATTAGGTCTGAGTAACCTTAATTGAGCTCGTAACTAGTATGAGTTTTAAATAGTCTATATCAACCTTAAAATAGAATTCAATCACTTAAAATAATCAGCTAACTTAAGTTTTGTCTTTTAATATATAAAATCAATTCAACCAACTCAAATAAAACTTAGATTGTGATTCGAGGATCATTAACCTTTACGAGTATGCAGTAACATACATGTTACTTGTTAGGTTAAAAAACTTAACCAAACTAATAATTAACTCAACCAAGTAATTGCTTACTGCTTATGTGTGGTTACTTGAGATAACAAGTGATAAACCTTGAATTGGAATTATGGCTGCGATTATATATCCTGAAATGACATAATAGTTAGGTGCTTAAGCTGTTGAGATATGGCACAACAAGTAATTGATAAGCAAAATTACATTTGATAACAAGCATTGTGAATGGAGAAAAAGTATATTGGAATTGTTTGAGGATTATGAGCCCCAATAGGTGATACGATATAGTTGGATTGCAATTAGTGAAGCCACGTAACGATGAGGTCATTTAAACAAGGTAACTTCAGTTTTAGTTTTAGCAACGTAGAGTCTAGCTGCTATGTTGTACTCCCATTAAGCCCTAATTTTCACTACAATGGAATCAAACCTTAGGTCCCTCATCATGATGCTCGAAGTCATGAGTACTCCCGTGTTAGTTATTTATTTAAATAAGATAATCAAATGAATTGAATGATTTTCTGTTGCATTAATATGTAAGCTTACTTAACATGTGTATATGTGCTTGCGTTACTATATATTAGGCCCTTGTGGCTCACTCCTCTTTTCTTTTTTAGGTAAAAACTATCTAATGGATCTACCTTACAAATTATTAGGTTTTGGCTTCGAAAAAGAGTACGGGTGCAAGTTTAAGGACATAGATTACATCAACTACAACCTTTTCTAATTTCTAGACTTAGTTTCAATGTTTAATTATGTACTTAGACTTTTATTGAGAGTTGCCTTTGGCTTTATGCCCTATTCCTTTTATGCATGTATTTTGTGGGCCCCTTAGGTCCTAAGACTTAAATTTCTATCTCATATCATCCATTGCATTTTCCAAATTTGATGAACTTTCAAAATGTATTTCAAAATCAATGAACCGCCAAATATTTTTCAAATTTTAATTAACAATTTCAAGGTCTTAAAACTATTTTAGAAACCAATTTAGTAATGGTAACCTTACATATTCTAGTTAAGTAAAGCATGTGGTGAACCATCGTTGCTATAGTGAATTAGAGGCATGATAATAGAAATGGTAATTGATGGAACACCAAACTAATGAATAAATATTCGATTTACTAAGCATTTTTTTATTCAACTTAGCCTTAGTCATATTATTTTCAAACCATATCTTGTATGATATTTACTTGTATTTCATTGTGTAGATTAGATAAAGTCCGGATTAGTTGATAAATCGATGTTGACTTAATAAGGGACACATTGCTCACAAGCCGTCTAAGATGGAGAGGTAATGGATATGCCATTTTTTTAGTGAATGATCTTGCCTATGTTAGTATTGCTTATCCTTTTAACTTGTTTGCTTCTAAGACTAATCTTAGCTTATGGTATGGCATCACAAGCTATCGCTTAGACACAAAGAGGAATCTATTTCATTAGATCTGCACATGGAGCCATATATCTAGCAGGTTGGTTTTCTAGGGGTGAGCCACTTGCATTTTATCTAGCTTAACCGTCACATGATCACTATTCTTGTGAAGAGATGGAAGTTAGAGACTCACACATTCCACATGGTTAGCAAGGAGGTTACCCTTACACTCTAGGATATGGAGATACAATTAAGCCTCCTAATAGACA
The DNA here is from genome assembly GCA_037954665.1 of Laguncularia racemosa. Taxonomy (NCBI): domain Eukaryota; kingdom Viridiplantae; phylum Streptophyta; class Magnoliopsida; order Myrtales; family Combretaceae; genus Laguncularia; species Laguncularia racemosa. Next base: position 496,981 of record JBBMOL010000097.1, on the reverse strand, counting down.
GTCGGGTGGTCATAGAGAGCAATTCCCTCAATTGGACAGGCATATATCAGTGCTTGCTTAGCTAGAGACCAAGTGTTGGTAGTAGGGGCCGTGTGAATCTATTGTGGTTGTAGAGTAGATTTAGGTCAAGCACCATATATGCACTTACATTTTGCAACTGATGCGAGGATTTATCTTTGTAAATAAATCTAACTCCCTTATTTATAGTATGTTATTGCCTTTACTAGAGAGCTTTGATGTTGTAGGCCAATATAGTTAGAGGTCTGCTTATTTAGCTTGGTTACATCAATAGTTATGCTTTACATTGGTCTCCTAGTGCATGGATTTGGAGAAAGGGGGTAGCAATCATCCTTTAAGTTTGGGTACTAGATACATTCTTACATATCGCCCTTATAAGACACCACGATTTATATGTAGATGTTGATGCCCTTGGCAGCTTGATGGAGGAAAGATTGGGACATGAGGCATCTTTTAACCCATGTTGTCTCCTTCCGCTTATTGAGATAAGCTTGACAAGTAGACTGCCAATCAAGCATTGTTTATTTTTTTTCTTCCCATAAAATTTTATGTATCTTACAACTAACTCTTACTTATTTACTTTTATGTCGAGCAAAAGCCTTATTTGGAAGAGCTGATTGACATCATATCCCCCTTTTGTAGAGTGGGGAGGCACATTGAGACCACTTAAGTACTGCCCATATACTTTCACTTTGTGGAGTAGCACTTTCTAGATCGTGTTGTTTGATAGTTTAGTGATTTTTAGCAGATCCCACAACATGTTAACACATAACTTGAGCTCACCAGATTGACTTGTGATGGAGGGTTAATACCAACTCACTTATGCAGCATGCACCTTACATTGCCCTATGGGACGAGTGGCTAGATTGTTTGGTTCAGATGTGGAGTCCTCCTAAGGTTGAATAAGATTAAATAAGATGGTTTAGAAGCATTAACCATCGACATGTAGGTCATACATAAGCTATTCTTGGACATTTAGTAAGTAAAGTATCTATACTAAGCATTACATTGCTCACACTAACTCGTTTTAAGGTATTTTCCTCACACATGTTGATACCTTTCAGAATATTCGCTTATCTTCTAATCTCCTAACAATTGTATCTCCAGCTTATGGGGGCCTACAATTGCTATGGGATTATGGACGGTTAATGTTATACCTGTAAGCTCAGTAAGTGCAAGCCCCTATGGAAGAGGCAGAGGAGGAGCAAGCCTCAATCAGTAAAAGTAGTAGCAGCCTCTTAGGTGTAGAGGTAGAATTAGAACTAGAGGACTTAGACAAGCCTTTAGTTGGGGTCAACATTAGTATAATGCACCACATAGTGATCAACTTATGATTGAAGAGACGATAGGTAGCTCAACTCTAGTCCCTAGCACATTTGTGATCCCCCATTGTCATTTAGTTAATGGTCTCTTCCTTACCCCATTAGCTTCATAGAAGAAATGCCATGATTAACTGGTGGTGGAAATAGGTGAGAGCTCATGACTTAGCACATAGTGGAATCCAATGACTCCCTATAACTTTGGCAATCCCTCATAGAACAATCTAACACGGGGAGTCACAAGCTCCTACTATTAGCGATGATAGAGTAGCAAGAGTGCACACCTCTATGTTATCATAGATTACATATTACACGGCATTTTACTAAGAGGAGCAAGAGATGATACGATTGTATAGCATTTGATATGTAAGTTTTCATCAACATTTGCATCCATGTACATTTTAATGAGAAATTTTTTTTTATTATTATTATTATTGTATTTGATAATTGATTCATATTGTGCTTTTACGTTTTGTATATAGTTTGTCTTGAAATTCAAAGTTTGTGATTGGAATTTGCACTTTTAGATGGATTTTGTGAGTTTCATGGAGTTTGATTTTCATGTAATTTAGGGTTCAAGTTTAGAGTTTCAATTTTTTTAGTTTGTGTTGATGGTTTTAAGCGAGTTTTAATATATTTTAGTCTTATATCGTATTTTGGCCTTATTATGTCCTCATTTTGTGATCTATAGGTGGCTTGAACCAAAGTTGCATTTTCTAAGGCCAATATGTACCTTCTATTGCATTTATTGGGATGCTCGAACACAATACACAGTATGTAGCACCCTTTTACAAATTATTTTTAAAAATGCATTATTTTGGTGCAAAAACTAGGATGTAGCTGTTTCACATAATTATCAATTAGAAACCTCTTTTCCATGATGTGAGCTTTAGTCCATGTTAGAAACAAGAAGACTTTTGGAGTGATAATTTGGGATTTACAAAAACCTATCACATGCTCTATTTATTGACAAAAACAAAGACTAAATCATCACAAAATTTTAACTAGCATTCTTGGATTTTTGAAAATGCAGATTTGTATAATCACCATTCCCAAACTTTATTCAACTAAAGTTCACAAAATATTACTTATGCAATACTTAAGACAACTTTAATCAAATAATTTGTGGCATTTTTTTTCCCTGAGTGAAGTGTTATATTTAAGATGAATTCACTTGTTGCTAGATCCATTTAAGCAAACTAGAATTCAAATCTACAAAACCTAAATTTTCTTAAATGAAAATTTTTATTTTGGTCTTATCTCGATAAAGTAATTATTTTTAGATAAGAGGGACATAAGGTCTTTTTCTTCTAAGTAACTATTTAAACCCCATGCACAACTTTAGGTCACTTTCTTTCTCTCTTTTCACATGTAGGTTATGCAGAATGTTTTCTCTCTCTTTAGCAAATCTCCCTTACAATATATGTCATTCAACGCAAGATCCATCAATAAGTGCACAAGATCTTTTCTTTTCCCATGTCCTTTGCTAGAATACAATAATGATAGGATGTTGTTGGAACTTTGTAATGTAGAGAAATCATAGATACTTGTAGGTTGTTAATGAAATCAAGATTTTGGGTGATCTGGGAAAGTAAGAGATCGTATATTTGTATAGATTTAAGTTTATGATGGTTACTAGTAGAAGAATACAATAATATAGGATGTTGTTGGAACTTTGTAATGTAGAGAAATCATAGATAATGTAGGTTGTTAATGAAATCAAGATTTTGGGTGATCTAAGAAGGTAAGAGATCATATATTTGTATGGATTTAAGTTTATGATGGTTACTAGTAGAAGTATTGGAGTTTGGGAAGAGGGAAAATGGACTTTTCTTATGTTTTAGAGAAACAATAAAGGGTCATCAGCATATGTACTTGCACTTTAAGAACTTGAAGCACTGGGCATGAACTTGATAGTGAAGTTTCTAAGAAGAAAGGTTCATGTAAAACCTGCAAAATTTTAATTGCATATAATAGTGGAATAATTAAAAGATTATATTAAAAGCCTTAAACACACTTTGTATAAAGTCATAAAAAAGAAATAATCGCACTAAAGGCAAACCATAAGAAAATTTTGGTTAAATGATGGAATAGATTAAAATTATGGACTTAAATTGTTAAATAGAAATTTCGAGTGGATATTCACGCTTGGAATAATCAAATTAGCTTAAACGTAAAATTTCGTAATAAAATGTTTAAATCTTAAATTTTATCAAGGATGTCGCATGTGTGAAAATACACATGAATTTTTTTAAAACCCTAACCTAATAAAGTATTAAATAATAATAATAATAATAATATGGGGCGGCATGCGTGGACCCACGGCCATATTCCACAAACACGCACACTAGAACAAAATAGAAAAGAAAAAAAAAGGGAAAAGAAGAAGAGGACAGTGCGAGAAGGGGAGGAAGAGTAAACAAAAAAAATCATATCTCACACGTACGACCTTCGATCGACGGTCTGAGATCACCAACGTGTTTCTTGAAGTGGATGCAACTTAACTAAACTAATTTTTTTTTGTGAAATTTGGAGTTAATTTCTAAAAGTTGTGTATAAAGAAAAGATAGGTGTAACAATTAGTGCTTTACTTAAAATTGGTTATAATAGCTAAGGAAGCACTAGATAAAGTGATCTAGATTAGGTTTATAGTGTAATAATGTATTTTTTCCTAATTTTTTTAGGTGAAAAAAGTTTTGATTCGGAGATACCCAAAAACTATTTCGAGTAAACCTTGATAAAATGAGACAGAGGTGAGTAGTACTCCATGACGTATTGTATTATGTGTATATATGCTGTGTTGTGGTGTTTCGTTGTAAAGTGTTGTCAAGTAACTATATATATATATATATATATTATGTATATGTATGTATTAGCGTGGCTGCTTTGGTCCCTATCTTCGTGTTGTATGACTTGCTGGGAACAAAGCAAATTTTTTTTTTTTTCTTTTCCTCCACGGTGTGCAGGAGGAGTCCCAGAGTATACTAAACCTGACTTATATATATATGTATATATGTGTGGTTTAGCCAAAGCGTGTAGGATAGTTTTGTTCTTCTTATTCCGTGGTTGTTCCTACATTGGCGTCCTCCCTTGCTGAGCAGTATCCTCGTATATGTATATATATGTAACCAAGGCTGGGATGCTAGACATTTTCCCTTCTTGTTCTTGGTTATCCCTTAATGTAGGCGTGATGTTCTTGCTGCTGTAAGTGTCTATATATATATATATATATATATGTATCTTGGTTAGAGTGTTGGGCATTTTCTTTCTTCCTTGTCCTTTGTTAACCCTTGAAGTTAGCGTAGCTTCCCCTCCCTGTTGCAAGTAGTATATATATGTGTGTATATATGTATCTCGGCCAGAGTGTTGGATGTTTTTTTTCTTTCTTTTCCTTGTCCCCTATTATATCCTTGACGTGGCATGATGTTCCTGTTGCAAGTAATGTTTAGGTATGTATATATATATACATGTATCCTATGCGTGGTTGTTGGTCGAATTTAGAGGAAAAACTTCCTTCTATATGCTGTAGGTGAACATGGGTGTGTACATAAGAGTATAATGGATTTAGTATGTTTGCTTTCCTTCATTCCTAGTGAGGTTGATAACTTTATATATGCATACGTCCGTAAGTAGTATGATGGAAGTGGAATTGGAAGGCTAACTTGAGGATGTGGGCTTTAGGTGGAACGAAGTTGAGAGTTGGGATTACATGGGCTTTAGTTCTTGTGAGTTCATGTGTTGCGGAATGGGAAGAAGGGAGAAAATCCATGAATGAGATTATGAGACAACATGTGGGAGTATGTAAATGTGAGGTCTATTCCTTTAATGTGAGTAGGCATGAATTTACAAGTAGTAGGAAAGGAAATTACTATGGCATGTATGTTGTGTGGATTGTGATAATTGATGTAAAGAATGTAGACAAGCCTATACATGCATCACAAATTGTAAGGAAGGAATTCTAGGCTCCAATAATCTAAGTCCTTACACATGTACATACATATGTTGTGCGCAAGTGAGATGCTGCATTCATGTGATTATTGTAAAGATAAACCAAGTTCGGCTACACTCCAAAATAGATCGGAGTTCAAAGAGGAAAGAAATTAACTCTCTCAATGGAAGAATTGAAGAACTTGTAAAAAGACCATCTAGTGTATTTGAAGAGAAATTACAAGAGTATTTAAAAGGAGAATTAACCTAACAACAGACCAATACAAGAGGAAGCCTAGAGATTAACGGAGCATTAAAAAAAAAAAGTCCTTGGAAGAGAACAACTCATTAACTTAACAGTAAAGGACCTAGGAAAACAACACATAAAATAACTCAACAATAAATATCCAACACCAACATCCTAAAATTAAATTAGCCTTCTAGAACATTACTTTAAAATCTCAACACTCCCCCTTAAAGTGATGTTCTTTCAACCAAACCAAGCTTTGATCGTAGATCTTCGAGTAAGCCCTTCGGAAGTGATTTTGTAAAGATATCCGCAATATTGTCTTCACTTCTTACTGCGACCATTTCAATAATTCCGTCCAACACTTTTTCACGAATGAAATGGTGTTCCAGTTCAATATGTTTCGTCCTCGCGTGAAAGATCGGGTTCGACGTAAGCTTGATGGCACTTAGATTATCACCGTGAATAGGAACAGACTGATCAATGGGCATATGTAAATCTTCAAAGATTCTTCGAAGCCAAATGCACTCTTGAGCGGCATGAGCCGATGCTTTGTACTCGGCTTCAGTTGTGGATAGAGACACCGAACCTTGCTTTTTGCTGCACCATGAGATACTTGTAGTTCCGCAGAGGAAAACAAAACCAGAAGTCGACCTTCGATCATCCAAGTCACCGGCAAAATCAGCATCCGCAAATCCTCGCAAGGAAAATTCTACACCCTTTTGTAAAATAAGCCCATGTTAAGAGTAGAATTAACATACTTCAAAATCTTCTTTGCCTCTTCAAAGTGTGGCTTCCTCGGCTCCTGCATATAGCGGCTGACCACACCAACTGAGAAGGCGATATCCGGCCTTGTTATTGTCAAATAAATCAGACTTCCCACAAGCGCACGGAAAGGACGAGGATCTGATAAAAGTGTTCCTTCATCGCGACGAGTCTCGCGCTCATATCAAGCGGTGTACACCGTTTTTTTCAGTCAATCATCTTGAACTTCTCGACAAGTCGTTTGGCATAGCTGAGTTGAGACACAAAAATTCCATTATCCAACTTCTCAACTTGCAACCCGAGAAAATTGCTCAGCTCTCCTAGCTTCTTCATATCAAAACGCAATGAAAGCTCATCCTGAAGACGGGAGATTTCAGCATAATTGCTGCCCGTCAAGATTATGTCGTCGACATATAAGAGAACGACCACCATCAGCCCTTGACGTTTCTTGATGAAAAGACTTGAATCCGATTCAGAAGCCACATAGCCGCAAAAACGTAAGTACTCTGCAATTTTCCCGTACCACGCACGCGGGGCTTGCTTCAATCCATAGAGAGCTTTCTTCAACTTACACATGAGATTTGGACGATCCTCAACCACAAACCCGGGTGGCTGGTCCATATAGATAGGACGATCCAGTTCTCCATATAAGAAAGCATTCTTGACATCAAGCTGCCATAATTTCCAGCCAAAACAAGCCGACAATGCTAGGATGATACGTACTGAAGTCATCTTTGCCACAGGACTGAACGTTTCTTCATAGTCTTCCCCGTATTTTTGTGAGAAGCCTCGAGCTACCAGCCTAGCTTTGAATCGATCTATGGTCCCGTCGGCCTTCCTTTTGATTCGAAAGACCCATTTGCACGAAACCGGTTGTACTTCAGGAGGTTTCGGAACCAAGTCCACGTTTGATTTTTCTGCAAGGCATTCACTTCTTCCTTCATAGCAGCTTCCTATTCTTTCGCTCCTTTAGCTTCATCATATGAAGAAGGTTCTTCATCATCAATCGGATTTGCGAAGAAGCAAGAAAATGTTGTAACAAAATTATCATCTCTATAACGTGAAGGTCGCACAACATTTCTTTTAAGGCGTTGGCTGATTATCTCCTCTTGAGAACCGTCATTTTGGACAGAACCTAGTCTCCCCCTTTCTCCTTGGTTTTCTTCCGAAGAGTCTTCTGAAAACTGAGATAACGACAAAGTTACCGTATCATTTTCTTCAAGAGAAGCATCTTTTGAATAATGTGAAGAGATCTCATCGAAGATAACATCACGAGATACAACACATTTATTGGTTGTAGGATCCATACATCGCCAGCCCTTCCTTCGTTCGTCGTAACCGACGAAAATACATTTAATTGCTTTAGCATCCAGCTTGCTCCTTTGAGAATCAGATACATGAACAAACAGATTGAGCCAAAGACTCGAAGATACTTCAAAATTCGGTTTAACACCGAATAGCAGCTCATAAGGCGCTTTCAGATTGGTCGGACTTAGCGGCATCCGATTAATTACATAAGCAGCACATTTCATGCCCTCTGCCCATATGTTTTAAGCAGATTTTTTGCATGTAACCAGCACTTGCAGGTCTCCACAAGATGTCGAATTTTTCGTTCAGCCACGCCATTTTGCTGCGGCGTCTCTGGACAAGATAACTCTCTTTTAATTCCATTTTTCTGGCAAAAAGAGAAGAACTCATTCGAACAAAATTCCCCTCCGTTATCTGTCCGTAGAATTTTTATTTTCCTGCACAATTCTCCTTCGACAGCTTCCTTAAATTCTAGAAATCTCGAAAACACCTCAGATTTGTGTTTCACAAAATAAACCCAAGTGAACCGTGTGTATTCATCCACAAATAACAACATATAATTGGATCCAGAATAAGAAGCAATTCGAGTTGGTCCCATCAAATCACTATGGATTCGCTCCAAAGGAACCGTGCACCGAGAACTTGAGCTCTCGAAGGGTAGTCTATGTGCCTTACCAAATTGACAGCCTTCACACATTCTTTCATCCTCAACCTTTGATAGTTCGGGCAAACCTTCTACCAATTTTTTCTGAGCCATAACCCTCAACTTAGTCATATTTAGATGACCAAGTCTCGCATGCCACAGCGAGGTGGTGTCATTGTTGCTCAGCTTCTCAACGTATGAATTCGAGGCAGATAAAACAAATAAATCATTCACGCACGTACCTGTGTGAACAACATCGGCTTTAATTTCTTTGACGTTCCATAAGAATTTCACATCTCGCGGTCCGAAGAGCACGAGATTTCCAGCATCCACTGCATTTGCGACGGAGAAAAGATTCTTTTGTATCCCCGGCACATGATATACGCTTTTTAGCGTGATTGATTCTCCATGATCGTTGTCAATAACAACGGTGCCTTCTTTCAGGATTTTATGAGCCGTATTGTCAGCGGTGATGATACCACTGCCGCTATCATGAAGTTGAGAGCATGAGAAAATTGATTCGTCTCCGGTAAGATGATGACCACACCCAGAATCCACGATCCATTCATTGTTAGTTGAATGCTTCGTGCGAGAAGTTCCTTCGACCATAAAGCATGTCTCCCGTTGAATATTTTCATCAACTATATCGGTAAGAAAACAATTCTTCCAATCTTCTTCCTTCGATTGTTCAGACTTCTCGGCCACACCAGCCAAATTAGCAAAGTTTCCTGACTTCAATTTAACTCGACAATATTTTTTAATATGGCCGAGTTTGCCGCACCTGTAACATTTGAATGTCTTTTTAGGCGTATTAGAATATTCCGACGCAGCTTCATCCATTTTTCCTTTTCCTCGGTGAGCGCTTCCCTTCTTCACAAATAAGGCGCTCTTCGAGTCCTCCTTAATGCTAGTTCCGGCCATTTGCATGGCCAACGACTCTTGAGATGACAAGAGATTTTCCAGCTCTTCGAGTGAGGGTTGTTGCGTCCATCCTTGAATCGAAGTAATAAAAGGCGTGTACTCCGGTAGGAGACCTCGAATGATGTACCTTTTCGTCCGAGCTTCCGAGATTCGCTCTTCAGGATTCAAGAGCGAAATTTCCGAACACAGGTTCTTGACTTTGAGAAAATACTCCGAAATAGGACCAGTTTGTTTCGCAGCCGCCAACTCATTCTCGAGCATCTGCAGACGAGCCTCGTTCCTCTTGTTAAATAGACGATCGAGTGTTTGCCAGATCTCACGAGCAGACCCACATCCGATTATGTGGTCGAACAATCCATGAGAGATAGATCTCTTCAACACAAATTCTGCCTTTGCATTTAACTGCTTCCACTTCTTCAATGCTTCCGCATTCTCGGCGACGTTCTCCGGAGCGGCAATGCCATCAACCACGACGACATCCCACAAATCTTCGCCAACCAAATACGATTCCATACAAGTCTTCCATATCCGGTAGTTAGATTGGTTCAATAATTCCAAACCAATTCTGGCTACACGACTGACACCTTCCATATCGAGAGAGCACCGATGTTCCTCACGAGTTCAACCCGAGCTCTGATACCATGTAAAGATAAACTAAGTTCGGCTACACTCCAAAATAGATCGGAGTTCAAAGAGGAAAGAAATTAACTCTCTCAATGGAAGAATTGAAGAACTTGTAAAAAGACCATCTAGTGTATTTGAAGAGAAATTACAAGAGTATTTAAAAGGAGAATTAACCTAACAACAGACCAATACAAGAGGAAGCCTAGAGATTAACGGAGCATTAAAAAAAAAAAACTCCTTGGAAGAGAACAACTCATTAACTTAACAGTAAAGGACCTAGGAAAACAACACATAAAATAACTCAACAATAAATATCCAACACCAACATCCTAAAATTAAATTAGCCTTCTAGAACATTACTTTAAAATCTCAACAATTATTCATGCATAGCACTTGTTTGATAACTTGCTTGAATTTGTTTGTATTTGTTGCAATACCGAGAGATTGCACCCTACCTCACTAAGCCTTGGCTTACCCTCCTATAGATTTTGCCTTGCAGGACGAGATTACCTAAACTTCCTAATGAACAGACGAACCAAAGTGTGTACTCATCGCATCACTGGTGGGCATGGTTGTGGAAAGGATGTGAAGCTTAGATCGAGGTAGACATCATTAGAATAGATTCTTGTAATTGATGAAAATGTAATGAAGCGACCTGATATGATCTTGGGTGTACCTGTGGTGGTGTAATGGGACCCATCTGAGGCTTAGTGATAATTTTTGTAATTAATTATCTTGTAAGCAAGGAATATTATTACTCTAACTAACAGGTATAATGTTGAAGATAAGACGCTTCGCAGTTGCTTAACAAAAGGTTAAGCAATCGTGGCGGGTTATCGCGAGGAACCTTCAGAGTGGGGCATGACAGTTAATGGCCAAGAGCACACCTGTGCTCATGATTGTGAACCCTCCAAGTTGATTACGCCCATGCTAACGCTTATCTCTTTTTGTCACAAAGAGGTTCATGGTTAGGTATACACTCATGAACCCACCTACAAACCTTTAAGGGAAAACTTAAATGTGTTTTTCTTGTATCTTTTGGTTTCTCACATATGTCTAAACTGATTTAGGATAGTTGGGAAATAGAGTATCACTAGTTAAAGCATTAAGAATAGTTATTCGTATACTTTAATTAGGTTAAGGATTAAGTAGATTTAGTTGCCCAACATATAGTGGGATTCTAAGTACATGTTTATTATATTTATTGTTTGTATTTGTTTAGGAATAGCAATTATAATGAATGAACTTAATGAATAGGCTAATGATACGTTTGTTACTTATGCGTAGCTCATCCTAGGGGCCAAAGGCAGCAAATCCCTAGGGGACACCTATTGATCAATATGTGGTGTTGTCCCTTGTGAAGTTGCATATCAAAAGGATTTAGGTAGATTTTAGGAGTATTGGGGCTAAAGGTGCCAGTTCCTAATACTATTTAGAATGTTGGGGCTGGAGGTGGCAATTTCCAATTTAGAATTTTATAAATATATATAGTATATGATATGATGAGGTCATGAGGACCCTTATACTATTTGCTAGTTAATATAAGATAATACTGAATTGGTTGTGCTATGATTGTTGCATTTCTGTATGTGTATAATGTATTCATTGTGACATATGTATGTGTTTATGGTACTCATGTACTAACCCTAGACTCATCCCTTTCTTTTTTAGCTGCAAGTGGGTACAATAAATACGTTGAGTATGATGAGTTTAGAAATTTGTGCTATTACTACCAAGATGGGGATAAAGGGGATTACTATTATTACTATGATTATCAAGGAAGATTTGGCATAGTGGATTTGGAGTAAGGTTAGTTAGATCGGCTTATCTGATACCAACTTTTCTTAATAAGGCTTGTGCAATAAAGAAGATCTTCACTAGGCTTGGTTCCAAAAGGAGCCCATTTAAGGGGTCTATTAAAAGGAAGGCTTAATTTCTAGCATTGTTCATCAACATGATCCAATTGATGATATTAACACTTGAACTATATAAATAGCCAGGGTCTCCCCTCATTTAGATAGGAAGAATTTTGCACAAACGTTGTCATGCTACAAGATTTATTCCTTAAATGATCAAATGATCAATTATGAATTGTGGAGTTTGATTTAAGCTCCTCCACCTATCATAAATGCAGTTGAGTCAATTGAGATTTCTTACTCTTTCTCTTTACCTAATTTTCACTTGATCATCCTTCGTGTATGATATGCCTAGGACTTGGATTTAATCCCAGGTGCAAGTTTAAGTTCATGTAACAACCTTTATATAGTGGAATTTGTGTGTTTTGGGGATTTTTCAATAATAGAGGAAATAAACAACAAAAGAGATATGGATGACTATTGAAAATTGATTCAATAATCGAACTAAGGTGTTGAAGTTCTTCCATCAATATTATTTGTGATCTTTGGAAATTAATGAGTTAATTGGAAGTTCTCGATATTATTCACGGTTGTGAACCCTCCAAGTTGATTACACCCATGCTAACGCTTATCTCTTTTTGTCACAAAGAGGTTCATGGTTAGGTATACACTCATGAACCAACCTACAAACCTTTAAAGGAAAACTTAAATGTGTTTTTCTTGTATCTTTTGGTTTCTCACATACGTCTAAACTGATTTAGGGTAGTTGGGAAATAGAGTATCACTAGTTAAAGCACTAAGAATAGTTATTCGTATACTTTAATTAGGTTAAGGATTAAGTAGATTTAGTTGCCCAACATATAGCGGGATTCTAAGTACATGTTTATTATGTTTATTGTTTGTATTTGTTTAGGAATAGCAATTATAATGAATGAACTTAATGAATAGGCTAACGATACGTTTGTTACTTATGCGTAGCTCATCCTAGGGGCCAAAGGTAGCAAATCCCTAGGGGACACCTATTGATCAATATGTGGTGTTGTCCCTTGTGAAGTTGCATATCGAAAGGATTTAGGTAGATTTTAGGAGTATTGGGGCTAAAGGTGGTAGTTCCCAATACTATTTAGAATGTTGGGGCTGGAGGTGACAATTTCCAATTTAGAATTTTATAAATATATATAGTATATGATATGATGAGGTCATGAGGACCCTTATACTATTTGCTAGTTAATATAAGATAATAATGAATTGGTTGTGCTATGATTGTTGCATTTTTGTATGTGTATAATGTATTCATTGTGACATATGTATGTGTTTATGGTACTCATGTACTAACCCTAGACTCATCCCTTTCTTTTTTAGCTGCAAGTGGGTACAATAAATACGTTGAGTATGATGAGTTTAGAAATTTGTGCTATTACTACCAAGATGGGGATAAAGGGGATTACTATTATTACTATGATGACGAGCAATAAGAATTAAAGTGGGAGTTAACTTAGAAGTTGACTAATGATTATGATTGGAGACTAGTATTTTATTTATATGTACTTGGTGGTGATCATTCTATAGTTTGTAAAAACTGAGAATTTTAATTGTGTAACTAAACTTAGTCTTATGGCTTATCTTTAATTATAATTGTGGTTAGAATGACTAGTTTATGAGCCATTTTCTTTATTTATTAGAGATGTTATGGTTAAATTGAAGATTGAAGTTGAACAAGTCTAGAGTTATAGCTATAGTAACCAGCCCTTGCGTATGGCTACATAGTGGTAACACGTTGCAAGTTGTAACATCATAGGTTCTGGAGATCATAAGTATTCATAGCTATACCAAATTATCAACTACTAATAATCCTAGATGCATCATGTTTTTAATGTAATACCCTTAAGGATTTCAAGCAAAGTCAATGACTCTTTCAAGGAAGGATGTAAAAGAAAATTTACTAAAAGAGGGTATAGTTAAGCTCTAATGAAAATATTCTTTCTCTTAAATAACCATCTTATTTACTTTTCACCAAAACTTTTCTAAAACCTTCATTAATATCATTTTAGAACTACTCATCAAGGAAGGAAGGAAGGAAGGTAAGAGGAAGAAGAAGAAGAAAAGAAAAAAGAGGGGCTCCTAATCTTAAGCAAGGTATGGATCACTTTAAGAATGAATTTGCAATAATTTTACTTCAAAGAGTAATTTATGTTATTAATCCTTTTAAGGGAGTTCTATACAAAAGAGATTGAAGTGGTATAGAGACACATCAAGGAGAAAATCTATCATTCATGGAAGGTTAGTAAAATCTAAAACCCCTACAATAAAGTTTTTTTTTTTTTTTGGGGGGGGGGGGGGGGGGGGGGGGGGGGGGGGGGTGTGGTTACTTGTTTAGATTGTTGATTAGGGTATTTAAAGTTAACTAAATTGAATAGATATTAGTGTTGTTCAATAATTATAGTTGAGATATTATTTAATCATATCAGGGAGTTATTAAATGATGATAATGAACTTGAATTATGCTTTTGGTTATTAAGTTGTAAATTAAACACATAACAACTAATTTAGTTTTTGAATCTAAGAAGAAGAAAAAATAGAAAAGGAATTCGTCTTGAAAACTCTATTTACTCGAGCATTGTGGAATTTCAATCAACTAAGCATGGACATAGTGGTGCAAATGGGGGATTTAAGCCTAAAAGCTCAACGAATAGAAGTTTTTGTTCAGTAGATAAACTAATGTAGAAACTACCTAAGAAAATTTAATTAATGTAAATATCACATTTGATAGATTAAATCCTCTATTTTAGACCTAAATGAATGTTTTAAAGCTTGAGTTTTGAAATCAAGTATAAATCTTTTGGTATTCTAGAACTTATCACACTATAGAGGAACGGCAAACTTCTTGGAGGATTAAGGTAGGTAGCTAACTCTTTTTTCTCAATCACTTGTTGTTTGTGCATTAGCTATCTCTTAATCGTTATTATAATATGTGAAATTGAATGTAATTTGACTTAGACTTATATATACATCATAGTTGATGTTGGAAACACAAATGACTTTTGAATAAAATAATAAATCATATTTTAGAGCCATAACATTTCATTATTCATTGGTAACTTTATTTTAATTCTCCATCAATCAATAGTGCAGTACCTTTAATATGGTTAAAGCAAATCTCTTTGCCACCTATCAAATGGTGTGCATTAATACGCGGTGACCAACTAACTATTAGTTATAGAAGAGGATGAGGAAGTTGGGTTGTAATAGTTAGGTAGTGATGCGAAGCCTAAGTTGTGATTGTCTTAGAGCCTGATCGAATGGAAAAGTAGCCCTAGAATTGTCCTTGGAACCAAGCAATAACTTAACCCTAACTCGAATAATGAATTAAAACCAAAGTTATAAAGAAATTACAATCGAAAACAAGTTACTTGGATTGGATCAGAATGAGTTCTCAATGAAGAACAATCGAGAGGTTTCCTTTAAGAGCAAAAGACATTCATCAAAAGAAAAAGTCCCAAATTCGAAACCCTAAAGGACTATATATAGTCTTCCAAATTAAAGGAGCAAAATGACAAGAAAATCACAATACAACAATTAAAAGCCAGCTCTTAAAGTCGGCGGTGTATGTGTATGCTGGCTAAATAAGCCAGCAGCTTACAATCACCAAGGTTGGCGGCTTATATATGTAGGCCAGCTCAAGTAAGCCAGTGGTTTATAAGGGTAAAGTCAGTAGCCAAGAGTGTTAGGCCGGCATCACAAAGCCAGCGGCCTTCTTCCGCTTCCAAGCAATCTTCAATATTAATAGTGGAGATGCTTGATAAATTGAAAATGATCTTTTCCTCTATTGGCACAAGTATCCATAAAGCATGGTCCAAGTGTTCTTGAATAAGTCCATTCAAAGCTTGCTCCATACGTTTACTCTTGCCCTTGTCATTGGTTCTGTAATTCCTTCTAGTGGGTCATAGGAAACAGTTAATGCAAGCTAATTTTCACCATTCCCTCCCTCTTCGAAAGGATTCATCCTCGAATCACTTGCATCATACAAAGTTAAATTAGAAACATTAAAGTTAATACTAGCTTGATACTTACCTGGAAATTCCAATTTGTAAGTGATGTCATTGATGTACTCGAAAACTTAGAATGGACCCTCATCTCTTGGAAGCCGCTTTGATCGCCTTTACGCTGGGAATCACCTTTAGTGCATGTGCTCCTAAACCCAATCTTTGGGTTTAAAGAGCATTTGATGATGCCCTTTGTTGGCATGTTTTGCATATTGCTCCTTCCATCGCTCAATATTGAGCTTGGCTTTCTCATGAACCTGCCTAACATGTTCAGACACAGGAAAATAAGTTAAATCAAATGCAGTAAAAGAATTTAGACCATATGCAACCTCATCAAATCTCTTTATTCCTGATAACAGAGCATTCTTAACCTCACTTGTACTTGCATAATAATTTTCTTTCCACTCTGTTTTCCTCTTACTACTCAATTCTCTTCCTTTCTTTTCTCTTTTCCTTTTCTCAGACTCTCTCTCTTTTTCTTTTGCAATAGCACTCATTTTATTTTTATTACTCTTTTTTTTTTGTTCACTCTCTCTCTATAACCTCACTTGATCTTCATATACCTCCAAAGGTTTGAGAGGTGTTAGAATAATGAGTTAGTTATTCATTATAAGTTTGTACACATTTTTGTACCCATTATGAGTGACCTTCCTATCAAAGTGCTATAGACACCCCAAAAGGAGATGTTCAGCATGCATAGGTGTAACATCACAAAGTACCTCATCTTTGTAGTTACCAATGGAAAATGCAACTACAACCTGTTTTGTTACTTTAACTTCTCCACAGTCATTTAACCATTGCAACTTATATGGCCTAGGATGCTTCATTGTAGGTAGATGCAATTTTGCAACCATCAAAGAACTTGTAACATTTGTGCAACTACCACTATCAATGATCATGCTACATACCTTACCACCCACATGGCACCTAGTATGGAAGATATGCTCACGTTGTTCCTCATCATCATCTTCCTTAGGTTGTATGTTCAGAGCATGCCTAGTAACAAACATCTCTCCTTTCACAGAACCTTCTACATCAACATAACTGCATTCCTCCAATAGTAGCATCTCTCCCTCATCTGAGCTGATTCTCTTTACATCACCATTATCTAAAACCACCATAACCCTCTTGTTTGGACACTGAGAGCCAATGTGCCCCAACCCCTGACACCTAAAACATTTTATATCACGTGATCTAGCAAAGGATTTAAATTCAGTTTCACCTTTAGGATAGACAGTTGGTTCTTTAGACTTTGCATCTTCCTTTTGTCTAGATGCATCCTTATGATTCTTCCAAATTGTCTTCCCTAGAGAGCTAGAAGTAGAGTCATACCTAGAGGCACCCTTGGACTTTAACTGCCTCTCTACCTTAATAGCTTTCTGTAGTAGTTCCTACAACTCCACATAATGATGTAGCTCCACAATTTTAGTTATCTCTCTATTTAGGCCATTAACAAATCTAGCCATTGTAGCTTCACGATCTTCTTCTATGTTATCCCAAATCATAGTGACCTCCATCTCTTTATAGTAGTCCTCAACACTCATAGGACCTTGAGTTAACCCCTACAACTTTCTATACAAAATGACTAAGTATAAACCTTTTTCTCATTACTACCTTCATCTCCTCTCATGACCTAATGGATCTCTCTCTTGTCCTACGCCTACTAACCACAAGTTGATCCCACCAAATACTGGCATAATCAGTGAACTCAACTGCTACTA
Organism: Laguncularia racemosa; assembly: GCA_037954665.1. Classification (NCBI taxonomy): domain Eukaryota; kingdom Viridiplantae; phylum Streptophyta; class Magnoliopsida; order Myrtales; family Combretaceae; genus Laguncularia; species Laguncularia racemosa. The sequence goes on along the minus strand of JBBMOL010000097.1, from coordinate 479,589 downwards.
ATTTAACCTTCTTCTCCTCAACATAATTACGACAATCAAATACATGTTTTACTTTTTTCTCCTACTCCAAATACAGTTCAGGTTCATTCTGCCCTCGAAAAGTAGGAATTGCCATCCTAATGCTCCCTAAATTATTATCCTACGTCTAAACAACCCTTGTACCTCTCCTAGAACTATTCATATCAATATCAAAATACTCATCTCCCCTCTCCTCATCCATAGTCCTTCTAAAAGACCTATGCTTATAAGGAGATTCAAGATCATCTAAACTTCTATTTAGAAGTTTAAATTGATCTTAGACTAACTTCATAAATGACCTCATATTAGAATCCACATGTTCTCCTCCACTACTCATGTTTCCACAGCCTATTAATAATACAAGAAAGAACAATTTTGTTTTCCTCTCAACTCTCTCTCACGTGTTTACACTCAGAGATATGGATTCAATTTGCTCATGTATCACTCAAGAGTATGTGTATGATTTGGTATTCAATAAACACCTCCCCACAAGTTCTTTAATAAGAACCCTATCAACAACCTTACCAGGCAGCAAATAATGACACGTAATTGCTAGTAACTAAGGAATAATTCAATTTAATCTATCTAAGAGGAAAATTTCGTACCAACCATTTTTTTTTAATTTCTTTTCTTCTCCTTCTTCTCTCTTTTTTTTTATATATATACGAATTTTCTCTTCTTCTTCTTCTTTTTCTCTTAAAACACACTATTAACGAACAAACACAAGAAATCTACCAAATTAATCGAAATATTCCTAACAATTGTAGAACAAATTCAACGGAACACTATTTTTTTTTAATTAACAAGACAATATCAAACAATCGAATTCAAAAGAATAACTTAACACAAATACAACAATTGTGATAATTGCTAAGGATAGATAAAACCTGATTTCCAAGAGCCAAAGCTCTTATACCAAATGATGCGAACCCTAGGTTGTCATTGTCCTAGAACCCGATCGAATGGAAAAGTAGCCCTAGAATCGTCCTTGGAACTAAGAAATAACTTGACCTTAACTTAAATAACGAATTAAAACCAAAGTTATAAAGAAATTACGATTGAAAACAAGTTACCTTGATTGGATCGAAATGAGTTCTCAATGAAGAACAATCGGGAGGTTTCCCTTAAGAGCAAAAGACATTCTGATAGGAATCAAAATCTTATAAGACCTATCATTAGGGTAAGAACCAAAGGATTTCAAATCTTGGCAATGAGGGTCCTTTTTGAGTAAATCGACCCTGAAATTATTTGTTTACAAACCTCTTTTCTATTATTCATGTATTGTATATTCCAACAGGTACACTTACCAGTCTTTATAAGGCAGTACACAAACTCACTAAGACTTAGCATGTGGGTTATCCATGGACCGACAAATTGATTTAAAGAATCGGCTTAAGAAGACTATTTTTGTATTTTGTTATTTTCTTTTAACCATTTATTTTGTAAGCTTTTGGGACATTTTATTTGGTTGTATTTTGAGGATTTAGGACCGACCACCATTTAGTGGCATAGTTGTAATTTTTTTAGTCATTTTAACCTTAAAGGGAGCAAGTATAAATACTTGCTTAACTAAGGTTTTGAGGGGGAGAATACACTTGAAAAAGTGCAGCAAACATTTTCGTGAGAGATTAAGGTTTCCTAAGATTTCATAGGACTCTTATTAATTTCAATCAAATTAGAATTGTGGTGAGTTTGCAACCTAGTGAATTGTGAGTTATATCAATTCCCTAAGTTGATTTCCTTTTCATCACTAGTGTATAATATCTAGGGTTGATTAGGGTGGGTTCTTATTGTTCTGATTTTGGTGTCATTTTTTATACCAAAATCCTTTCATATTATGTTATCAAATTAATTGGTTTTATATCATTATATTGCCTTTAATTTGTCTTATATTGTTTTGCGTGGAAATCCAATTTGTTGAGGAGGAGTTCACGGTTTATTTGTATGTGTTATTGGTTGGGATTTCATTGGATGTTGAGTTAAGTTATTGATTCATTTGAGAAATATCATCATTGTGGTTTTAATTTTCATTGACTTTCATAAATCGGATCACCTTCAAATTTTAGGGTTCATGCCAATTAGTTCCAATTTGAACCGGTTGTGATCTTGTGATTAGGAGTTGCTCAATTGGTTTATTTGCATATGCTTAGAGCCCCTTTTAAGAGTATCATCTTTTGGTATTATAGATTTATCATACTTGGATTTAATCTAGATTACGTCCTTATTGTGGAAATTGGTTTATAAGACAAAGGGTTTACGCAAATTGGAAGCTAGTTTGATTGACATTGTATAATTGTCTTTCAATATTGGTTTTGTGTGCTTAGACTTTGTTTTGAGCACATCACATTCATCAAAAGAAAAAGTCCCAAATTCGAAACCCTAAAGGACTATATATAGTCTTCCAAATTAAAGGAGCAAAATGACAAGAAAATCACAATACGATAATTAAAAGCCGGCCCAAAGCTAGCGGCGTATGTGTATGCCGACTAAGTAAGCCGGCGACTTACAATAACCAAAGTCGGCTCAAGTAAGCCGACGGCTTATAAAGGCAAAGCCAGCAACCTAGAGTGCTAGGCTAACATAAAAAAGCCAACAGGCTTCTTCTGCTTCTAAGCAATCTTCAATATTAATAGTGGAGATGCTTGATAAATTGGAAATGATCTTTTCCTCTATTGGCGTAAGTATCTGCAAAGCGTAGTTTAAGTGTTCTTGAATAAGTCCATTTAAAGCTTGCTCCATGCATTTTGCTTTTGCCCTTGTCATTAGTTCTCCAATTCCTTCTAGTGGGTCATAGGAAACAGTTGATGCAAGCTGATTTCCATTAGGTAGGGTTTAAATATGAAATGCATCTTAGTGTGACTAGAATTGAATGCTTTTAAACTTTGATTCTACATTTATATACATTTGTAGAAAAAGTGGATTTTTAATATAAATATATAGAGAGCTAAATTCAATTTAGGGCTTTAAGTTTAATAATAAATTGGTTTTAACTCTTTGAGGTAAGGTGATAGAGTTTAGAAAGTCAAACCTTTGTTTTCTTTGAGATGATCAAGGAAGATTTGGCATAGTGGATTTGGAGTAGGGTTAGTTAGATCGGCTTACTTGATACCAACTTTTCTTAATAAGGCTTGTGCAATAAAGAAGATCTTCACTAGGCTTGGTTCCAAAAGGAGCCCATTTAAGGGGTCTATTAAAAGGAAGGCTTAATTTCTAGCATTGTTCATCAACATGATCCAATTGATGATATTAACACTTGAACTATATAAATAGCCAGGGTCTCCCCTCATTTAGATAGGAAGAATTTTGCACAAACGTTGTCATGCTACAAGATTTATTCCTTAAATGATCAAATGATCAATTATGAATTGTGGAGTTTGATTTAAGCTCCTCCACCTATCATAAATGCAGTTGAGTCAATTGAGATTTCTTACTCTTTCTCTTTACCTAATTTTCACTTGATCATCCTTCGTGTATGATATGCCTAGGACTTGGATTTAATCCCAGGTGCAAGTTTAAGTTCATGTAACAACCTTTATATAGTGGAATTTGTGTGTTTTGGGGATTTTTCAATAATAGAGGAAATAAACAACAAAAGAGATATGGATGACTATTGAAAATTGATTCAATAATCGAACTAAGGTGTTGAAGTTCTTCCATCAATATTATTTGTGATCTTTGGAAATTAATGAGTTAATTGGAAGTTCTCGATATTATTCACAGGTGATCTTAATTTAGGAATTACCCCAATTAAGTCATAAAAGCCCAATTGATAAGATTCAATAAAATGCTTATAAATAAGCTAAGTTTTCCATTCTCACTAGAGAGAGAGGTTTACATGAAAGGATAACAACTTGATGTCTATTATAGTGAAAAAGTCACTTAAACACGACTTTAACCCTAATGGAATTATTGTAATTAACTAAAACATAAAATAGAAATAAAATAAAGCTCATAAGAAAATAAATAAAATAAATTCACTTGGTCGCTTTAGGCACTACTAGCTGGTCGATAGGCAAAATACTGATTAGTCGATAATATAAATTCACCATTGGGCACTTACGATGTCTTGGGCATTTAGATAGTGGTGGTTATAACATCTGATTGCTACTTGCATAAATTGTAGTTCTTGAATTTTTGTCTATAGATCTAGCTCTTCTTGAGCTTAGCTCAATCTAGTTGATTCTTGTCTCGCTATTGGATCCTTGATCCCTATTAGTGTAACATCACATGTCGCTTTGAACTACATAAACTGCAATTCCAGAATTTTAATTTACAAATCTAGCTTTTGTTGAGCTCAACTTAACCCAATTGATTCTTCTCTCACCCATGGATCCTTAATTCCTATTAATGTAGCATCTCAAGTCACTTTTTCTTAGCTATGTGTATCATGTACACATGCAACACTTATGTGACTACTTGCATTAAAATCTGTACACCTACAAAATACATGTGAACTCCAATTTATTTTATCTTTTATTTATTTTTTTAACTTACAAAAACTTTTAAACACTATGTTTATGAACTTCAACATTTGCACGAGAAATGGTGATCAATTAGTACATTTTATCATGGATAAAAAGAAAGAAAAAAGAAAAAGAAAACCATAGTTACTGTTAAATAAACCAAACTATTTGTAAGTTACTCAAATATGATTTGATATATGTATGAGTTTGGTTTGATAATAGCTGATAAATAATTTATGAAATTGAGTTTGAACTTTATAATATTTAGCTCAACTAGCATAAGAGTTTAACCAAGTTTAATGTTAGTTGAATTTGAGTCGAATCTAGAAATCAATGTTATATTGGTTAGAAGAAAATTATTTTTAGACAAATTGAACCTAAATGAACTTAATAGAATTGAATTCAAGTACATTGAATGCCATTACTAGCTAAGTTCAAATTAGAAGATTTATGTCTAATCAAACTTAGACTTTATAATTTTGAGATCTTTATTTGGCACCATATCATCCTAATTCTAACTCATTTTATAAGGTTAGGCATGCTTATTTCACCCACATTAATTAGGATCACAGAACATAGTTAAGGAGGTTTTATATCATAAAGTTAGCAAAGAACAAGAGTAGAGTTATGTAAGTGGATTAAATGGACCAACTTGCTTTGATTTGTATTAACTTGCAGATTAAATGAGTCAGCCTAGAATTTTCAACCTAACTTGCCCAACTGTAAGTTAGTAGGTTAAGTGAGCCAACTTGTCAATCCACTAACCTACGATGTTTGACTCATTTACATAATTTAGTAAGTTAAACAGGCTAAATCACTAACCTATTATGAACTTTTTGTATAAAATTTAATATTTTAAAGTAAGCTTACTAAAAGTAAATATGATATTTTAAAGTAATTTTTAAATAGTATTTACATAAACACTCAAATATTAAAATATTTTTTTAAAAAAATCGAGTTTTGTTTTAAATATTTCAAACTTTTTTTGTTTATTTTTTACTTTCTTATGACATAATTACTAAATATTGATTAATAGATTTTTTTTTTTTTTTTAACTTTCGTGGATTGACAAGTTAACTTAACTCACAATAAGTGAGCCCACTTTAATCAGTAAGTTAAGATAAGCCGACTAAAAGCTTGCATTTTAAATAAATTAAAATTTTTAAATTCAATCTATATTTTTATACAAGCTAAATAGGCTATCACGCGACCCACTCTGCTAGCACAGTCTAAGCAAGAGTCGCATCTCGCAGGCGCCAGGCAGAAATAACGCGCAAACCATGTGAGCTGAAAATGAAAGTGGTGGTGAGCTTGGGTCCACCGTCCTTTCCACTTTTTTCCATATAGATTAGAATCTAGGGTCAAAAGCCTAACAGAAATGTTCACATTTATCCACTGACATCAAGCCACGTGGCATTGATAATATAAATAATTATCACCTCTTATTATTTTTAGTAGTTACCTCTGAAAGCAACCTATCTTACTCTCAATATAACAAAGCTAAATTATTATAAGACAGGTACAGACCTATAACTATGATTTTATACAGTAAATAATGGTTGACCTGAAAGAGAGAAAAATTAAAAATTATATATATATTGATTGATTAGGCAGTGCTTCACTAGCAAAGGAATCTTCATAATTCAACACACTACTATCTATTAATTATATCGACTAATTTAAAGCAATCAAATAATCAAACTAAAAAGGCCAAAACCAACACACAGCACATGCAGTGGAAGGCTTTGCTACCTCCCTCTGTATGTTACAAAGTATAGGCTAATAAGGAGGTTGCTGTTTGCTACGGTCAACCTAGTGATGGGCTGCCGCTGCTCCGGCCGGTGCTGCTGGAGGTTTGCATTGGTAGCACTTGGCAAAAAGCCCAAACGCATCAACTTGCTTGACGAAATTGCTCATGCTGGCCCACCCACCGAACCCAAACCCAACCACTACGACCCACCCCACCACAAAGGCATTTAGTACGTACATACCGGTCCAGCTTGGTAGAAAGAAAGGTGGTTTCTCCGCAGCATTCTGTGTGATCAATGAAAACCGAAAAAAGAAGTAAGTACTTTGGATACCTAAATCTCATTCTCATCTAGGTGTTCGGCAACCTAACTTTGAAAAAAGCAAAGCTATATTCGACAAAAATCAAAGTAGAAAAACGCAAAATATATTAAAAAGAAACAAAAATCTAAATCTTTTAATAAAGAAGTTGTTGGTATGTACTTTTGAGTAAACAATTTACCATGTGCGTATATGAAATGTAAAAGTAGATGGCGTAGGGGTTGGGGTTGTCCGATTCTTCTTACTAATAATTATGTAAACCTCCAACCAGGATGACTTAAAACAAAAAGAACAACTTAGACAGCTGCACGATGAGGACATGAGAAAGCTACATCAATCCGTAAAAATAATGTCAAGATGATGAAATTCCCCTTGATAACGACATGCCACCAATGTCACTTCCCTGTGGCAATACTTCCAAATTCAAGCCTTAAATGCTCTTTAGTTGAACTTTTGTACCGTAGCTCTCTACTCTTTCCTTGTCACTCTTAACAATAATGCAGCTGGCACCAAGAGAGTCCTAAATAATTTGATGACCATAGCTGAAGTACCCATTTTCCCATATACCGACTTCAAAGATGAATTCCTTATACATGAGTAAGTGTACATAATAGTTTCTTTCTTTTTCTTTTTTTTCCCCAATGAATCAGTGCATATATAGGGGTGATGATATATTTCCTTGTAAATATGGATAAATATTTTGCGGTTAAAAAGGGAAGAATAAATGGACGAAACGTCTCAACACAGGGTGTACTCCGTACTTTCACTTCGACCTCATCATAAATACACACAAACTTGTTCTATGCTCACATGTCGGACTTCAGAGCCCCACAAATTGAGGGAGAAACGCGCCAATCACGATAAGGGTTCACTACGCATCAGACACATAGATACATTGTTTTGTCTTGTGTACCTTTTCTGTGTTGATATCATCCACACTTTTACATAAGAAGTAACAAAAACAGTAGTCTTTGGATGAACACTCGTTAAATTCACTAAACTAAAGGGATGAAGAGGCATGTTACCTGTCGAGCAGAGGCCTTTCTATAAGTGAGCATGTGCGCTAAAGCTGGTATGATATACACTGTGAAGCTGACCAAGAGAGCTCCTACGGCAGAATTAATGGGTCCAAAGAATGGGAAGATAATGGCCAAAAACCATATTGGAATCACCACTGGCAGTCTTGCAAGTGCCCTTAGGCATAAGCTTCTTGTGTCATGCATCCCTATCACCTTCTCCCACACAAAGTACAATGGTGTACAAGCAAATCCGAATGTGATGAACTGGGACGTAAGCACATATCTTAGAATTAGTCCTGGACAGTTGCATGTCAAATGAAAACAAACATCATACAATTCAATGGTATCAGAAGTTTATTATTAGGAGCCAAAAGATAACAAATAATCTTTGCGAATGATTAATGTGATTTGGACTTTCTTTTTTCTTTCCTTCCCACCCCCAACCCAACCCAAAAGATGATCTTGCTATAACATGATTTCTCATCTCTTATCTAGTCATCCGGTCAGTGTTAAAGGAAAATATTTGGGTGGTCATGAGACCAGTGGATTTTAGTAGCTCTTTAATTAATTCAATTAATGTTTGGATATGTAGGAAAGCCAATCCATCACATGATCCAATTTTTCAACTTACGAATCCCTATTTCCTATTACAACTTTAAAATAGAAGGAGTTGTTAGAATTGGATTCGGTTAATTAATATATGCACACGCTCCAAACTAAAGACAACTGGCTGCTTATATCTTGCAATTTGGATCGTAAGCATCTCCTAGAAGACTCAAATATCATAACAAAAGCAATTTGAACGTGTACTCACCTGATGAATGAGCATCAAGATGACAGCAGCGTCGCGGAAGCCAGTTCTGGGTAGGAGAGAGAAAGCATTGGAATGATCGAGAAGCTGGTCACCGAATGCCCAATAGACGGCACTTGCTGAGGGAAGCGTCAAGGTGAAAACATATAGCGTGGCCAACAAATATATGTATTTGAACTTCTGGGGTTTCCACATAGCATGCATGATTTCCCTGAAAACATATTATCCCCAAAATTATAACAAAACTAGTTTTTTCTTTCTTTCTTTCTTTCTCTCTCTCTCTCTCTCTATATAATATATATTGCTAAGAACATATATTAAAATCTAAATTTGTAATAAGGACTTGTTCTGAAAATTGTGTAATTATCCTTGGCACCGTACATCCGAGGACGAAAATATTACTTGGAAAGTGAGAGTAAAGTTGGGACATATGTCGCCGTTAGTTCATCGTCCAACTACCGAAAAGCCGAGGTTAACATCAAATGTTGTTCTTTTCGAATTTCGAGCAAAACAAGCAAATCTTTGCATGATTTTATATCTGGGTCTCGGCACCCAAAGTAGCCGGCAAAAGCTGCATACAGAAGCTGTGTGGGAACAGTCGAAAGAAGGGAAGGGCACCAAAAGAGTTGAAATGGAGCTCCGACTTTTAACTTCTGAGTTCAGTTCGAGTTTGCACCGAGTTTACTCGTATGTCTTTGACTCAAACCAGTTCAGAATCCTAATCCTAATCCTAATACAAATACTATAAATTATTGAGGAAGTCGTTATTGAGGGTCCAATAATTTCAATCTCTATGTATTGTTTGGATTTTTAGTTTTCAGAGGGTCAATGATTATATTAATATTACATTAGAAAAATTCTAAACTAAATATAGTATCGTCAAGGTCATGGGTGCATTTCTAGTAGAAGGGGAGGGGAAAATATTGAAAAAAAAAGAAAAAGCCTTGAGTTTGCTTTTGGGGGGATGATTGTTGTACGTACACTGTGACAGCATGCCCACCAAAGGTGTAGAGTACATTGGTGGCACCCGTAAAATAGAGTACTAATGTCTTCGGCCCCGTATGTGTTACCCCCTCCACCTGCGTGTATACGAAATGCTTAAATTAAAATCTAAATAAAAATTGAAATTAATGCTTATGGCTCATAAATCAAACTCACAGTATTGTATTGTATTACTCCACAAGTGGACTGTTGATAACGTATTTTAGACCGAATCATTATATAGATTTAAGGGTTATTTATTTATTTGTTATTTAATGAATTAGTTCTAGTTGGTTGGGGATGATAAATAGATTTCAAAAAATGATTTTAATTATGTATGCCACAACTCTAACGGTTAATTAATCTAAGTGAGACTTATAAGACACACATGATTATCAATTAAATACCAGCGATTACCATGTTTGTAGTTGTATTAAATCATACACAAATGACCATTTTATACCGTGTCTACTCATAATAAGTAATTGAATAACAAAACATACATGAAAAAGAAAAGAGCAATTATAGATAGAAACTAGTTTAATTGATTTAGAAGGAGTTTGTTCTTTTTAAATCCTAAGTTTAATGTATCATGTATCTAGTTAAGGACTAAAAAGAAAGGTAGTTTAATAAGCTACCTATTTTAATAACTCACTCAATTCATAATGTCACATCTAAGATAGTGACTTCACATATAGGCCTCATCTTTTTATGTGTAACACTTTTCAACAAAGGGAGTTTCTACTAAAGCCATGTAAACAAGCTAAATGGGCTAATTTGCCCTAATTCACAAGTTGAATGGGCCAACTTACTTAATATGCAAGCTTGAATTTTCGACCTAACTCGCCCCACCTTGACTTGATACGTTAAGCGAGCTCATCCACCACTTTGCAACATTTGACACACTTATATAATTTAGTGGATTAAATTGGTTAACTCACTAATCTATTATGATATTTTCACATCAAAATTTATATTTTGAAATAAACCTACTAAAAGTAAATATTATTTTTTTAATTAATCTTTTTTTTTTATAAAATAGAATTTATGTAAACACTCTACAATTTTTCCTTGTATATATAAACATCATCAATGCACCTAGTCATTATATATGCGAATATCAACAATAAAACAAAACAATGTGTTAAACACATTATGTATGTGCTTATGTTTAACTGATTCAAATAAAAAAATAAGAATGAAATGAAATCTCGTTTTATGATTCAATATTTTAAACTTTTTTCTTTTTCTTTTTAATTTTCTTATGATGTGACTAATGAATTATTTATTTATTTATCTTTTATAGGTTAGCAAGCTAACTCAACCTGCAACTGATTGACCTATTTTATTTAACTCATAGGTTAAGCGAGGTGGGCAAAAAAAACCCATATTTTAAATGGATCAAAATTTTTAAGGCTAACTCATATTTTTTGGCTGATCAAATGGGCTTACCCGCATAACTCGCCTTGCTTGTAAAGCTTTAGTTTCTATAATAGGTAACAAGGGAGTTTTTACAATAGGTAGTACTTAGTGGATATGGATATGGATCATTTGAAGTTATATTTTTTAAAATTTTCTAAATTTAAATCAATAGTTAAAATTGTCTAAATTTTTAAAATATCTTATAATATTATCATAATATCATCCATTATAATCTCACTTATGTGCGAGTATTTGATGAGAATAAATTTAGGAAAAATAACTTTTAGATAATCCATTTTCCCTTTTCCAACTTTTACTCTTATTAGAGACAGTGGATGATTGGTACAGTGGTATTATTACCTGGCCATGAACCACAGCAGCGATTGTTAAGTACCAGGCAGTGTAGGTAGTCATCCCCAGACCTAGAAATGACCAAATCCTATAATTGTGGAATGAGGGGATGAACACCGTTGTTGCACAACATGCTCCAAAAATGTATGTCCAGGTCCTCTTGTCCAGTCGATCATTTATATAATATATGTTGCTGTACCAAGATAAGACGAACCCACTAATGTTATTAAAAAAAAACAAAAAAAATTAAAAGCCCATTTACTAGTTGCAGGTTTTAATTTAGTATTGTTATGAAAAATGAAATGGAAAAAAAAAAATTGGAATAGGTTGATCTTTATTTACCTTGCGCAAGCAATGAGCTGAATGACCGATCCAAATAAGAGAAAAGTGCAGTTGAAAGCAAGTCCTATTGCTTTCCAATAAGGACCCAGCAACCCATCAAGAACTTCAAACCACTGTAAATACATGATCCCAAAATTATATGAACAAACAAAGAAATCACTAAATCAATCTTGGACTTACTCAGATAACGCGATTTCAAGATTAGCCAAGGATATTAAAACCTGAATGACATGGTTCTTGAAGCTGGCATTCTCTTTCTCCTTCCTAGTCCTGTACTCTATGTAGAGAACACTGATAAGGTATGCTGTCCAGCTTCCAACTATGCCATAGAATATTTGAAACAGCACACCCGAAAGCATCCCAAGTTGTGAGAACGAGTAGGGCAATGTCAACAGCACTTGTGCAACCTATAAATTCAAAACCACCATACATAATATTGCTTCTAATTCTCTTTAGATGTATTTCTGGACCAATATATATCAGAAAAAAAGTATAATATGGTGGATTGTAGATACTTGATTAGAGGCGCAGCTGAACCATGCGTCCCAGGCAGAACCTCCGTGCCAGAGGAGGCTCTTCACCGTGAAGGCTGAGTAGTTTTCTCCATCTTCCTTCTCGTCTTGATAGCCGGCTTCAACTCCAACTTCTTTTTCAGTGGGATTGGGCACAATTGCTTCTTCTGCCTGCTTCTGTCCCATCATTTTTTTCCGTGTCTACTTCTTCAAGTACTTGAAGATCTGAAGCATGCATATGTACGTACATATATGTAATCACTATATGAGACAAAATACCACCAGTCGTCCGCATGCAAGAAAAAACTCCTAGAAAACGAAAGCCAACAACGGAACAAATCCAAACAAGACAATCAAGATGAGACTGGAGCTTGAAAAGATGACTCAGAAAAACCACAAAAAGCAATCAAAGAGTGAGGAACAGAAGGCAAAGAAAAAAGAAGAAAAATATATAGCAATCAACATGTTGAACTGTACCTTTGTTTGAAATGTCTCTTTCTGGGAGGATCGAGAAACCACAGTTCCTAAGCAATGACCATAAGCTAAAGAAAATGAATGAGCTTGATGACGCTTATAGTAGAGGTGGAGAGTATATTTTAAAATAGAAACTGCTGTCTGGTATGGTCAACAAAAGGTGAGTTGAAATGATTTAGTGCCCGAATTTAAGGCAAAATATAGCTAAACAACTTTAATGCGCCACCACACAGCCACTCACTACTGCTTCTATAACGCCAAGGACGGCCAGAACCTAGAAGCAACAATATCTGCCCTGTTTTAATGGTCTTTTCAGCTCTAGTACGCTAAAACACTAAACACCCTTTTCACTCCCTGATACCATTTTATAATTGAGCTAAGGAGTTCATTTTTTTTTTTTTACTTCCCTGTTTGGTAATTGGAATTCCTTCTCTTTTCCCCCCCTCTTATCTTTATAGAGGGAAACTGGAAAGTAATCAGAAAAAGAGAGGATTGAGACTTGACCTGAGAGAGACAAGAACCCAAATTCCCTGTATTCCCACTTCCTGTTGGATTCTTGGGTCTTTTGGTTTGGTATAGAGAAAGAGAATTTAGTGAATGTGAACGTGACGTTGTTCTAATCAATAATTACTATTGAATGGGTTCACTATCACTCACACCCATTGCACCTAAAATAACCAGGACCTATGTTCTTTTTCATAGATTACATCAAGTGCTCTTTTTTCTTTTGTGGTTAGTTAGATCAATGTTAAATATTAATGGTGTTAATTAAGAAGAAGACATCCTGATTAATTGTGCTGCTGTCGCATAATGCATATGCACGACCACTTGTGTTTGCTAATTGAGATTCATTACCTTTTTCTGTTCTCTTGTCTTCTCTTTATTAGTTAAGAAGTTTAATTATGTTTCACAAGTAAAAACCCTCAAATTTCAACCGACAAATTTTTAATGTCGGAGTGCAATCATCAATTGTGTTCATTGTACATCTGAATGATATGGTTTAATATATATTTTATATTCACATTATTTAATCATTTAGGTTGAATTTGGAGGTATAAAGATTTGATTAATATTGTCATTTGCACGAGTTGTGAGCTTTGCTCTTTATACGGCTTTAGAGAAGTGATGTGGAGATAACATATTGAAGAATGACTTGGAGAGAGTGACTAAGTGAAAGTACAAGCAATACTAGAAGGCTCAAATGTGTAAAAGAGCTTAAAATATCAACCTCATTGTTCTTGAGTAGAGGTGACTTGTTCTTCATCTGATTTTTGTTTAATCAAGAATTATCTTGAGTTTGTCATGGCCTAAGACTTTTAGCCATCCTTATTAAAAGCATGAGTCTACCTAAAAGAGGTCGAGAGCTAGTGGATGGACTTAATGATCGTTTTTTGAATTTATTGAGTCAAATCTTTTAAGTCATCCCAAGATATGCACCTAACACCTTGAATACTATTACTAGCTCAAGAAGTCAAAAAAAAAAAAATCTATATTGGGTTTAGTTTAATATTTTGATGAAACTAATTTAGTCTCTTACATTGTTTAAAAAGCGAATATTAGTCAATAGCTCATTACAAAATTATAGCTATTAGAATAAATTTTCCAAGTTACTATTTGTTTAATACTATTACACTATAGAGAATAATTATTCTATGAATATTACAAATATTTCAGTCTTATTAAATGGATATTAGAGTAATTTTAATACTGACTTATGTAAGTTAAGTTTAGTCACCCTAGTAAGATGATTGTGCATTTGTTCCTTATTGATGTGGACTATGAATCTAATATGAGATGATTAAAGTTTCTATTAGATGGTTGTATATATCTTATACTTTAAGATGGATTGTGTACACCCTAGTACATTGTTTTCATTTTGTATGTTGTTAAGGTTTGGGTTGATTGAAACGGTGATATAGAGGTTGTGCTATATATTTAAGCTTAAATTATTACCTTAATAAATGCTATTTCTTACATTAGTTACTTATGAGTATGGAATACTCCATGTTACTCCTTGACCAATCACGATTAACTTTAGGTCGATATAGCCTTTGTGAAATGCTAACATCTTAATTTAATAACCTTACTTTAAAACTCTCTAAACCTAGGAAAATCTAATTTAAACTAATAGGAAATACCTAATAACCCTACAATATTAAAGCTTAAATGAAAGACCTAAACCCTAAAGTATTCTCACTGAGAATTAGGTTATCTAAATAATGAACACTAGGATTCTAAATAAAAACAAATTACAAGGTTGATAAGTACAAAATCTTGAAAACCTAAAAGACTAGACTCTATTATAGGCTAGATAAATAAGTTAATGAGATTATAGATTTTCACAAAAGAAGTTTAACCCTTAAATTGATAACTTAAAAAGTAATTAGGAGTTTAAGAAATATAGCAATCAAATAATAGGATATAAGTTAAACTTCATATGATAATTAGAATTTAGGAAAACATGGTAAGAAGATATATAGGTTTAGTTAAATAATTAATATAAACACTTCATAAGATTATAGATTGAACCTTAGACCCTAATATAGAACTAATTATACATAGAAACAATAAATTGAAAACACATAATTCAACTTAATTCCTACAATTGGCTAAAATATTGTCTAGAGTCAATTTTAATTAATTAGAAGACTCCTGGACATTATGATAAACCAAAAAAATAAATTAAAATGAATTTAGGATTATATTACACAGAAGAATAGGATTGGTTGTTTAATTTATAGGATATATCAGAATAGTAAAAGAATTGAGGCTTGTGCACAAGTGAGATTAGTATCCATGCTATTATTTGATTGTTTGCATGTGTAGGTATAGACAAATAAACTTAAAACTATATGGATCCCAATAAATGTTTTTTATTTGTCCATGTGCCTAGGTTAGGAGTATCAAGGTACAAAAAGTGGCAGTGGTGGATTGGGTGTTGTTGGGTTAATGTAGGGTACTGATCTAAGGT
Organism: Laguncularia racemosa; assembly: GCA_037954665.1. Classification (NCBI taxonomy): domain Eukaryota; kingdom Viridiplantae; phylum Streptophyta; class Magnoliopsida; order Myrtales; family Combretaceae; genus Laguncularia; species Laguncularia racemosa. The sequence goes on along the minus strand of JBBMOL010000097.1, from coordinate 464,158 downwards.
GATTTGATGTATAGTTTAGTTATTTGATCGGTATGTGTAGAATAATGGGTTGTTAACTAGCTAGTAGCTATCATGTGGGTTGAGTTTCTATAGTGAGGTTATAATTTGTTGCATCAAGGAGTATGGGGATGGCTTGGTGGATGGATGCAATAGGTTAGTTGCTTAATGGCTTATATAGTAATGAATCAAGGATGAGACAACTAGTTTTGGTTTTGGTAATGAGATTATATGACTTTTATGTTATTGGTGTTGATGTTTGGATCAAGTTACCCCTCACATTTTATTGGTGTCAATGTTGGGTTCAAATGACCTTGTGAAATATATTTTATATTGTATATGTGTATGTTACCTAAATTTAAGTTACTCTAAATCTTGAGATATAAATAATGTGCTACTTGCATTGCTTAAATCAAAAGATAAATAACTTGTGTTTGATGCATTTAATAATCTTAGGTTTGTATGTCAAATGTGGTTTGATAGTTGTGTGTGTGTAATGTAGATATCTAGCTAGACTTTTGTCTCAACCAGCTTTAGGACTTAATTTTCAAATAATTCTATCAAATGGGCTTAAAGGCTTGAGAGCATAGCATCAAGCCTTATCTAACCTTATTAGATAGTAAGTACATATGATGGATTATAGAAAGATTGCCAAGTATAGTGAGATTTTACATTTTAGGTATAACAAGCAGCTACATTTCAACTAGTGGATGTGTATCTGATTTCGATGTTAGATGCTAACCTTCATAATGCATCATACAAATCAAGTAATGACTTAAGTTAGAGATATGTTAATTATTTAATTGTATGTTTGAGAGTTAGTATAAAACAATGATTAATTAGTTGATTGTATTGGTTGGATTTTCAAGTTTAATGTGTAGCTATCTAGGTATGTGAGTTACTAATATTTGTTACACATGCATAGAGGTTATGGACTACATGTTGGCAACTTCCTTTCAAGTGGTGAGCATCTGGAATGATGTGATTGGTAGTTTTGGCATTGATACCACTATATGTGAATAGGCAAGTTATTGATGAGGTGGTTGATATAGATTTAGGAAATCAACAAGAAGTTGTTGTGAGTCACTGTATAGGAAACTATTGTGGATGAAGGTGATGGACTGGATTACTGATGCTTGATATCATGGATGGACTTAGAGGTGGGCCGAAGGAGGTGCCACTCCCCCAAGCTCAAAAAATAAATAAATAATAAAAGTCATTTAAAAATAAGAAAAAATATGCATTATATGTACAATTGTAAGAACCACCTTTTAATAAAACATTACACATAGTTAAGTGATTTGGTGTATGATTTTAATAGTTGTTGGTCATGAATTCAAATCCCATAAAGAGTATTTATCATTTTTAAGTTGTATTTATTTTTATGGTATTTGAATAACATAGTTTTTTGTTTTATTTATTTATTTTGTACTTTTTCTGGACAACAATTGATAACATTAAATATCATTAATTACAAATTTATAGTTTACTAAATAAATTATCCTAAGTTGCTATTTATTTATTACAAATATTTTAATTTTAAAAAGCGAATGTTAGTCAATAGCTCATTACAAAATTATAGCTATTACAATAAATTTTCCAAAGTTACTATCTATTTAATACTTTTACACTATAGAGAATAATTATACTATGAATATTACAGATATTTCGGTCTTATTAAGTAGATATTAGAGTAATTTTAATACTGACTTATGTAAATTAAGTTTAGTCACCCTAGTAAGATGATTGTGCATTTGTTCCTTATTGATGTGGACTATGAATCTAATATGAGATGATTAAAGTTTCTATTAGATGGTTGTATATATCTTATACATTAAGATGGGTTGTGTACACCCTAGTACATTGTTTCCATTTTGTATGTTGTTAAGGTTTGGGTTAATTGAAAGGTGATATAGAGGCTGTGCTATATGTTTACGCTTAAATTATTACCTTAATAAATACCATTTCTTACATTAGTTACTTATGATTGGAATATGTGGTGGATTGGTCATGATCCTCATCAGTTTTGATGCATGACACAATAAATTGGACAAAATAATCTACAAGTACAATCTCCATTTGGTCTTTTACTAAAATGTTTATAAAAGAAATTCCCTGATTTAGCATCTGATGCGTTTCATGATCCAAGAACTCCAAAAATATGTTCCTGAATTGATCTTCAATGGTTGAACGTATGCAGATGACTTGAGGATGTTAGGTTTGATTTATATGTTACTGGGTGCTTTGCTTGAATGAGAGTTATGAAGAGCCTCTCTAAGAATTTTTGAGTCTTGTTGTATTACTTGTGAATGTGTTTTGTGATCTGAGGGATTTAAGAGCTTGATCTCGAGCTGTGTTCATGATTTATTGAATTTTGGAAGTGTATCCGATTGTAATACGCTTGATCTTGAGCCGGCTGAACGCCTCATTTGGAAGTGTTAAAGAGAAGTTGTTTCTGTAAAATAACAACACGTTTATCTTTAATGCCTTGCCTCCTCTATTAATGCATCTAGAATTGTATCGTGCTGGAAGAGGAGAGGACAGGGCACTCCTTAAAGGAATTTTAGAGAGAAGCTCCAAATCCTTGTATGGACTTTGATTGGTCGAGACATTTTTGGTGTCTATGATGCATTGGATTTAATTATTTGGGAATAAACAGTTCGCATCGCATTGAGAATTCCATGATTCATGTGATCGAATTGGTTCAAAATGGATGGATTTGGATTAGGTTTTGTATTCTCCGATGTTGTTTACATTAATTACTAACTAACGCAAATATTCTAAATCATAATAATTAAAATTATTTTCATTTACATATATTAGCAATAATCTTGATATTTTACCGAAAATAATTAGGTAGCCTTTTATGTCTTGGCTACCCTTCAGTGATTTTGTGTAGGGGATTACCGACCAGCATTCATAGGAACACATTAAATTTAGACAAAATTCACAACAATCATGCATATTATAAATAGAACTAGCGTTTTAAAGATCATTTTGAGGGGTGCTAAACATCCATTCACGGTCACTCTAACATGGACTAAATAAAGTTCAAGCCCCCCTAACTTTTAGTGTCACAGCCCTAGTTCTATCCTTGCCAACATTTGCCATAAGATATAATTTCAAAAGTTCTTTTTTCATTAATTATTAGCATCTTTTGATCATTCTTTTTATTTTTTTATTTTTTTTTCAGCTATGTATTCAAGAGATAAGTCCTGTATATAAGGAATGATAAGATTTGTCAACTCCATTTATAAAAGAAATGTTTTGTTTAATAAATGCATGGATGGCACTTGACAACAGAACTCTTAATAAGGAGGAAGCACAAGGATTCAAATTTATTTGAAGAAAGAAAAAGAAAGAGAGAGAGCATTCGAGGCGGCCGCCCATTAATGCTGCTGAATAATGTCGCCTCGAGCCGAGGATTGATAATAATAATGCTGAAATGTAAACGCCACCGGCAGCGTCACACGCTTTAAAAGAGCCAAACACGCGCGCAATAAAACCAGGCATCCACGCCGAGAAGCATGATGATATATACATGTTGAATTCATACGGACATGGCTGCTGTTGCATGCCCTTTTCACTACTCCGTTTGGGCCACCCCCTCATCCATTTTCTTTCTTTTCCGGCTGCCCTTTTCCAAATAAATTCATTTCATCATCTTCGTCAACCCACCAGTTCTACTATTTTACCACTTTCCCTAATCCCCTCCAATATACCACAAATGTGCGATACGTTGGTAAAATCGTTCAACATCTTCATATTAAAATTCCTATTATATTAACTTTTATGGTCATGCAAACCCATTTGCTTATAAAAAATTCCTACAATTAAATTATGCATAGCCATATAATCACATGTGGCATGTGAGAAAGAAGGATCAAGTACAAATTGTAATAGTCTCGAATGAAAAACTACACAAATGAAGTTTGAGGACCGTGTAGATATGGACTTTACACAACAATTAAATAAGAGAGAGAGAGAGAAAGACAAGTATTTTACATTATGAAAATTATCTTCAAACACTTTAGTACCTAATAAATTCATACCACCATTGAGTATGGAGAAAAAGTGAGATTTAATCAATTGAACATATTTTGTGATACCTTGAGAAAGGATTTGGATTCTATTCATATAAATTCTTTCAATTTTATCAATTTTCCTCCTTTAAATACTATCATATGTGATCAATAATTAATATTATGATAAAGACGTTATAAATTAATTAAAAATTCTAAGTGATCTCAACCACTTATCCGTAAATTAATGTAAATTGTGAGGATGAAATTGAAGAGGAACCTCTTTCCAATCATGTATGGATTGTGAGAGAGATTTAGAGTGGTTTATAAGGTTGAAGTAATAAATATCAAGCCAACACTTATTAGAAAGAATATTTGGACCAAATGATTGAAATGATCTATTAATTAGATGTTGGTTGGGCTATTCTATTTTTGCATTAAAGGTGCTACAAGGTACCATAGACCAATCAGAATTCCCATATGGTGACCAAGATGCCATGGAAAAATTGAAATTCCAATAGTTTGACAACTCTTTTTCAGCTAGACAGAAATGGGCTACCTCTTTTTTCTTTGTGCCGATATTTTAATTAAACATCACCACAAAGATGGAAGTAGCTATAAACATCTCATTTTTACTCTCTTTTAGTTTATGGTAGCTTTCTAAGTTAAGAATACAAAAAAAAGAAAAGAAAACAAAAAAATTATAAAGTTAGAAAATCTAAAAAATGAATAAGAAAAGCCAAAAGAATTTTAACAATTAAAGAAAAAAAAGAAGAAATATTGGGGAAATACAAAAAAAGGGGCCAAAAATCTCTTTTAAGGTGTGAAATCATTTTTCAAGGTCAAAACTAACTTTTGTAATTAAAACACACTAATGTGATTTTGATAATATTTGAGTTTTTAATTAAAAAACTTATTTTAATTAAAAATTAATTTTTTAGGATTTAGTTTAGCTTGATCATTCATAAAAGATGGATTTAAGTAAGATGTGGCTTGAGATAATGCCTCATTTGAACTTCAATTGCCCATTTTGTGCCACTTTAGGAACAAGCCAAGGCTTAAAGTTATATCAAATTGTAATCATTTTGAAAAGGGTAAATTCTGCAAAACTCACCTAAAAAATTTTAAAATTTTATGAGCCCCTACTTTTTTCAAAAAGTGACACTTATACTCTTAGAAAAGATGACATGAAACATGAGTTGATATATACAATAATTACTATCGTTTAATTAATTAAAGTTTGCAAAAAATGATAAAATTTTTGAAAAATTGGAAAAAAGTGAACACTATGGAATAAAGAAATAGAAAAAGGAAGCCCATTTTTTTTTTCAAAAAAAAAATGAGATTTAGAGTAAATTTAAATCTTGTAGATATGTGAATTACCTTGGCCTTTGCTTGTGAAATGAAAAATCGAGAAATGCAACTATAACTTGAAAAGCCATAGTAACAACCTCATAATGAAACTTTAGTTTTCATAGGAAACCACCTCAATAAACGCTTAAGGAGAAGACAACTCATGCATTTCATCTCCTTTCACTAGTGAATTGATTTTCTAACATAATTACAAAACTTACATACCCACATAGATACATTCAATACTAACTAGTTGATAAAACTTGATCATGGTTTATGTTGAGCATGTATTAATGCTCGGATTACCTAGCTTGGAGGTAAAGGCTTCCCATTTAGAAGCAATTGTTCAAGAAAATTTATGCAAATTGATTTAAACCAATATCTTTGCTCATTGGAAAGAAGCATAAGTCAACCACAAAGTCCATTTTTTTTCTTATTCTAGATTTTTCGTTTTTTTCTATAATGTTTTCAATTTTTAATTATTTTTGTAAGTTTTAACTGAACAATAGCAATTATCGTACACATTAACACCATATTAGCTAAATTTGCACATCATTTGCTATGTCAACTTTTCAAAGAGGGTATAAGTACTAACTTTTGAAAAAAGTGAAGGTCTATATAATTTCTAAAGTTTTTAAGGGAGATTTGTGCAATTTAACCTTTTGAAAATATCTTTTTACATATATATACTAGATTAATTTATTCCATTTAGGGTAAAATCATTTTTTTGAGAGCTGATTGGCTTGGACTGATGATTGGTATTGGGCTTAATTGGCTTAACCTAATTTTATGTCCTTAAACGTAATTTGTGTGTAATAATTGGTTGAGAGAAACTAAGCAACTTGGTGGCTAAGGAGCTTAGTTATGACCCATGTTACAAATTAAGACCTAGCTTTATGAATTAGAAATATTTGGATGATAAGACTTTCTTATCATGCCTCAAAGTTTGTTATTGTTTATCATGGCTTTGATTTCTTCTTTTAATAGTGTATCAGTTTGTATCAAAGTATCCTGCTCATCCTTGAGTGTTTTTTGTAATCTTTGCTTTACATTTTGAGAGAGCACTTAGCCATTCAAAATATATATCATTAAATGTTGATTTATACTCAAAATTGGAACATACCTTAGATTTTTTCATTAAGCATATGTCTATTTCATTATCGCCCCTTTGAGAACATCTATCTTCTCCTCCCAAATCATCAAAATCACTTTAGGTGGTAAAAAATGATTTGTCCTTTTTCTTTCGATACTTTTTATATTCAAGCCCCGTCCATTCATGTCTTGAATGTGTTTTCTGCTATTGTTGTACTTCTTTACTTTATTGCAAACCATTCCATTTGAATTCTAAGCAAGGTTCCCTTCTTCATTAATTGACAACCTTTCATGTCTTCTTTCTTTTGCATTGAGTGTTTTAGACATACTTTTGCTATAGCTTTCTTCTACTTTTAATATTTTTGTTTTGTAAGCTATAAGTTTGCTTCATAATTGATTAAGAGTAAGCTTTTCCAAATCACAAGTTTCTTCTATTACAGTCTTCTTTAGAGTCTAGGGTTTAGGTAAAATTCTTAAATTTTTTAAACCACATTTGAATCGCTTATTCTCTTATTGAGTGAGGACAGTTCATTTGTAATAGCAGTGAATTGACCAAATGTATCTTTGATTTCTTCTCTAAGAAGCATCTTAAAGAGTTCATATTGGTGGAGGAGTATATTCATTCTTGTATCCTTTACTACGTTTAAACCTTCATGCATATCTTGGAGCATATCCCAAATTTCCTTAACCGTCTTACATGAGGAAATCAATAGAATTCTATTGGTGTAATGGTTGAAAAAAGAAGATTTTTTGCCTTTAAATTTTCCTATGTCACTTTCCTTTTTTCCTAATATTATTTTTTAACTTTTAGATCACCATTTGCTATAATTTCCCATGATTTGTAATAAGTTGCTTTGATGTATGTCTCCATGTTAAATTTCCAATATGAAAAATTAGTTCCATTGGAATAAGATGCTTTATCAAGTTGTATAGTTAAATAGTTCACCATAGATCCTTAATCAATATTAAGTTATCCTCTTATACCACTTGTTGGTCTTAGTTAGCAATAAAAAATGGGTGGATTGATTACTAAAAAGGAAAATTGCAAATGAAGGGATTAATGTTAGGGGGTCAAGTTCAAATAGGGGATCAAACTTTTAAATTGTTTTAATAGAGGATCAACGTTATGCTAAGTAATTAAAATAAAGGATCAAACTTTTAAGTGATTAAACTAGAAAATCAATATTTTGCTAAGTGGTTCAAATAGAGAATTTGCTACTATCTCATAAACATTCCTAGTGGATCAAAAAAAGAATCTATTATTATCTGTAATTGTGTCATAATATGATCTCTCATTTGAACTATTTAGCATAATGTTGACCCTCTATTTGAATCACTTCAAAGTTCAATTCTTTGTTTGAACTTGATTCCAAACGTTGATCCATTCGCTTGTAATTTTTCCATAACTAAAACTTTAAAACCATTTCAGAAAATATTCTTTTAATCATTAAACAAGGGATATTGATTTAGTTCTATACTTAGTAGTAGAATTACAATGAATCAATAATAGTAAATAAACTATAGTAAAAATAAAGAGTAGGGTTCAAGAAGATTAGTTATTGATATATAGTGGTTTTGCCTTGTGTGTCAAACCAATCTTCTAGTCTCCACACACTCAGATCCTAGTTATCTTCATTGGCATGTTCCACTATATTAAAAACAATTTTAGGAGTGTTACTAATATGACCCGTGTTAATAACTATCGATTCATTAACTTAAGCACCCAATAGAAAGTAATAATAATAATGAATTAAATATAATCGGCACTCTAAACAGATATGGCCCATTGCCTAGAACTCAAACTACACCTATTTAATCAGATATGATGCACATATCATATAGATAGGTTATTCACCACAAATCATAAGATTTAATAAGAATGGGATTCGATGAGAATAACTCAATTAAGAGAAAATAACCTTCAATAATGATAATAGAATGTTGTTTACAACCTTTATATACGTTCTTAGGGTTAAGCAATGGCAAATATGGAAATAAAATAAGAAACAAACAAAATTCGTAACAAATGTTAGGAATGTGTCTGGCTAACATGGTTGTGTACATTAACAAGATCTAAAACATGATTAACATCAAGCAATGAAAGTTAAATTGTGTGGATGCTTGTGTTCTTCAACACATCTAGTTACATGCCCATGTCAAATCCAAGATGAGCTATGATGTCTTTCGAGAGATACATGAGACACTACATGGTCGTGTTGAACCAAACCTTACATTATTCTGTTGTATTGATCTAACTCTTGTGCTTCGATGTAAACTAAGTCAACATAACTCCTAAAATGAGCCTCAAATCCTTCAACCATATGTTGTTCTTCCTTAGTTGGCATGCTATTAATGATTAAAGCCAATACATTTTGTAAATCACATGCTTTAGATTGAGTTATCAGCCTTTAAACCGACTAGGCCTCTTTAGTTACACAGTCAACACTCAAAAGCATAAATACAATCACTTCTTTAGTCTGTTTCACCTAAGCTAACTTATAGAACTATAGAGAATAAAACACCATTACAAGTCTTTTTTAAACACTGAGAATACAAGATTAAATTTCTCTAATTTTGGCACAATTCATCCTTTACTGATATGTCTTGAATTTTTTTGCTCTTCTATATTTTTTGTGTCTATATTCTATTATTATTATTATTTCTTCTTATCAATCTTCATATAGGCTTCTTGCCAATGTTCTTTTGGTCATGAGAAAGTGAAGTCTTCAATTTGAATCCTACTCTTTTGCAAATTCTTCATAACCTTAATTTGCTTTTCATAATTGCTTCAATATTTCCATTGTAGGATTAATTCAAACTTCATCAATTAAATGTACAAAACTTTATAAAGATAATCCCAATAATATGTATCCTTATTTGAGTAGAATGAGTCAAATATATTCAATTAGTCAAGGTGGGACTTGATTTGCTCCAATTAAATTTCTTTAGAATCACTTTTTCTTCTTTGTAACTACTACTACAACTTTTCTAAATGGATTTTCAAGCTTCTGAACATTATTGATGTATTCTTTTGATACCATACGCATCTAACTAAACATTAATTTCTCATTATTCTTGTAATTCGAAACTTATAAAAAGTTGCACATAGAACTTGCTAGTAACTTCATGTGTTTTGTCGTCATCAACACTTTACTAAGAGATCCTAATAAAAGTAAAATTTCAATAAAGTAAAGAATATAGGATCAAGAAAATAAGACAACAATATATAGAGGTTTGTCCTTATGAGTCAATCCTCTCTTCTAGCATTGCTTGCCAGGGAACTGGTTAAATCTACACCAACGATGTTCATTATTTGAGAAAAATTAAATTGTGGTATATAGTTTCCACAACTTTACCTTATTTCACACTCCTCGAAATAATACAAGTTTACATAATATCTCTCGATTCTCTCAAATAACTATCACATTATATTTAGAGAGTTTAATAATTTTGATGGTAACAATAAGTTTCTCTACAATTTCACACAATCTCTCTATAAAATAATAGTTAAATACTCTTTAGCACAAAATTTGTTTTTTGTTGTTCTCTTTTATTTTTCTCTATCTCTATATCTTATGCTTGATGATCTTGATCTTTTTTATATAAAGTTTGTCTTCAACATTTAAAAGTGTATAAACATGGAAATAATCATTGAGTATTCAATTTGTAGAATATCTACTTTCCATTAATTTAAGATATCCATGTCTATCATTTAGTTTTCTTCCATTTTTGTTACTTTAACTTTCTTTGTATATCTCCGAGTATCTTGGATGTCTCCGAAATATATTGACTTTTTTATTGTTTAAAAGATTTGATTCCTTGGATGCATTTCTTGATCAAATACATTATACCCATATATCTAATCCACAATGTTGGGCCTTCATTACTTCTAATTATACTTCAGCTTTTAATACAAGTTTCCATTTTTCCATCTTCAGAAATCCAATTGTTCTTATTGCTTTTGATCTTTAGTTTGTCTATGCTTTTAAACTTTAGACAACTTTTGATCTTCAAAATGATTTTAAAGCTTTATTTGCGTTTAAACATCTTCTTAGATTTTGATTCTTTTTAACTTCTTTTCTTTTCCTTGATTTTTGATTACATGGTTGATCATTTCCTTTTCTAGATTTCTATGAAGCTTCTATTTTTGTTTATAACATTTCTCTTGGTCTTTTATGTTGCTATTTAAATTTTTTTTGCAAACTTTTGCTGAATTTCTTATTTCAATTTCATATCCATGATCTACTTCTATTATGATCTTTAACTAATTTTGCACACTTAGTAATTTAATTAGTAAAACACACAAAAGTGGTTTTTCATCATCAAAATCATCTTGGAAGACTTCAATATAATCCGTATAACATTATATTTCAAAATCAAAGAAAAGTTAAAGATTTAAAGTACTAGACATATTGAGAATTAAGGAGATAATTTTGTAAGTGCTATTAGACACCTAGCATTTCTATGGAGATATTTTAGACAAGAAATCACAAGTATGTTTAGGAAGAGTCTCAATATGCATACAAGATACTTGGAGATTGTTTCCAAATTTGAGATAAGAAAAGTTCAATGACCACTACTCTTAAAGATTATGTGCAAAGCTATTATCCAAATCAAGCATATATAAATGTTAAAAGGCTCTCTATATAAGAAGATTCTCACTAGAGAAGAAGATATACATAAGACAAGAGACAACAAGAAGATCTAAGAATATTTTCATTGCAATCAATCATGCTTTGTGCTAAAAGTTCTTCTCATTCTTTGTATTTTAGAAATAGAACTTCATTTTGCTAAGCTAAAATCTAGATAAATTTTACTTGTATATTCCTCAAATTTGATTCATATTCTTTGCTTAGTGAGACTATTTGAGATTAGGAAGGATTTTGTAACTTTATACCATTCATGGGATAGGAATTGGTCCAATCACAAAAGCTAGAATGCATAGACTCTAGAATCTCACACGAAGGATCCTATCCAACCAACAGATTGAGGACAAAGCTACCCTCATATAGTCCTACAATCTACACCCCCTACTAAGTAGAAATACACTTTTGACAATTACTAAAGTTATGGAAGGCTTTAATGGATTGACTTAGAGTAACTTACTGAACAATCTCTCTAGGGACTCACAAGTGGTAGTGGCTGACTTCATCAAGAGTCTGACCTACCAAATTCGGAATATCAACTCGCATCACACTAGCCTCTAAGCTTGGGCTTTGAATAAGCTAGTTGATGCTGAGCTTGAATGTGAGTTACTTGACAGCTCAGTTGACTCGATCTATCAACTCAGCATTATATACTTTGATGTTAGTGCCGCTAGCCACTACAAGATAAATTCTAATTTTATTCTTGTATAGAAATGGACTATTTTTATTGCTTTAGGCATGAACTTTTTTCTTTTCCTTTTTTATCCTTTACCCTAATGGGGACACTATAAATATCCATGTATTATGTAGTTGCAACATTAGTCAAAGAAGGGACTAAACATTTAAACCCTAAATTGTGAGTTTTCTCTCAATTTATCCTTCTTTTACCAATCTTTAAACAAGGTGGTGGCGAGAAATCCTAGTTTTCTACCTTGTGTGTCACATTAAAGTAGGGATTAGGTCATGTTCCTATTTTGTGGTGCATAATATCCATGTGAATTGTACACAATTTAGTCAAACCCATTCTTAATCCATTGTTATTTTTTTCTATTGGTCTTAGTTAATAATCAAGAGAGAAGTGAATTGATTATTATAAAAATTTTCAAACCAATCCTACTAAACTTTCCTTTGACTATTATTGGCAGAAAACATAAAATAAATTAGTGGTGAATAATAAATGAATATAATTATAATGTGAATAAAAAAATATTGAGTTTAAGAAGATTAGACAATAATATATAGTGGTTCTATCTTATCCACTAATGCATTCTTCCAGCCTCTACATGCTATGGGGTATTGGTTTCTTTATCAGTTCATTTCACTATATCAAAAAATCAAAATTTATTAGAGCGTTACAACAATCTTCCACTCTATAGTTACTCTCTGATATAGTCTACAATTATTACAAGAAGCACTCTTTGATTTTTCTCCTCTTAATTTCCTTAACTAAATTATAGAACTATAGAGAATATAATTACAATTCAAGATTAGAATCATATCCTTTGAGGATAAAAACAATTTAGAAATTTTGTCATTTTAGTACATAAGAAGAGTATATTTTTGTTGTTATATTTGTTATCAATCTGCCATTGACTCCATGTATTTATATCCTTCATTTCCAATGGTCATTTTGATCAATATCGCAACCCTCATTATTCTTTGAATAACTTTTGATTGCATTTTCCAAATATGTGTTCAACAAATAATTAGCTTCCTAATTCTTTTGAGAAAACGTCATGATGTAATAATCCTTTTTTAGTGGAATGGGTTAAATATACTTCCCAAATATATTTAACTTGTGGAGGTGATTCTTAGCTCATTATACTTTCCAATCTTTTGTGTTTCCGTTATACTTAAGGAGTCTTATCAATAGTTCAGAATGGTTTCCCAAGCTTCCTCCTTTCATCGAAAATCATAATACACTAGATTATTCCAATTCATATTAAAACACCACATATATGTTTGGAATATTTATGAACTATATTTTGCATAAAAAATTCATGTCTTCCACTACAACATATCTTAATATAAACTTTTACTATCCATATATTTTGTTATCATTAAAACATTATTCATTCTTCTAACATCATCCATACTTAGAAGGATCCACCCCTATTAACTCGTGACAAGATTAATGTCTCAATGATTCTTCCTCCTAGGTAAATCACCTTGGGTCTAGATGTATGAGGTAAAGCATAATTAGATTGTAGGTGAGAATCTTGCATTATTCTTTCTCTCAAATAGTGGAATAAACAGGTGTGGATAACTACTTTACAAGCATGGAATTAGAATAGTGGCTTAACCTATCAAGAGGAACTATTATGAATCATATGCCTAATCTTCATAAGTCCTATCTCTTTATTTTGCACAATTTATTTATGTTGTGAGCATTCTCTTGCAAGTCTATGATAAGTTCTATTTATTGCCATTACAAAATAATTAAAAAAGGGCCATTTTGCAAGAAATTTGATTCTTTAAAAGCAATCAATTTAACCTGAACCTTGCTCTTCTTGATTGATTTATTGGAACCAATAAACTAGAGTCTTCTTTATCACTTCAGCAAGCAACTTTGAGCAACACATTTAGGGAAGAAACAATATAGGAAGCTTAGTTGAATTTCTTTTAGTGATTTAGAATTGGTTTCATGCTCAATTTTTTAAATTAATTGTGCAAATCAAGTAATGACATGTTCTAGAATAATTTACATATCTTAATTGAACAAAAAAACAAATGAAATTGGATCTAAATCAAGATAAAAGGCAAAACATCTGAAAAATGGGTAAAAAAATTGGCTAAATCAACCTTCATTTTTCTAATATTGGGCCCTAAGTTTACATTTTTTTTTTCCATTCTACTATAAATAGGGAACACAATAATGCATTCATTTTTAGTCGATAATTGCATAAATCCTAGAGAGATTACAACTTTCTTAGTCTATACCCATTTATGAACCTAAAAACCATCATTTCAACCAAGTCCATCAAAATTAAAACTTAAGGTGGGATCCCTAACCCCCTAAAGAACAACAACCCTCTTTTGAATTCACGATTTTGTCAAGTTTTAATAGCCATGGTTGCTTTTCGATTTAAGGTTCTTGTTCATATGGTGGAATTCAATTTAGTTAATTGCAAAAGCTTAAAGGTATTAAACCCTCAAATTGATTAAGATATTTTGTTAAGCACAGTGTGGGCAAGGAGCCAACACATCCACTGCAACTCTCCATTGCCAAACCATGTTAGAATGTGCATGCAAGGTAATTGGAACTATAAACCCTAATTTCTATTTCTTTTGCTTTTTATCTAAATAATCAAGAAAAGCTAGTAAAATAAATAAAAAATTATGTGATTTATTTTTGTACTTTTAGATTATTAGATATAATTTGTTGATCTTACATGTTTAAGTCTTAATTTGGTCTTGCTTAGGGTAAATTAATCAATATCCTTCTTTTTCAATCGAAAAAGCACAAAAAATCATAAAATTTGAAAATTAATAAAACTTTTCTTTCTAGATATTTTAATTTGTTTATCATGAATTGATTTTTTTTAGGTAAATTTTCCATGTTTTAGACCTTAATTGGTGTGTTTAAATATCATTGAATCAATTTTTGCATGACACTTAGTAATTAGGTGTTAATGATGAAATCCATAGACTTTATTGATATGATTGAATGTTGTTAATGTATGACATGTTTTAGTTTAAACCTTTGCATGATTTGGTGGTTTTGATCAATTTTAATAAGTTATTACATGGTTAGTACGGTCTTGTGATTCTAATAAGTTTAGGTGTTTTTGATGTGTTTATCATATCTCTTGATGTATAATTAAGCATTTTTTATAAAAAAATTGTTTTTCGTTTTTCCAAAAAGTGAAAAAAAGAAGATATTTTTGTAAAAAAATTAAGATCTTTTTAGAATTTTCTAAACATAAAAGTCCAAATTAGCTCTTTTAGGGCCTTTATGGAAAAAAAAAATAAAGTGGGACAAATTTGAAAGTAGAAAAATACCAACACACTAAATTCTTCTAAAAAAATGGAACTATGATGTCATAGTCTCCATTAATGGTACATAGGCATCCTATGGAGAGACCCTAAAAAGGTTAAGGAATCATTTTCTAAATAAAAAAATCATTAAAAATTGAAAAATGGAAAAAATGAAAAATATATATAATTTAGTTTGTTTCATTTATTAACTTATCTTTTTGTATGATTCTATTTTTTTTCTTATACATATTTAAATCTTTTCCTAACAAATTCTTTTAGAGAATGTTTATGAAACAAAAAAGGAAAAATAAAAATCTCTTTATTTAAGAAAATTTATAAGGAAAATTATAAACAAGGGGATTTTGAGCTCTTATATACTAAAGATCTTAAAACCTAGGTCTATTAATTGATCATCCACTTCTTTATTTGTTTAAGATTTAATTGCATTCTTTTAGGTCCCTATATAACTTACCTGGTCAACCTAGGGGTAGAGGAGCTGAATCAGGTCGTGTAGTTGACTAAACGGTCAACTAAGTGAGGGTGGTCAACCAACCTAGTGTTGCAATCAACCACTATGTGTTTTCTAATATCTTAATCAACCCTGGCAAGTTTGGGACGATTTGTAATGTCCCAAATTGTCCTTTTCCCAAGTTTTCTTCAACATTTGTATTTTGAAACCTAGATTATTACTAGTTTATCTCCATATTATGCTTTTATTGAAATTTCATATTCTTAGACGAATCTCCAAACAATTTTATGATTGTCTCAATTTTAATTTACCTAATCTTTTATGTAAAAACTCCATTCTTTTATGTGGCCTTTATCATTAAAACGTTAAATTGATTTCTATTCCTTAATATGAGATTACATCCAAGAAGTAGATTAAGGGATAACTTCTGAAATGGATTTCCTGTGAAGAACACTTACCTTAGTGTTGAAAGGAATAAGACTCGAATATGATTTTACGTGCTACATGTCATCTTATCTAAACTTCTCATCCTTAAAAAACAAATCCCTTTAATATCTATTAATAGACTTTTATGTATCCTTAATTGTAGATATTTTCAAATCTTATCATTTTGGTGTAGATTATCCCTCCTTTAAGCTCTCACTAGATCTCCTTCTCATTATGACACACTAAAAAGAGCTGATTATTCGTCTTATTAATTTCTTGTATTTGGTAAGAAGATTATAGCAATAGAATAGGATAGATTAGATTTACCTTAGATTGGTTGTGATCTATTGTCAATCAATAGAAGAGAGAGGAAGAGGGAGATAGAGAGAGATAGTGGCGGTAGCATGAGGCTCCAATGGTTAGGGTTTGATACCTATAGAGTGGAAGAGAAAGAGAGAGATTTAGGGTTTGCTTCTGACTTAATGATAGGGTTAACCTCTTTTTATAAAACGAAAGGGTAGGGGCATAATTACTTAATTACCCTTGTATTAATTTATTATCCAAAGCCTTTCACTTGCCCTCTTGTTTTAGTGTGTCATTAGTTTGATTTCAAGGAGTCTAAGATAGTGTGAAAAATGATTAAGAGCAAAAAAAATGGGTAGCATTTGCGATTGGTTGGAGGCACTATTGCATTGTCATAAGGAGACTCCTATTTTACTTGTATTAAGAATTCATAACAAGTTTTAAACTTTTTCATAACGGTGAGTTGTATGCAGGTATGTAGATTATTGTTTTATGTTGTTTATACATTTAGATTTAGAAATACATAGCACTTTGTTATCATGCTTGTTACAAAATGATTTTTGTTGTTGTATGATTAGTTTGAATATGAAAAAAGTGATCAATTATGAGATTATGTAATGTGTAGAGTTAGATGCTAAACTATCACGTATGGGTAAACAAGTTGTCAATATGGTAATCTACTCTTATATGGGTCATGTCTTCTAGATGGAAATTGTCATTAGGTTGCCACATTGGTCTAGGATGATATTGCTTATAAAGTGCTAGTGGAATGGTTATTTGATGGTTGATGTAAGTAGTGACACTAATATAAGATGATTTTTTTTTTTGTGTTGGTATTCAATATTGGATCTTGGAACATCCTAGTTCATTTGGTTATTGGTCTTGGAACTTATGGGTTTATATGTCATTGATTATTGGTTTATGAATCTTTAGATTCATTGGTCTTGAAATTTTGTGATTTATATTAGTCTTAGACTCTTTGGATTCATAACTTTAGATTCATATTGTTCTTGGGATTTGAGAATCCATATCATTCTTGATTGTGTGTATTTTTGTCCTATTAGTTGGTTTTATATGAGATCTTGATACCTACTACGATTTACTTATGTATGCTGTTAAGAAAGTTAATGGATTGACTTAATGTTTATTGAATGTCATGGATGATACACTAGCGTATCTATTTAGGCTTGTACATGGTGTGACATTTGTGTATGCATGTGTAGAATCTTGGTGCTAGACTTCATAGCTTACCCATGTAGGGATTATTTCTTTTTGGTTGAGATAAGTAACAAGACACTGGAACTTAAGATATTCTGAACTTGAACTCTTGTGAAAGCAGTATTCACATTAGCCTATGTAATAGCAATAATAAGTAGCGAGTTTAGTTTTAGATTTGGAAATAATGAAGTCTTAATAAGATTTATATTTTGAAGAATGTTTTAATATTTGTTTTTAGTACAATTCGTCATCAATAACAAGTATTTTGATAGTTATATAATCAAGAGTTTCTATTAATAGAGATTGTTATGGTATTAGATTGATTTTGAGCCTTGCATGTTCCTCTTTAGTATAGGAATATCTAGTGCAGTTGTCACTCCACAGTCAAAAGGCATAATAGCTAGTTGGTCTTTGGTTTAATCCTTGGGCCAAAGTCATAACATAAGCTGATTTAGTTTTCTCCACCTTAATATATATATAATATATAATATTTATATAATTTTATCATGGTGATCTTCTTATATTTATTTAAATTAATAGAAATGAATTCTCTAAAATTATTTTTTTTAATTTATTTAAATTTAATTATTTTGGATGTTCTAAAGTTACTTTCTTTAAAATTTCCTCAATTTATTCTCTTTATATGTTATACCACATATAATCAATTATTTTAATCATAAGCAAAAAGATGATGTTATAATGATATCGCAAGATATTTCAAAATATAGATAATCTTAACTATTAATTTGTAAATTTAGAAAATTTAAAAAGTAACTTTAGAGGATTAATTTCTAGGTCCAAATCCTTATTAATTTTTACAAAGTCATTGTACAATAACTAGTCACATTTAACACCGTGGCTTTCTGAAAAAATATTTTCAAAAATTTTTTGTACGTCAATGATTAACATCGGATCCGTAGGTAAAAATTTTGGCTCGAAAAGTATATGTGTGGGTATCTAAGTATACGACAAAGCTGGGGGATGGATTGAAAATTAATAGGCTAGCTGATGAAGGAATATATTCTGAATAAGGCCAGTCAAGAAGAGTTGCACTCGGAAGCAGCCCCGTCCTATGGCTTAAAAAGTATATATATATAGCTAGGTCCATCGACATCGTCCACTTCTAGTAATCAACTTGTAATTGATAATTAGCTATGTTCATAGGTATCTCTAGGGCAAAGCATTATCCAAAAAAAAAAGAAGAAGAGGAAAATAGATAAACTTTAAAAGTTTCACACCCGAAGATAAAGCATAGGTAGCCAAATATGCCAATATCTTAATGGGGATGAGATGATGGTGATGGATTACAAGTTGTACAGAATCTCAACATATATAGATAGGTCTCATGAAAGAAAAATTTCGATAAAACCCCGGAATAACTTTATCTTGGATGTAAGTGGGGTTTTCGATTCTTGCTTTTTCAAAATTTTCAGCTTATAGAAAAAAAGATGGTAAAAGAATTCTCAAGGTGAAATTGTCATAAGTAAACTCAATGAACCCTAATAGGATTCCAACAATTGTATAATTAGGATTGGCATGTGACAATGCACGTTTAATTTGCTTCATCTTGTAGTCCTTCAAGTGTTAAAAAAAAAAACCATATTTTATGTTTAATTTGATTCAATTTATGATTTGAAACGATTTGGTTAGTTTTTTTTTTTTTTCAATCCTATTATATATCATGGTTAATTATGCCAAATACAAGAATAATTCTAAATACACTCCCTTAACTACCTGTCAAATATAAATATACTTTATAAACTTTCAAAGTATCACTTTAACTCAAAATACTTTTGAAAATATATAAATAACCTATAAAATATTGCTAAAGTCTTAAAATTACTACTAAAAAGGTCATAAATAGCATTGTTTTAGGGGTTTTAGTAACGCTTTGAGTTGTATGTATATACTTGTAAAAGTTAAAAAAAAGGTAAAGTAATACTTTAAAAGTTTAGAAAATCTATATATACTTGATTAATAATTCAGAAAGTGCATTTACAATTTGCCCTCAAATTAATTTAGAAATTTGACTTTGGAATATAGCCCCTATCTTTAGGATATGTCTATCTCAATTATATATATAATATGTATAATACATACGCGCACACATTATATAAATAAAAATTGTCACCAGTTATGGGACTGTTTAGTCCAATTTTAACCATTCATTAGTGTCATCCAGCACTAAGCAATGAATGACAAGATCAAATAAATAAATCACACGACTTGGTCCATGCAATTTGTAAAACGAAGCAATGAAGGGGGCTTATAAGGATATCCCGTACTGCAACTAGGGATATGTTTTGCCCAAAAAAAACAAATTCAATTCTTCATTATTTCCTAGCTATAACGAAGTAAGCCTTGTCATGGTGAAATAGTAAAAACTATCCATATGGTGAAAATAACCCTAGTGTGGGAGCCTCCCAATGTTGAAACAGCAAAAGTGCTTCTTGTGGTCAAATGGGTCTTAGTACGAAATGAAAAAATCCTACCATTGTCTCTTTGGTAAAAACAGTTTCGGGGCAATGAAAAATGCCTTAATACAAGAAATTAAGCCTCAATATGGGGAGTGAGTGATACATGAATTTTAAATCTTGGAGTGGTGAATTTGTAGAAGTATGGCGAAACTTTAAATATGCTCAAAATCAAAATTCAAAAATCGGTACGTTTATAGATATGCCAAGAAGTAAATAAAACTTCGTTGAAAGAACTCCCAATGGTAAAATTGGTCTTGACATTGGTATGAGGAAGTGAGTTTTAATATGGTTAACATACGAGACCCATCCTGCAAAAATGGGCAGGATGAGCATAGAATTGTTTCTGAAAAGTGGCCGTAAATGAAGGGCTCAGACTAGCCACAGTTCAAATTAGAGAAACATGTGCTTTAAGGGTATCAACGTTTCATACAGAAATTTGTTGTTATTAAGGTACTCTATCTGGGTTTTGTTCTATAACCTATGACGAGACAGACAGACAGACAGACACACACACATATATATAACAACGCATTTGACTAGATTAATGGTTAATCTTCCAACTCTGTAAGTGTGCTTCCAATATGTATACTGCGCGTGTACTTTATGTAATTAATTAGTAGACCTTATCCTGGTGTGGATGTTTTAAGTGTTTTATAAATTCCATTTTATAGGGAAAAAAGAGATGAGGATTGTACTTTTTTTTATATATATATATATAATCTTTTATGTAATATCAATATAAATCTGTATTTTTCATTTGTTCGAATACTTATTTATATAAGACAAAGAAAAAACAAAACATTTTTGATGTTACCCAGAAATCAAAAGCTTTATCTTACAATCCTTGGGAAGAATATATTACGGTTGCTTTAATAATTGGCGATTAATGACTTGACAAGGGGAAAAGCGAATTCGGATAAGAGAAGAACAAGTGCTATTATGAAGATGGACCTATTAAGATATTGATGTTCCATGTGGCCCAGCATATTATTTTATTTGTACCAAACTATCAACTCACGGTCCCTCCTCTATTGGCTGATGTTTCCCTCTCAGCTTCTATACTGTTGATTGTAAAGATACCTGCATTATCTTCTTCTTCCTTCTTTTGTTTATTTTCCTCTACAGCATATGATATATTGACAAAAGCAAGTGGAGTCTTCCATTGTTAGTGAATACTTTGAACGGGTATGCATACGATGAAACTGCTAATAACAAAAATAATAAGGGGCTTCATGCAAAGGGTGGTGAATGCATTACAGGCCCTCTATATTTGTATTAAAATTCATATGTCTTTTATGTTTGTAATGAAATTTAATGTTTAATAAAGTCCATTATGTATAAAGTGAGTCATTTACTACACCATACAAGTCCTCTGCAATTATATACTATGCTATAAAATATATGAAAATGACTTAATTAGTGCCATGGTATAAATATAAAAGATCGAAATGATTTAGTCAAAAATATATATATAATATTCTACTGAAATTTTGCAGTGATTCAATTTAAAAAATAAGGGACTTTTGACATGAATATAAAAGACTTTCATCACACTTTTCCCACCCAAAAAAAGGCTCAAAGCTAAACAAGAATTAAAACCCAACCATGAGCATGGACATGCTCCAAGGAGATACACCTTGACGTTGCTTGAGGAAAATAGCCATATACATACATATATTTAATAAATGGAGGATAGGTAAAAAAGTGCCACATCTTATTATATTAATCTTAGTATCCAAAATAACCTTAAGGAATTTATTCTATCGGCCAGAAGTGTCCCAATTCAAGTCCTCGTGTCAAGCATGCAGAATTGAATTTGACATCAAAAGCAAGGACTGAAGTGGCAAATCAAGGCACATTTTGCGACACAAATCAAGATCTTACAAGAAAGAAATAGAGAACAAACCAACAATAACAGCTTAGCTTGGGAGTTAAAATAAAACTACACAAATAAATAAAAAGAAACCCATCCAAGAAGATCGTAATTATCATGTATGGACGATTAATCGAGGTCAATTAGTACTGAGTGATCAATACAAAGCAGTGGAGTCAAGAGTTAACTTGTCTCCTAGGTAAGCCGGTAAGGCACGACGACGGAGCGCCCTCGCATTCTTCACAAACAAAGTAGAAGAACCAAGTGATTACATCCACCACTTAGCATTATTTCATGTTGTTTTAGCAAAGCCTCTTTAGTTAGGAGTTGGCAAATTAGTACGATGAACTCGTAATTTTAAGAGCCTACGAGGATGCTAACGTAATTTACCTTAAATTTACACGCTACGCTAGAACATTGAATGATCTAGCTATGGTTGCATACTTTTTGCAAGTTGCTGCCATCGAAAATAATATAGGACATCCACCACCTAGTACCTACACGTTTAATAGAATATTGAAGTTAGAATATACAAGACAACATGTGGCTGATTATGGTCGTGGTAGTCCAGAATATCATCAAATATGCTCCGATCCTCGAACATGTGACTTCCATTACAGAAAATAACAGTGGATAGCAGATAAATCATAGATATGAATTTCTCGTGTCGTAATCCGTTTAGTTATAATTTCTCTTTCCATTTATATCTGACGGTCCCTCACACGATAACTGATCAATTAGACTGGAAAGTCCATGACAACGATGGAATCAAACACAAAATAGTACCAAAATCTCCAATCCACAAATGATATGGATATCTATCCCCATTTATATTCCTTAAATCATACGTTGTTGATACTTACAAAACTAGGACAACTATTGCTTGCAGTCGCCCCCACTCAGCTCCGGAAATTTTTTTAATTTTACTTTACTTGAAAAAATTTGGAAACAAAACATTTTTTTCCAGCTTTACCTGTTATTTTTCTTTTGAAAATTAAGATAAATTGCAAATATACTCTTATATTTGTTTATATACACTTAGCTCTACTTTTTTTGAAAAATGAAGCTTTTGTATTCCCAAATATTACAAAAAAAAAAAAAAAAAAGTAATTTCAACTATGTTGACATACAATGTTCACACCTTATTCACTCAATCTAGCTCCCTTATAGTTATTGGCAATCTGGGGGTGTTCGGCCTATAAGATGAACACATGTAAACTAATAGAGGGTGCTGAAGGGATTTTTGGTATTACTATTTTAATGCTTAAATTAGTAAGGTGTAGGGGCATAGAGAGATCATTGTGACAACACTCAAAGAGAGAGGATACAAAATGTGTTCAAGTATTACTTTCTCAATCACTTGTCTAGGAAGGAGTCCTTGGCTTATATGGGCTTCTAAGGGATGGGCATTATATTGACTTCTGCCCATGCCCCTAAGCCTGTAAGATTAGGTACCCTCGGCCAATTTTGACATTTGGCAGGCTCCTTCACCATTGAGGTCAATCATGGCTTGAGTTCATAGGATCAAGTACTCTAGGTTATATTTGACATTTGGCAAGTTCCTCGAGCATTGAGACCAATCATAACTCTTCAATTATCCTGTTAGGATGTGACTTTTCTAGTGGCCTACCTACCCTTTGATAGAAGGATGGGCATTGATCAAGTTGGGAGTTTCTAGGTTGGGGTAAAGTAGGCCTTTTAGTGAGCTGAGGGCCTAGTGAGAAATGGTAACCAATAGACTCCTACGTAACCAATATGCCCTTAATTTCATATAACTTTTTTTTTTTAATTTTAGAATTTTAGAATTATTTTGTGTAGGCAAAATAGTGGAAAAAAGGGTCAAGGGCTAAGTGCAAATGAAACAAACATTAGGAACTGTATTTATAATCTATTCTAAAAAATTAATCTTTCCTCCTTCCAGAAAAATCTAATTCTGCCATTATTGCTATTGTATGAAGAATGCATAATATATGTCGTCTTTTTTTTTTTTGGCTTATGCATAATAGCATGTAAAAATACTTGTAAGCATGACTCCAAAATTATTGATTAGGTGTGAATAAGCTCATTGAACTCTAAATGTAAACTTTACCTTCCATAACTTTTAAAAATATCCACATACACCCTTTACCACTGCTAAAATCACAAGTTTCTTGCTAGGAGGCCCCTAAGTAGTAACATTTTTAGCATATGTTTATGGATTGTATACACATTTTTCAAAGTTACAAAAAGTGAAAACACATTTTTAAAATTTAGTGATTTTTAGCGTGCAAGCAAATCTTTTTTTTTTTTTTTGATAAATTTGCAATTTATCTACTATTTAATTTGAGATCTTTAAACATGCTTTTTAAAAAAATCTAAGCTTTTAAGAGCATGTTAAGAAAATGTGAGTCATATGATGTATAAACTACATACTCATGTTTTTCTTATTTTCCTAAAGACGTAGATTGCAAGTCAACATATAAAGAAATACTTGTAAACACACCTTTAAAATTACTTATTAGGTATAGATAGACTTATCAACTCTAACATTTTGTTTGGCTTTTGATGGAATGTAAATCTTTATTACTTGTAGAATAGTTATTTTTTTATTTGGTTTGAAAAAAAAAAGTTATTTTAAAAGTAATGTCTATTCTATATAACTAGTTAAAAGCTTGAAAACGCATAGATAAAATTTGAAATTTGATTCTAAAACTTGTTTTTGGAAAACAATAATATAAATATGATAAAAATTTAACTTGGAGTTTGATGAAGTAGAGGCCACAGTAATCACTAGTTCTATCTTATCCTCCCACTTATGTTTTTCATTGAACACTATTTTATCTTATCCTCCTACTTATGTTTTTCATTGAACACTAAAAGGTAACAATTTTGAAAAGCATTATTTAATAAGAAAAAAAGAAAAAGATAGCAAAAGACATCTATATCTTTTTTATAAAATATCAAAAAGTTCTTACACTTATTATAGAAATGGTTAAGATGAAACAACATGACAATGAAAAAGTTAAGCAAAAATACTATAAACTATGGTGATTCAATTTCTTATATTAGAGTCCAATTGGAAGTTAAACCTCAAGGTCCCCTAAGCCTTTCTTTTTCCAATTGTAATTGAATGAAAATAACAAATAACATCAAAAGAATTGTTATTTTTTATGAAATATAATTTTTATTTCAAATATGTCCTTGATCATATATCAAAATGACATAAAAAATTTAGCTTTATTTTCTATCCAATTTTGCAAAAATTATTAAAAATATTAAATCTAATTAATTAATTATGAAAAAATTTATGTTAACCTTATTTTAGATGTAGATTAACATTGTATTTTTTTCATGCTTGAAAAAACTGATGGGTATAATAGGTCCTTAAGAAATTGGTTGGACCTAATTTTGATTTTATTTTCAAAACCCTTAACAATATAGTTTCAAGCTAATTATGCTTTAGAAACTCCCAATAGGTTATATTACATTTAAATGGCATTAACTTAGAATTTGTAGCACTTTTGATATTTATTGTAACCATTTTCCTCAAATCTACCTATTTTCGAGGGATTTCTTATTTTAAATAAATTATTTGATTTTTCAAACATTAATTGATTATAATGCTTAATTCTGATTTCTAGAGCCCTGTCAAGATATTAGGAATAGTTGTTATTGATTTTGCAAATGGAAATGGTTTTTTTTTTTTTTTGGCTTAATTAATGGTAATCTCAACTTAAATGTGACTTTAGCAAAAATGGTTCATGACATGCCCCAAAGGGTACCTTTGACATAATAGTCCACCAAAGATGAAATAGAAACCTAAGAATAACTTTCTTGTTACTCGAAGATTTTCTATACAATATACAAGGCATCTAATATTAGGTTACTCTAGGTCGAATTGCAATTCTATGTAGTATAAGAACACTAATAAACATGATAGATTTGAGCCATTCATAATATTATAAGTGCGTAGATGTGGGTGCCACTCATTATCCATTGGTTAATAGCAATAACAACAATAATACTAAATTAGTCTAAGTATATACTCACAACTTAACAAAGTACTTTAAAAGCTAAAAAATAAAAAATAAAAAAAAAGAGTCTCTACAATTGAGATAGTGATCTCTCATGCTTTCATCTTACTCGCTCTTTATCCTAGCTCCTCGCATACTAACCTCTAGTATCTAATGGCTAGGCTCTAATCACATGAGCTCCTATAATAAAGAAACATTATAGGGATGTAAGCTATATCCAACCTAGTGAGATATTCCTCATATTATATTAATAAGCAATTATCTAGCATATTAATGCAAGGACAAGCATATGATATACATCAACATATACAACCATTCAAAAGCTATATATAGCTCAAATTTGCACCCTCCATGCCTGGGTTAGGAAATAACAATCAATACGTTAGCTTCATGCTCCAATCACCCTAAGCTTAGCTATTTATATTCATATTTCTAAACTCATAAATTTAGTGATTATATACAAAATATAGCAATAATACTTTATATGCTCAAAGGGGTGTGGATGTGGATAGTGCACTCAATCTTGTTGATGTGGTGCATGGAAGAGGATCGGTTTTGCAACTTGAGTTATAAGCCTTAAATTTCAAATCGCCCGAGTTTGATAAGCTTGTGGCACCACAAACTTGAGTAATTTGAGTGAATTGCCACAACCTACTAGACTTAAAAGTAGATTGATACGATTCAATTATCTTAAGAACAAGTTGATTGAACACAATAAGCCAATAGACACCATATGTACGAACAACTTGAGGTGCTAACCACAATCCACTAGATAAATCAAATTGATAAGAACTTAAACCCACTCAAATCACCACACTAATATTTAGTGATAAGAAATGAGTTTCTATTTTGGAAATTCTCTCAAAGAAGACACTCTTTCCCTTGAAAAGAAATTTCACAAGAAAAACAATCGAATCACATTTATAATTTTCAAACTTACATTGTGTAATTAAAAACTACATATTTATAAATATGCAAATACACAACACTTTGAATAAACATGACCTAAACCCACTGAAACACATCCCTAGGATTCAGACCGACACACCCATGCATCCGAATCGGTTCAATTTGGTGGCTTAATTTCAAAATTCCTAAATAGGTGCAATTTATGCCTCCAAGACGCGATAGTTCGATTGAAAGGATCAATTCACCACTTTTTTCAACTGTTTTGACCAATATTAGACCGGTTCTCTAAATTGTATTATATCTTGGTGAAAATTTTCGTGGACAACCAAGCCCATTTAGGCCTCCAGATTGAGTAATTTCTTTGAATTGCTAGTCTGGATGAATTTCCAGATTTTTTTTCTTCAATTTTCCCATGATTTTCTTGTTTTCTTGACTTCAAAAATTGTTGAAACTCACATAGATGATGTAGTATGGTCTTGGAAAGATGCCCATAATTTCCTATGAATATTTTTTTACCTTGATAATCTTTAACCTTCAGATGATCATTGATTCGAACCATCGAGAGCAAAATGATGTGAATTGGGCTTGACTTCAATTAGAGGGTAGTATTTCCTAGTACTTTATAATTCTCAAAGGTCAAGGCAAGGTTACATGTAGAGAATCACCTCCATACACTACAACCCTTTTGTACTATTGCGTGATGTTGATGGCCTTTCACAATGCAAGTTGAGATATCCTTGATTTGATTTATCATTCAAGTCAAATATTGTTAAGTCCAATTATTTAGGCGACCATTATAATTATCACAAACAATCAATAATCCTATGATCTTTAATGCACCACATCATGTTCAAGTAGTTGTCATATATTATCATGGATTGCCAAGGTTCACATTACTAGACAATCACATGCATTACCCAAACCCCAAGCATCCAATTTAACATATAATCATTCAAGTGCTACTAAGCTACAAATGTAAACAAGTATAATATTTAGTAGAATATTCACTCAACCATATTTGCTACTGGTCATAGTAATCTAGAGATAGCTCATGCTTAAAATTAATATTACTTGATAAAAGAAATCATAATCTATAAGTATATTAAGTTATTCAAAATTTTCAACTAAGTTTTGACTAGTTTCATGTTTTAGCCATAATTTTCTCATTTTAAGTTCGTCTTTTGTGTTCTTATAATGTTTTTAAAGGTTTTTTAGTGCATTTTCACATGAAGATGTCATTTTGGTCATTTGGAATGTATAACTTGGGGTAATAGTCAAATTGGTTCTAGTTGTTAGGCTCTTAGGCCTAGCTAAAGTTTTTTATTCCAAGTGGGCCCTAAACGTCAAGAAACTAACTCCAATCAACTCCTATTTCTATTTGGGCTTTTATATAGCAAAATAAGTGAGGCATTTTCTATTGGGCTTACTAGTTGTTTCGGCCTAAGTTAGATTTTTAAGGCTTTTTTATTAGTTTTGCATATGTTTCACGTTCAGCTCTAAAATTACTATATTTGTTAATTAATTTTTAAGAAAAATGTTATTAAATCTCCTCCTAAGGGTGTAGGCCATGTAGTGTTTAGGGAAACTGCTTTATGTTCTTCCACCTGTTTACTTATAATGATCTCCATTTAGAGTCCTAATGTCATTTAAGAGTATGATTAGAGTTTAAATCAAGGATTTGCTCTTAATTACTACCTATAGGTTTTGGCCAAGTGAGAAGATTTATGTAGCTTCGCTTACACTACTCCTAAATTTTCTAGATCATAACATAGTGTTATTTAGATGGATCAATTTACTCATCGAACAAAAAGTTGGTCTCTTACATGCTCATCCTGTCTTGATCATTATGGGAGGGCTTTTGAAATTTTTGTTAGTTGCTATACTTTTCTTGTACAATGACTACTATATCACTAACAGTCAAGAATCATACTAATTATTCTACTAACAATACAATTGATTACATGTCTAAAACTTCTATTTACAAAGAAGCTTTTGTACATTCATGCTAATTATCTATATATACTAGAATGTATAAAACTATACTTTAAGTATGTAAATTAATGGTTTGAGAATTAAAAGGGGTACTATAATCCTATTTGGTGGGTGCTTCTTTAAGATTATAGCCTCCTTTTTCTCTTGTTGGCCTTTGTCTCTCCTAAAATTTGCCTTTACTAGCCCCCTTTACTCCTTGATCCTTCCATCTCTTGTCCCTAATGGTGAGTCTATGCTTACGCTTCTTGGTGGTGTCTTTCATGATGGTGAAATGGTGGGATTTTAAGGGGTTTTAATTAAGTTTAAAAGGGTTGAGTTGATGATTACTCTTGTTTAGTTTAGGGGGGGAGTAAATAGTTTCAAGTAGTAAAAAATATTGGAAGATAGGGGTGGCTATAAGGGTGGCTAATGGTGGTAGGGTCTTGTGGTGTCTTATTTCCAAGCTTTGAGATAGTGTAGAGGTTGCTTTTAAAAAAAAACGAAAGGGAAGAAGAAGTATGAGTGGCCAGTAGTGGAAAAGGGCCTTTAGCTCCCTAGTTTGCTTAATGTTAGTTTATTGTACACAAGACAATGGAGTTAATTAGATGGAAACTTTATCTAGTAGTTGTTGGTATGATCTAAGGTTAAATCAACTTTCATAATTGGTAATCTTCTAATTGTCTAGTGACAAGTGTCTTCCCTAGCCTACCTACCATGTTTCCTAATCCTTAAATTTAGCTTATTCCTTTAAAACAAGATGTGTTGTTAACTGATAGCAATTTGATAAGGTGGCTAATGATCCTTAAGGGTTTTCATACCCTTTCCTCCTTTTGTCCATTGGTTATTCAAATTGAATGTTTAAGCAATTAATTAAGTTCACTTATGGTTAATTAATTTGGTTTAATTAAAGATTAATTGAGGTGTGCAATGTCCTTACTACCTTGGCCAAGTTTACATCATTTAGGTGCTTAATTCTAATGTTGATTTTTGCTAATTTGTGTTTATTGACTTTACTCATAAATCATCATTAGCTATCGATATTCAAATGTGTGAATTAGACTAGTTTTTAGGATAATTTCAAATTTAGTATTCAAGATTTGATTTAGGGTTTTGGGTTATTATTTTAGGTTTCTTAATCAAATTAAGGTTTCAATCGGTCCCTTTAGGGTCTAGGGTTCTCGAAGTAGGGTTTAGGGTTTCCACTTTATTGTTTTAGTGTTTAGATTAGATTTAAAGTTTCAATTTATCATTTTAAAGTTTTATTATGTATATTAAGGCAAGTTGGGGAAATCTTTAGGTTTAGAATTAGATATCTTATTAACCATCTAGATATCCTTTAGATATCTCTAAGCATTTTCCATTTTAATTCAAAATTTTTTTGGGGTTTATAGTTTAAATTCATATTTAGAATACACTCATTAGCGATTTGGGATGTCTAATTAAGCTTTTCTAGTTGATATTAACACTTCACTTAATTTAACTAGTTTAGGAATTGAATGAAATGTCATAATTTAGTGGTTAGTTGAATGTAAATAAGGATAATCACATGTATATGATTATTTAATGTTAAAAAACTGATCGATTGGAGGGCATTTTTATAAATTTTCTTATTAGCTAGGTTCGACTTTGTACTATAAAACAACATTTTTGATGAAAATTGTATTGACATATAGAATGCTAAAATTGGATAAGAAATGAGTAAATTATGAATTAGTAGAAGCTAATTGTTGATTGATTTCTTGCTGTAGAAGGGTGATGCGAACCCTAGGTATATTAAACCTAGAACCCGTCGATCGTGATTTGAAATCGGATTCCCAAGAATCGTCTTGAACAAGCGATGAACGGAACTAGACCCCAACCACACCTGTTGATTGAAACCTAAGTTATCAAGATGACTTCCCCAAGCGTTTAGATCGAAGAAATCGAAAAGAGTTCTTTCGCAAAGAACAAAAGAGAGAGAGCTCTCAAAAGGTGTATTCAATAATGAAATATCCGTAATAATCTGACCCTAGCGTATCTGACAAGAGGGTATTTATACTAAGAAATAATAAAATACACGCGTAGTACACGGCCTCCATACACGGCCGTGTCTCCAAGCCGTGTATGATGCTGGGCATGCGACGAACAAAGTACACGGTCTCATACACGGCTGTGCCTCTAGGCCGTGTATGTGTCTGTGTATATGATGAGCACAGTACACGGTTTCATACACGACCGTGCCTTTTGGCCGTGTATTCATCTGTGAAATTTCGACTGGGACACACGGCTGGGACACACGGTTGTGCCGCTGGCCGTGCTGTTAGGCCGTGTAAGTATACACGGTCGTGATACACGGCCGTGTATGATCCTATTGATTCCTTCATTCCTTCCGGTTCCTTCTCTTGCAGCTCCATCACTAATCCTTGCAAAGCTTCTCTCATCCGCTTAGCTCTGGCTCTTGTCATTGGACCTCCAATACCATGTAACGAGTCATTGGACTTTGACTCTTGAACTCTTGATGCTAGCTGATCCCCATCATTCCCTCCTTCCTCGAAAAGATTCATCCTCGAATCACCTGCATCATATAGAGTAAGATCAGAAACATTAAAAGTTGCGCTTACATTACCATAGTGACTTGGTAAGTCAATCTTGTAAGCGTTATCATTGATGCGTTCCAACACTTGGAATGGCCCATCTCCCTTAGGGTGCAACTTAGATTTTCGCTGTTCGGCAAATCGCTCGTTTCTCAGGTGCACCTACACCCAATCTCCTGGATGAAAGACAACTTTCACACGACCCTTATTGGCCTGGCGAGCATAATGCTCATTCTTCTTCTCAATGTTAGCCCGAACCTGAGCATGCAATTCCTGCACAAATTCTGCCTTTTTCTTTCCATCAAGATCAACAAATTCATTAGCAGGCAAAGGCAAAATATCTAGTGGAGTCAAAGGATTAAAACCATACACAACTTCAAATGGAGAGTAAGATGTAGTGGAATGCACAGTCCTATTATATGCAAATTCTACATGTGGTAGACATTGCTCCCATTGTTTCAAATTTTTATGAATCATAGCATGCAACAGGGTTGAAAGAGTCCTATTGACTACTTCGGTCTGACCATCAGTTTGAGGATGTGCAACAGTAGAGAACAACAACTTAGTGCCTAGCCTATTCCACAAAGTACGCCAAAAATGACTCAAGAATTTCACATCCCTATCACTCACAATAGAATTGGGCAAGCCATGCAATCGCACAATCTCTCTAAAAAACAAATCAGCAATATGTTGTGCATCATTAGTTTTAGAACAGGCAATGAAGTGAGCCATCTTACTAAACCTATCAACAACAACAAATATGCTATCTTTTCCACTTTGAGACCGTGGTAACCCTAACACAAAATCCATAGAAATGTCAGTCCAGGGTTGATTAGGCACGGGTAATGGAATGTATTCTCCATGGGGCATTACTTTGGATTTAGCCTGTTTACATGTAATGCACTTGTCACACATAGTTTGCACATCACGCTTCATTTTTGGCCAATAAAAATGTTCATGCAAAATATCCAAAGTCTTTGCAACACCAAAGTGTCCCATTAAACCACCCCCATGTGTTTCCCTCACAAGCAATTCACGCACAGAACTTTTAGGCATGCACAACCTATCTTTCTTAAACAAGTACCCATCATACCTATAATAGTCAGCATATCCAGACTCAGCACAAGCAGCCCAAATTTGACCAAAATCAGCATCAGTCTCATACAATTCCTTAATGAGTTCAAATCCAAGCAATCGAGTATGCAAAGAAGTCAAAAGTGAATACCTTCGAGAAAGTGCATCAGCCACCACATTCTCTTTTCCTTGCTTGTATTTAATCACATACGGGAATGTCTCAATGAACTCTAGCCACTTTGCATGCCTCTTGTTCAACTTACCTTGAGTCTTCAGAAACTTCAAACTCTCATGATCAGAATGAATGATGAACTCCTTAGGCCATAGGTAATGTTGCCAAGTTTGCAAGGTCCTCACCAAAGCATATAACTCCTTGTCATAGACTGGGTAATTTAATGCAGCGCCATTGAGTTTTTCGCTAAAGTAAGCGATTGGTTTGGATTCCTGCATCAAAACACCACCGATACCTTTCCCAGAAGCATCGCATTCAATCTCAAAAACTTTCTCAAAATTAGGTAGAATAAGTAATGGTGCATTAGTTAACTTACCTTTCAACGCATTAAAAGCCTCCTCATGCACTTTAGTCCACCTAAACTCAGCATTCTTCTTAACAAGATCATTTAAAGGAGCAACAATAGAACTAAAGTCCCTAACAAACCTCCTATAAAAACTTGCTAATCCATGAAAGCTTCTGACCTCACCGGCGTTCCTAGGTGTTGGCCACTCTCTGATCGCCTTCACCTTATCTTCATCCATAGCAATCCCATTTGCACCTACAACAAATCCAAGAAAAACCACAGATTCCATACAAAAGGTGCACTTCTTCAAGTTTGCATACAACTTGTTTTCTCGCAAAACAGTAAACACACTTTGTAAATGCTGAACATGTTCATTTAAAGTCGTGCTGTAAACTAAGATATCATCAAAGTAGACAACAACAAATTTTCCAATGAAAACGCGAAGAACATGATTCATCAACCTCATAAATGTGCTAGGCGCATTTGTTAATCCAAAAGGCATTACCATCCACTCATATAAACCATGTTTAGTTTTAAAAGCCGTTTTCCACTCATCTCCCTCTTTCATGTGAATTTGGTAATAACCATTCTTTAAATCAATTTTGGAAAACAAACAGGCACCATGCAACTCATCAAGCATATCATCAAGTCTAGGGATAGGATGTCTATACTTAACTGTGATCTTGTTGATTGCTCGACAGTCAACACACATCCGCCATGTTCCATCCTTCTTGGGAACCAGGATGATAGGAACTGAGCATGGACTGAGGCTTTCTCTCACAAACCCCTTCTCTACTAGATCATCAACCTGCCTTTGGATCTCCTTAGTTTCCTCTGGATTGGCCCGATAAGCTGGCCGATTAGGAATGGAAACACCCGGGATAAAGTCAATCTGGTGCTCAATGCCTCTTATTGGAGGCAATCCCTTTGGTACCTCCTCAGGAAACAAGTCCTCATATTCCTGCAAAAGAGACACAACCACACTTGGCAAAGAAGAGTTA
Organism: Laguncularia racemosa; assembly: GCA_037954665.1. NCBI lineage: Eukaryota > Viridiplantae > Streptophyta > Magnoliopsida > Myrtales > Combretaceae > Laguncularia > Laguncularia racemosa. Next base: position 430,245 of record JBBMOL010000097.1, on the reverse strand, counting down.
AGGTTAGTAGTAGTAAAATACAAATCCTTGTACATGAGTACAAGTAGTTGTTTCCTGGCCACTATTGCACTATTAACCTCACTTTTTCTTGCAACCCCACTCTCTCCTGCAATTTTCTCTCCACTCAGTGTGTTAAGCTCTTCACTCTCTTGGCTCACAAGTGTTTGCCTCTCACTCTTTCTCTCTTTTTCACTCTTTTCTTGTCCATGAAGAGTTAGAAGTCGCCCAAGATTTAGAATTCCCCTTATACTTCAATTGCTTCTCTACCTTGATCGCCTTATGCAGCAATTCCTCAATATCCACATAATGTTGTAAGTCTACTGCATCAGCGATCTCCCGATTCAACCCATTGAGGAATCTAGCCATTGTAGCCTCATCTTCCTCATCCACGTTAGCTCTAATCATAGCTATCTCCATCTCCTTATAATAGTCCTCTACACTTTTGGACCCTTGTGTCAACCCCTGTAATTTCCTATGCAAATCCCTATAATAATGACTAGGGATAAACCTCTTCCGCATAATTGTTTTCATCTCATTCCAAGTGCTAACAGGCCTCTCACCATACCTTCTCCTATTACGCACCAGCTGATCCCACCATACACTGGCATAATCAAAAAATTCAATTGCAGCTAACTTTATCTTCTTCTCCTCACTGTAATTATGGCAATCAAATACATGGTCCACTTTTCTCTCCCACTCCAAATACAGCTCTGGATCATTCTTCCCTTGAAAGGAAGGTATCTTCATCTTAATACTACCCAAATTACCATCTCGCCGTTGGGTGTCTCTTCTCTCCCTCATGAAACCATATTCCCCTGAATCAGTATCCTCATTCTCTTCTATACTCACTCCACCTCTTGAATGCCTATTAGTTCTTCTCCCCACAACATTACTACCTGACGGTTCCCTACTCTGCTCCATCTTATCCAACCTCTCATGAACTTGCTCCATTTCAGCACTCAGCATTTTTCTCATCTCACCGAATAATGCCTCAAACATCAATTTCTTATCTACGCCTCCCTTCTCTCCATTAGTAGGACTTTGATCAGACATATTGCTGCAACAAAAGGGTTAGAAATAACACAAAAAAATAAAATAAAATAAATAAACCTCACACTTCTCTCCCTCACCTGTTTACACTCAAAGATGTGAATTCACTCGTGTTTCGTTCACTAAATAGATAATCCTCACAACTCGCTCTTATAGGCTCTTTGATCAGAACTCAATCAAAATTTCTTTAACATAAACCACTAAGGCAACTCACTTTTTAAACAAACGGTTCCAATTCAACAGCCAATTAAGGGAAACACGGACAAGGACTCCAATAGGGACACAATGAATACCCACGAATGACGATAAATATAGATACTGGATTACTGAAATGTTCTTCCTTTTTTTTTTTTTTTTTTTGATACGAATTTCTCTTCTTCTTCTTCTCTCTTTTTTTTTTTTTTAAACCTAAGCTAATTTGTCTGCGATTTGTAGTGGCCGCAGTGGAAGAAAAAGGCAACGAATTTGCCTTGCTCAGGAGGATTCGAGAACAACAACAGAACAATAGCAATTTCCTGACGAATTTCCAGACAATTGAAGATATATATATGAAACGAATTTCCAAACGATTTTTTTTTTTTGAAGACAACGATAAATAATAGAAAATGATAGAATTACTTGAATCAAGAAGCCGAGGCTCTGATACCAAATGATGCGAACCCTAGGTATATTAAACCTAGAACCCGTCGATCGTGATTTGAAATCGGATTCCCAAGAATCGTCTTGAACAAGCGATGAACGAAACTAGACCCCAACCACACCTGTTGATTGAAACCTAAGTTATCAAGATGACTTCCCCAAGCGTTTAGATCGAAGAAATCGAAAAGAGTTCTTTCGCAAAGAACAAAAGAGAGAGAGCTCTCAAAAGGTGTATTCAATAATGAAATATCCGTAATAATCTGACCCTAACGTATCTGACAAGAGGGTATTTATACTAAGAAATAATAAAATACACACGTAGTACACGGCCTCCATACACGGCCATGTCTCCAAGTCGTGTATGATGCTGGGCATGCGACGAACAAAGTACACGGTCTCATACACGGCTGTGCCTCTAGGCCGTGTATGTGTCTGTGTATATGACGAGCACAGTACACGGTTTCATACACGACCGTGCCTTTTGGCCGTGTATTCATCTGTGAAATTTCGGCTGGGACACACGGTTGTGCCGCTGGCCGTGCTGTTAGGCCGTGTAAGTATACACGGTCGTGATACATGGTCGTGTATAGAGGCCGTGTATGATCCTATTGATTCCTTCATTCCTTCCGGTTCCTTCTCTTGCAGCTCCATCACTAATCCTTGCAAAGCTTCTCTCATCCGCTTAGCTCTAGCTCTTGTCATTGGACCTCCAATACCATGTAACGGGTCATTGGACTTTGACTTTTGAACTCTTGATGCTAGCTGATCCCCATCAAAGGGTCTTGGGCTGTATAAGGTCTTTGAGCAAATGGAATTAGCTTATAAGATGAACACATGTGAGCTACAAGATGTTGGAGTTATTTATGATGTTTGCACTTTGACGCTCAAGTTAGATAAATGCTATAGTAATGGTAAGAAGGCAATAACTAGTAGAGAGTATTCGACTCCTTACCATGGTGGATTGATGGGAATCTACCTTGCGATCTTGATGGTTAAGGAATTTAATTTGGATGATGATTCAAATCACTTGCATGCATACATTTTTCTTTATCTAATAAAAGTTTGAATGGTAATCTAGTAGGTACAACAATCATTCTTCACGGGATGCCACATGAACTACACTGTTGGTCAAATTAGGGACATCATCAGATTCACATCCAATGGCCCGCCGTGATCAACATTGACTCGACGAACAAGCTCTTTGAAAATTATTATCTTTTGTACTTGTAATTTATTTTTGAACCATTTATTTAGTAAGCTTTTGGGACATTTTATTTGGTTGTAATTGTGGGTTTAGGACCGGCCACCTTTTAGTGGCATAGATGTAATTGTTTAGCCATTTTAACCCTAAGGGGAGTAAGTATAAATACTTGCTTAAGTAGGGTTTATGTGGTAAGTTGAGAGATAAACAAAGTGCTGCCTATTTTTCGTGAGAATTAGGGTTCATACTCCAATTTTCATAAGACTCTTATCAATTCTTTAAGGATTGTGACGAGTGGCAACTTAAGGATTTGTGAGTCATATCAATTCCTTAGTTGATTCCATTGCATGCTAGTGTATCATATCTAGTTTTGATTTGGATTATGTCCTATTTGTTATTGATTTCACGTCATTTTTAAGGTCAAATTTATCATTGGATTGCTTGCAATTTAGTGAAATTAGATCCTAAATTGTATTGTCATTGTGAAGTATTCAATTCTAGTGGAATTTGTTATTATTGCGTGGAAGCTTTTGCATAAGGGGTTCACGCCGTTTTTTTGTATTCTTGATCATTGGATTTCCATTTGTACTTTTATTGAGTGCTTAATCCAATTGAGTACATCATCATTTGGTGTTAAAGTTATTTGATTTACACATTTGATTTAAAAGGGATTAGGGTTCACGCCACTTGTGGAGGTGTTGATTGGAATTGCTCCATTGATTGAGTGCATGTGCTTTAGTCATTTTAAGGCACACCATGGGTTGATCCTCTATTTATAGTGTGGGTGTGGTGAGATATATACAGCAAATAAATCTTCTCTCAAAGATATTCACCTTTATCTAGGAAAGATATAGTGAAGTGTATTGTGGGAGTTAGGTACACCTTCATATTTATCTCTATTATCTCATAACATGTTAAAAAAGTTAATAAGAGGCCAATCGAGCTAGGCCCTAAAGCCCATGGCCAAATTAGCTTACAATAATGATAAATTAAAAGTAGAAGGTAAACTTTATAAGCCTTATCATGCAAATGTTATACTGACTTATAGAAGTGCATTTAGGTAATCCTAAGCATGTGGATTGACTTTTAGATCCATCTCTTGGGGAGTGAAATTTTGTTACTCAAGAGAGTACTTTTTTGTGTTTGAATTGATTGTTATGTGTTATGGCCACACACTTATTGATTGCCAAACCATATATAATCACTTATTGTGATCTTTACTAGAGGATTTGTAATGAGTTTGTGATTGAGATTTGAATTTGATGACTGACTATGCTATGGTTTTGATGTGTTGATATTTAATTGATTTTAAACATGTGTAGTGAAACATACTAGTATCACTAGTATGTGGAGCAAGTATGGGAATTTAATGCTAATTGTGGCATAGCAATTGAATTTTGATCAAAGTTGCATTGCATAGCATTAACTAAAAGCTACCTAAGCACACTAAGTCAACCAAAAAGTTTATGGCATGATCATTAAATTGACCCAGTGAGTTTAAGGTAGCGTTTGGTTACTGTTACTGAACAGTACAAGGAGCACTAGACAATACAAGGAGTATTAGACAGTACAAAAAAAAAAAAAAAATTGGACAAGAAAAGTTTTTGTATCATGTTTAGTATGTTCAGTACTGGATAAGGATTTTTGTGTTGTTCATTGTTTGGAATTGCAAAGTACTGTGCTAAACATAGTAATTTTGACAATTATACCCTTTTATGATATCATGGTTATTTATACATTTTTTATATTATTATAAGGAAATACTATTTGAAGAGATTGTTTAATTCATGTAATACTGCGAATTATATAAAATAATTCGTGTAAATCTATTGATTGAAAAAAAATTTAATAATTCATATTACAAATTACAGTAATTTGTATTATATTTAATAATATAACACATTGTAAATATTATATTAGTAATTTTTAAAAATTGTCTTAAAAAATATATATTATATTTAATAACTGTAATGTTAATTATATTAATATTATAACAAATTAATATATATTACATTACAATAATTTGCTTTAATTTTTTGTAACTATAATTTTAATTAAATTACAATACTTTGATGCATTTTGCAAAGGATTTCCTATTCTACATCCAACCTTCATCATTTTCCCCTTCATCATCATCACTGGATGAGTTAAGAGCTGAATTATCACTAGAAGTAAGACAAACGATATTATTCTCAACATCCATCTCCCTCATTGGTTGACTTATACCGATGTTATAAATTTCAAATGGACTACCACTATAACCTACTACTTCAGTAGTTTCAACATCCATCATTCTCAATGTCATTCTCAATAACGTCAACGTAATTTGGAAACCCAAGCCACTGATCCTTTCTTTGGCTTGAATCATGTGGTTCACCTAGTTTCTATATCCAACCTTGATCATTTTCCCCATCATCATCATCACTGGATGAGTTAAGACCCGAATCATCACTAGAAGTATGATAAATTACATCATTCTTAACATCCATCTCCTTCATTAGTTCACCCATATCGATGTTATAATTTCAAGCTAACTACTACTACGACTTGCTACTTCAGTAGTTTCAACATATTGAGATTCAAGTACCTGAGTTGGAAGTGGATAATCGATTATATCATCCCACCCTAAACCACTAGTATCCATTGGAGTAAGCAACTCAATTTAGCTTATTTGCATATACAACTCAATAGTACCACAAATCCTAAGTTACACCAATGAACTTGCCAACATTTGTTGCACATCATAACTATTAGTAATAGACATTACATAATAATGATAGACGTTACCATATATTATTGGACACCTATGGATCAACTCAATTCGATTGGTCATACCATTAATCCAAAAACAAGTATAAATAATACCTAACAACTATTTATAAGTTGAATCAAGAAGAACTCCAACCACTATTGTCAGATGTCTATCATAGCAAACCCTATCAACTCCATCCATAATATTTCCATGAGCATAGCAAATGACTCTAATCTCGTACATTTTGTTTACCTAGTGGCTTGAAACATTTCAATGACAATTTACAATATATACTATTCACGTGCAATTTGCAAAATTATTTGTAATCAAATCTAATTGCGCATAATATGAAAAATTTAAGATGTAAACATTAAAAAGATTTTCTAACTCTTTATATTAGACTTAGTCATTGGACTTGTATATGAGTATTCCTTGTACTATTTCACTTGTTATAAAAAAGGTTTAAAGTTTATAATTATAGACTTATAAAAGTGCACAAAATATTCTTAATCGCTTCCCAAAAAAAAAAAATCATTCCTATTGAATATTAGATAAATCTAATATTGGCCAAACAATATAAGGTAAATATGACTTACCAATTATATAAATATGAGTCCATCCCCATTGGCTAATATGCATTATTGTTCAACTATTGGAAAGTTAAATTATGATAAAGTGCATATACTTTGAGTTTGATTATATCTTACATATATTGTATTCATTATAAATATTTTTTATATTCACATGTTTATCTATTACAAGCAAATTTTACAGGTTACTATATTAATAAATGATTATTTGTTAGATAATTATATAACAACGATATCTATGTATTTACGAACCTATATTGTATACTATTTAACAAGAAGCCACATGAAAAATAAAAATTTAATGTATATAACCATAAATATAAATTACCAATAATATTAAAGCCTCAAATACTTATTTTAATATCTCATGCACTATTACTATTTGCTTTTATTTTACTTTAAAATTGTTTCTCATTTCACATTAACTTATACTTTCTATTTTTTTTTCTCAAGGGATAAGAAAACATATTACCCTTTTCTTCAAAAAATTCTCTCGTTTATACCAATTGACAAAGTAATCATAATAATATGTTACTTAAAATCATCACTTCAACTGTCGATTTTAACTTAGTAGAATTAAAAAAAAATCTATAAATTGGAAAAATAAAAAACTACCCAAACATTGCAACACAAACAATGCAACACCATAATATCATATTATCTTACATTTATATATCTACAATATCATAAAAACCACAAAATATAAGAAAAGTATTTACCTTAGAATTTATTGCAACTTCTAGAGAAAGGGGGTTGAAAACACAATGAAAACATACATTTTCTATGCAAACATCATCATCGGTTGAATAATCCCACTACCTAAACTTTTGATTAATCTTCAATTCATTATAAAATAGCCTAAATGGAAGGAAATGTAGGGGTTAGGGTTTTGACGATTTTAGAGGTAGAGAGAAAAAAGGAAAAGTAAAGTGACATGTGAATGAAGAAGGAGGAACAGAGAAGAAGGACCTAATGGAATTTTAATGCCCTAATGAAATGAGCACTTAAAGGGCTGATTTTAAGTGGTACATTCTTAAGAATATTGTTTCAATTGGTATACTTTTGAGAATTTAAAAAATAATAATAATATTTATTTCCTTTTCCCTTCAACCTTTCATCTAAATTTATTCATGGTGATTTTAACTTTTATTCTTTAAATTAAGATCACTTTTATAAATAGTAGCTTTGATTGTTCTGAAAAACAATAAGAATTGCAAAAAAAAAAAACTCAAAATCGTTTGAATCTACAATTTCTCTCTATATAAGTGTTTGTTGCATACACTCACACTCTCTTTAAAAGTATTCTATTTCTACCAAAAAATCAAAGGTTGTTCTTGGTCCATGTAAATTTTTAACTACTTCTTGATCATTAAAAATCTGCACTTTGGTGCAAATTTGATCAAACACACCTACAAATCTAATACCCATTTTGGCTCACTACAAGATACCTAAATTGCCACCATCATGGTGAGTAAGCTCCAAAATTAGAAATTAGTATTAATATTATAAAATTTTGCGTATTTCTGATTCCTATATGTTACTAATAAATTCTATTTCCAAAATAAAAAACAAATACTAATAGAGATAGATTATAAATAAGGATCATATCCTATTCGTCTAGAAAAAAATCTCTAATTTACTTTTCCTATCTCAATTCCATCAAACATCTCAAACGTAAACAAGTTTGTAGAATAAAACATTAAAAGGATCCGTAAGCATAGATATGTTACAATTTTTTTTTCTTTTTCTTTTTCTCCTTCTTCTTCTTCTTCTTCTTTTTAATGAACAACTAATAAGAATCAAGTCCATAAAACATAAATGGAGCACAAAAAACATTGAGAGTGTCACACCCCAAAGGGAGCCTGGAAGTTTCTACTAAAAAGCTATTATGTCACGTGTGCACTAGTTACATAATAACCGTCTTATGAGTCAGAGATCGTAAGACCTTAAATAATCAATTACATTTATGACTAATCATATTACATATAACCATACAATAAAAATATAACTATGGATTTTATGTCCTACGGTCAACTAAGAGTATAGAGAGTCAGAATCCCCTACTAACCAGTAAAATGGAATAAAACCCTAAGTCTCACAAAATCAATTTTATATCAGGGCCCTAAAATAACATTTCAACTAAATAGTTTATCATTCACAATTCTTACTTAATCGTTCTTGGCTTCTAAAAACTCTCGACACTTCACATCTTATCCCATCCCAAGATTTTAAGATTTTTACCTACAAAACAGTCTATAGAGGGGTGAGCACACTACGGCTTAGTGAATGAGAGTGCGATACTCTCAATGCTACACATGCATAAGCAATTTCAAATCAAGTTATCAAATCATATACATGAACAACCATATGAATGTAGCATCTCATGCGGTCTTCTAGTAACCGACATGAAGTTTAGGGTTTACACCCCCCCTTAACCTTGGGTTAGGGATTCTTGAGCCACCATCAGTGCCCAGGCCTCATTACCCGGTTTAATTATCGTATCTCTTTGATAATTTAAGTATCTTTTAACTTTGATATCATAAGCTTGAGTGTTCTTATACACTGAGCGCTCCCGTGCCTCATGCACTGAGCAACACTCTCAAGGACCGGTCGAACCTGGAACCATCAAGGCGCTTCAATCCCCTAGTCACTTAGTTTGCACTTGGTGGAATAGTATTCCTCTGATTACTTTTGGCAAGCCTTGTAGCAGTGATGGCCTTCAATTTCATGCAATGTCTCGTGTAATGCATGTCGATTCTTATTAATCAAATGTCATTATGTCAATTTAGATTTAAACGATAAATCAAATAAAACAAATTAGGTAAAGCAAACCACTTATAAGGAAATAAAATTTCACAACAAGGCAACATGTAAAAACTAGCTCAACCATAGCATATTACAACCCAATTTCATCAATCAAGCTACCACTCAGGCTATCGGACATCAGGTTTCTATTTTTGTATCAAAACGAAAACAATCAATTATTATTCCACTTCGATCGTAATCTAATTAACTAGGATTGATATATCATTCTCATTATTCAACAACAATCAAGTCACTTCATTAGTCAATCATCGAAATCCTAAAATTTGTAAAAATAAGTCCACCAATATACATCACATAATTTATTAATCAAAAATACTAAATTTACATCGTCAAAATATGCACTTTCATTCATGACTTTCTTGTCTTAATCTAACAATTTCTCTATTGATATTAATTTATAACAATCAACAATTTTTATTTTAAATAATAATTTTACAATCATAAATATATACATATGAATATATATATATATTTATATTATCTAACCCTATTTATATATATATAAATATATTTTTAATTTAGTTAGGGAGGTAACTTTACAAAATATGTTCCCTTACGAATTTTCCAGGAGCGAATAGAAAATATTTATTAGCTTGAAAAGATAGAAATTCATACTCGTGACTTTATATAATTATATGTATAAACGAAAGTATACATATGGGGTGAAAATAATTTTGTTCAAACATATATACATATATTCATAATTAGATTCCCATCTATGTGTAAAACGATATAGTTTGTCTCATAATATGTATACATATGCACTAACTTATATAAGGGAAATAGTCGGGTTTGTATATTAATTTAGTTTAAAGAAAATAAAGTTGAAATCACGGCATCAAGTCGATGGTGATAATATTGGTGTAGCGGTGCTAAGTGCCACCGTCAAAATGGTGACATCTAAATTTTTAGACCTTTCCATTTCCTCTACCATCAGGACAATATTTTTGTAATGTCGAAATTGCATTCATTGGTATCATCCAACTTCAAATCTCTTTACAAAATTTCATCCCCAACCTATTTTACACCATTTCTAGCTCCAAAATAATAACATCCACAACAGCTATAGCAGCAGCCAGGCAAGAAAATACACATATACACAGCATATCACAAGTAAACATAATACTGTAGCATATCATAGAGTTTCCTACTCACCTGTTTATGGTCGTCTTAGTCCTAATTGTCGTCAAGTGGTTCCAACATATAATCCTTTTACCTAACATAGCATCGAGGATCAGCTACGGTGACTTCGTGCAATTCCCATTAGATCTCTCGATCTCCCGTTAACTCTTGTCTCTTCTCAATTCTCCAATGCCTTTCTACACTCACTCATACACAATCATTTCATCGATGGCAAGCATGCACCTCTAGGACTTCCTTTTATAACTTGATCCCTTGATCAAGCTATTGACACCTTCTCTTTCCAATTAATTTCACACACATATACAATTGTTTTCTTCATGAAATTCCTTTTTTCCTCATCGGTTTCACCGTTCCATTCCTTCTTCTCTCTTTTCCCTTATTATTTTCCTTTTATGGAATTTCCCAAATTCGCCTTTCCTTTATGTGGGGCAACTTTGAACCTTTCATTTATTAATTTGTCTCTAGTATCCTCCAATGAACTACTTGTAGGATAGACCATAGGGTTAGCAATTTATATCACTCTCCTTTGTTGACATCTCCACCAACAAAGCTTCCCATCCTCTCTACTGGTCTCCATTCCCCACTTACACTTCCATCACTGCACATACACACCAGCTATTCTTAGACATACACATGCCTACCTCCATCATAATAACGTCATATATACACGTACACACAAGTTTCACCTACACACATACACAGGATCAATACCCTCTTGACCTCATCTTCTAGCTCTTCTTCTCTTTTCCTTACCCTTTTTCATCTTCAATTATCGCTTTCTCCATCTTCCAACTTTTCTTCTAACCTTCCCCTTTGCTTCCTTGCTAAACTCCCTTCACCCCTCGGACTTCTTCACTTTCTTACTTCTTCTTCTCATTTCTTTTCACTCTTCTCTAGCCCACATTATGGATGTATATATTTCAAATCTTTCCTTCTAATTCTCCATGTTTTTCTTCTTCTTAGACATCTTCTATTTTCCATTTCTTTTCTTCATTTCCCAATCCTTTTTCCCCAATTATTTTCCCTCTTCTACTTCATATCTCCTACACACTGAACACCACATACACACCATACACACACTCCGCACACACACCATGCATACACCAGCACACACCTACACATACACACACACACAGCTACACTTCGCAACCCTCTCTTCTCCTCAAGTCTACGCGCACACACAACTAATCTCATAACTTTCTATTCTCTTCTACCTTGAGTTGGACATTGCACCTCACACACACATCACTCCCTTCTTGGCTTTCTTCTCCTTGCTACTAGCCTCCTTTCATGCTTGCCTCTAGTGCTTGGATGTCGCTGCTTGTTGCGGTTCTCTTCACCTGGACATTGCTGCTTGTCTCCTCGCTAGCCAAGGAAAGCGAGGAAGCAAAGACATTTGTTGGAGCTCTCCATTGCTACTTGTCTCCTCACCAGCTAAGGAAAGCGAGGAAGAGAAGATGGAAGAACACGGGAAGGACTTCATATCCTTTGGGAGTAAGACGGTGATCGAGAGAATCCGTTGTAGTGTTGAGAACACCAATGAGATGACAAAAACCAACGATAGCAGTGTTAAGTTGAGGACTCCCAATGGCTACTACTTGTGATGGAATCGTGAACATGAGAACAAAGGTCGAGCCCACGCTACACGTCTTGGAAACTTGCCTTTTGGTTAGGTCTCTTCTCTTTCTATCTCTCCTTGTTTCGTTTGCCCTATCTTCATTGGTGGAAGTGGATGAGGCTACGATAGGTGAAAGAGAGGAAGCAACGAACTACATCAAGTGGACTGGGTTGGGGTGATTTCAGTTTGGGGAGGGTGTGGTTATGTGGAGAGAGGGAATTCTTTTGTGGCCCAAGGGAGATGAGAAGAAGAGTAAAAGGAAGGAAAAGAAGAAGAAAAAAAAGGAAACAGAGGCACAAGGATGGCGGTAGAGAGATGACGAGGTAGGACAGCGCGATAGCAAGGTAGAAAAAAAAAAAACAAAAAAGAAAAGAAGAAAGGAAGGAAGGATAAAAGGAGCGCTGGATGAGGGACAGTTGGGAAGGAATCAGAGGGGGAAGGGTCTGGAAAAAGAAAAAGATAAGGGAAGGAAAAAGGAAAGGAGGAAGGCAATGGAGCTGGGACATGGGATCGGGGAAGAAAATATGTGGCCAGTTGAAGGGGGAAAAGAAAAGAAAGGAGGAAAAGAAAGGGAAAAAAAAAGAGAAAGAGAAAATAAAATAAGGATTTGGATAAATATAAAGAATTATCTATTTATCGGTTCGTTTAGTATAAATATTAGTATCTCAATAAATTATGATACTTTATTCGAAATTTTACGTTTAAGCTAATTTGATTATTCCGAATATAAATATTTACTCGAAATTTTCATTTGAAATTCCTAAATCTATAATTTCAATTAATTTCATTATTTAATCCAATATTGTTTGTAATTTATGTTTCGAGAAATTTATTCTTTTAATTTAAATTGAACGAGCTAAAATTAGGACTTACAATTATTTTTACTTATATTTTTATTCATTTGTCTAGATGTCTATATGCATTTATTTTTCAATTACTTCGTTTCCTAAATTTATTTAGTGATATATTTCATATAATTTGAAATGCTATGTTCATTATTTTTTTTCTTTGCATATGATTATTCTTTTCAATTTTTTTAATGTTTATTTCTCATTGCTTGTTATACTTATTAAACGGATTTCATGTCTTCTTATTTTTTTTCTATTTTAAAATTTATTATTATTTCTCATAATTTTTTTTTATATAATTTTTCAAAATTTTCGGAACGTTACAGAGAAAGTCACGGCTCAGCCTCACAAATAAAACCTTCCATTGTTGTCGAGGATGACTTAGAGTCCTAGAAGAAATTTTAAACTCCATAATCGTACTAATTTCCAATCCATAACCTCGATAGAATTTTAATTCTTTCAATGTTATGAGTAGAATGATCAAGAACTGAGGCTGACCCGACCAGCACAAGGCACGACCGCCTCCACCCGCCGCGCACGGTCCCACCACCATGGTCGTGCCCTCCACCTTGGCTGTCATTACCATTCAGCAACCACAACCTTGACTTCTTCAAAAAATTTAAAATTCAAAACTGTGCACAAAGATGAAGGAAATTGAACGGAAATCAAGTCTTGAGAATGAAACCAACATCAACAGGTGAAATTCTTAAAAGGTGCAAAATGGAAGTTCCAAGATATTCAAAGGCATATGTAATCGTTCTATTTTGAATTCCTTAATTATGTCAAAATAGTAAGAATCAAAACAAGGCAAGGAAGAAAGACTTGAACCAAGCACCAAATTGGTGCATTCCATGCATCAATTCCGTCGAAACTCATTTGACTCAAGTTAACTCCTAGTTATTTGCTTTAGAGCTTAACAAAGTTTTCTCAAGCTAAAGATAATTTACCTAATCATAACTCCATATAAACCCCACTAGTCTTCTAAAATTTCCATTGTTTTTTCTTTTATCTTTTTTCCTATACACTTTCACAAACACACACTACTTAGAGCACCAGTGCACCATTAATGTCTTGACTAAGTTAAAAGTCTTAAAGAGTACTTAAATTAAGGTCGAAAACTATAGTGAACTTCGAATTTTGTAGAGCTTATTAGCTTAGCACTTAGTTTAAGAATCATTAGAGTTGGTTGTTCCATTAAATTTCCACGAAAAGTATGTTAATTGTGACAAGGGAAAACAACTCTAAGACCCCCTAATGTTGGTGCCGTCTTAAAGGAAGAGCACTAGGCTATTTCTTTTACCAGTGAGAACACGTAGTCCTAGGACACCTTACCCATATATTACATGCGTTTAATCATTAAAGATGTATATATTGTCGATTAGCTGCGTTTATTTAATAGTTGGAAAGGACCCGTGTTTTAGAAATATTGCATTGAATGACATTGGTCATTCCCTTACATGTCTACTATTATGCATGCCCCATCATGCTTTGATGTTTGTGTATGCCACCCTACCAGAAGTTGCTATCAAACTAGTTATCGAAGCATTTGAGAGGGTAGAAACAGGCTAAAGATGGAATTCGTTCCTTTCCTTGTTGGAGAGTGAATGTTCGAAGGCACTTGTTTGGTTAGAATTGTCTTTGAAAGCATATAGGCTAGCAAGATTTAGTCAAGTAAAATGATAGTTTATCTATGAAATTACTCTAGGATATTAAGATGAATTGATAAAACCACATTAGTATATAGACTATGGGGATTGGTTCTTGATCGCACAATCATTCCCTCAGCATCGGGTAGCTTGCTACATATGATTTGATGTTTAGCCATGTTGGTGCGCATTATCATTATTATTACTGGCTTATAGTCTCTCTTCAGTTAGTTGAACGCGTGAAAACAAAAACATTTTTTCAACTTTTATCCAGACTTGATTCTTTAATTAACTCAACTTAACAACATAAAAATTCTCAAAAGAACATTGTTGCAACTACAATCAAATTATTCAATACACCATGCCACTTCTTCCTCCAACAATTTTACCAATTCAGCCCTAAAACAATCACTTTTATGTTATTTTCAAATCCTTTAAATTAAGAAATACAATAACCGTAATAACCAGAAAATAATAAATAGTTATTTATTTTAAAAACATGGACATTCTTGGTATTATAGTACAAGGGTAAGGGTTTTTTTTTCCTAATCAAATTTAAATGCCTGTAATTAAAAAAAAAATGTACATTGCTCTCCTGTTATTTCATTTCCTTTCTTCCTTCCCTTTCATCAACACTCTCTTTTTAGCAATTTCTCGTCTTACCCAACAAGTAAATCTAGAAAACGAGGTTAAGTGAATATTTTGAATACTTTTTCTTATGAATTTTACATCTATGGAACATTGAAATGGGAATTCGTATGTAGAAACGGAATCGTCCTACATTCTTAGTGAGGAAACTAAGTTAGAGTAAAGTTTTTGGTTGAATAAGTGGTGAAATATTACAAAGGTACTCAAGAAATAAGTAAATCTCTTTAATTGGCAACTCTTAGTGATTATTGAAGTTAGTGATTGCTATGGTGGATCAGAATATGTGATTTGATACATTCTTTAAAGTTGTTTGTAATTGGAAAACATCAAAAATTTGTCAAAAGAAAGGAATTTTCACGAGTATAGGAGAAATCTAGAGGTATACGAGGCCAACACAACCGTATTGGTGTTTATGTTCTTCATGAATATGCTTGAATGAGATGTTCACAATATGTTATATTTGGTATTTTGATCTTTTAGTAGTTGTGTTAGTATTTTTGTATCCTTAGGAGCCAACTGAATCTAGTTGTGATGTATCTTTATTATGTGGAGTTGTAGAGCGAGAATCTTATCAAGTACATATATTTGGAAATATTGTTAGTGTATGTATTATTGTAGTTATTATAGGTGCTTGAAGGTAATTAGTTAATTTTTGAGCATTTACATGTCATCATCATTCAATAATGACACGTGATGAATTGTATTATCTTAAGTTTTGGAGTGTCACGATAATATAAGAAGAACAACACACTCTTTAATTGATGTTAACCCAAACTTTGACTCATGCACTTCTTTGAGTTTTAAAACCCACTTTTTACAATCCTTCAAAACATGAGCCTTGCTTAAAGGATTGAAATAAAGGGGTGGTGATTCTAAACCGATCGAGTTTAATAAATTAAAGGCTTTGGAGCAAGTTTACTAATTTGCCTTCTAAAATAAAATTATTTCATTTGAGCATTTTAATGTATGAAAAAATTGATATGCTTATCTAAATTAAACAAGTATGCTCTTAGGCAAAAAAAAAAAAAAAGAAAATAAAAAGGCATTCTCAAAGTAGGATTCTGATTTTGATTGAAAGGATTATCTAAACAAAATGTTTTAAATAAAAAATGTGAAAAAGTAAAGTCTATAAATATATATTGACGGGGTTAAGACTTTTGGTCCATTTCACCCAACAAAGTTATAGTAAGGCCTTAGGCCCATGGACTTGGTTTCGACCCGAACCGAATAAGAGTACAACGATTGTGCCCCTACTCTGGCAGTTGCATTGCAGCAGGTTTCGCGCAACGATTCGGTCATCATCCCAGCAGACTGCGGGGCTATTATATTTGTGTGGATAAAACGAACAAGTACGTTGTTTCCAATTTTCATCGATCCCTTTAGTCAAATTGTTCACTTATTTATAGGAAATACCACTTGCTTACAAAGTGTTTGCTGAAATTCCTCACTGACCTTTTTGTTCCGGCATCATGTCATGTAATTAGCTTTCAGCATAATGAATTTTTCACATTAGGAAACAACCACACATGCAGGAGTTAATAATAATGGAGTCCTTGGTTTCTGTCAAAGTTTGGGCTGCCGTCAAATGATGGCAATTAACTTTTTATTTTCTTTTGAAGATTCACACCCTTCCCCTAGAAAGAGAAAAGGGTAACTTTCATTTTCCATTAACGTACACTAGCGTTGAAGGACCACTTTTGTAGTTATTTGGTCTAATCGAGCCAATGCAGATTTTATGATTACATGTTTCTAAAGATCTTGTTTAAACTGCTGAATGCTACCTATGTAGAATATAGCTGAGTAAAAAGTATACTACTGCTGGCTGTCATATGAAAGAGAAGAATAGTATAATTTGTGGCCACCTTGAACTGCCTTTTATAGTTGTTTTTGTTTGAGATGGCCATATCTCATGAAACTAGATTAGGCAACTCATATTGACTATTCATCTTGTTTGCATTGAAAATCTCATCTATTTTTTCCAAGGAAGTTTTATGTAAATTGCAATTCCATTCATTTGGATATTGCCTATGCTTGGCATTATTAACTAGCAATAATATCACTAGAGACATGTATGGAGGCAACTACTTGCAGAGAATCAGTTTGATTGTCGTGGTATTATTTAAGGGTTGTTTTTCCAATCCCTCCCCCCACCCTTTCACTTCTCGACTATTTTCCTTCCTAACTTTGAAGTTATTGTTGATTCAGGAATCACTTGCTGAATTAGCAGTAACATCTTTTAGGTATGGGTAAAGCTTCCAGAGATAAGCGGGTGTGTCTCTTGCTTAAGATGTTGTTTCTATCAGTTGATAGCAATTTGCTGTTAGGGAGGTTTCAGTTACAGTTCTTTGGCAGGACATATACTACAGGAAAGCAAAAGAAGAAGGTTGGCGTGCTAGAAGTGCATTCAAGCTTCTTCAAATAGATGAGGAATTCAACATATTTGAAGGTATCAAAATATCTCTCTCTCTCTCTGTTACGCCTATGTAAAGCTCAACCTCACATGGTCCAATTATGTGTGTATATACATGCAGAACCAAAAGGAACTAATGGGTCTTATCATTGTTTGTGTCGTTCAAAGTATAGGAAGTCTTATTGTTGTTGTGTCTGTCAAAGTATATGAATGGGACTTATTGTGGTTTGTGTTGGTTAAAGTATATGTGGTGTCTTTTGTTTACAGAATGTTTGCTGAGTGTATTGCTATAATTACTGGGTGATGTGTCTGCATGTGTTGTTGTAATTAGTTGTAGGAGTATCTTAGTTAAAGGTTATGTGCAGGTCCACATCCAAGGGATTGGTTATTGTGGGACGTGTGACTAGTTGTGTCATGTTAGTGGAGTTGTGTAATCAGGGATATGGGAGTGTAATTGCTGATAACTGCTATGTATGTTGGAATACAAAGAACCCAGCAAGAGATCAAGGGAATACATCTGATTTCACTAAAAATAATGTCTTTTATGAGATCGTCAGGTTCTCTCTCAACGAGCCTGAGTTCCTATAATTGCCAACATAGGAAAACATTGTAGGAAATTGTTTAAAATTGTGAATGAGCCAGATATTGTGGTAAATCACCCTAATACTAGATTTCATAGATGATCCTGTAACACTCTCTCAACCCCACCACCCTTGATAGGCAGAGAAATTAATAAAAACAGGGTATCTTGTGGAAGCCAAAATGATCCAATCTGGACATTAGCCTTGCTCATCTATGCTTTTTCTTTGATGGGAGACGTTGAATATTAATATTGCTCATGGTGTTAATAAAGGCTGTTAGTAGAAGAGTTCAACTATGATTGCCATACTTTCACATCCATCATTTGGTATCTGCATGATGCTCTGCTTCATAGTTAGTGTATCCTGTTTTCATTTTAAATTATTACAAATTACAATAAGGGATAGTATGGAACATTTATCTCATTTTATGTGCAAAATTATTCTGGTTCTACGGACTTTGTGATTGTACTCATCAACACAGTGTTTCCGACCTTCATAACCTAAAGAGCTATTTGACTAATATCTTTTTTTGGATAAGTTATTTGACTAATATTTAATAAATAGTGCTTGACTTTTTTGCAGGAGTGAAGCGTGTTGTAGATTTATGTGCTGCCCCTGGCAGCTGGAGTCAGGTGAAATGATTCTAATAACTGTGTAATATAAATATTTTAGAAGCTTACAGAATCCTTTTTTTTTTTTCCTTCCTCCCCTTCATGCAAAAGTAATTTTAAAGCCGTATAAAAAGCATATTTTCTGGCAGCTAGAATCAGGTGAAGTGATTCTATTAGCTGTGTAATATAAATATTTTATTTGGTAAATAAGTAATTGTATTGAATAAAAAGAATGTATGATCGCTAAACGTGGGAAGTGGTTACAGTATAATTCCGTCATAGAATTAGAATTTCACAAATTTACAAAATTATATAGAAACTCATGTAAACCAAATCATGAGATAAGAAACTTTGAGTAAGCTAAAATCCATCTAGCTAGAGATGTTGGCGAAGGCATGTTTTCGAGGCAAGTTGAGTTCCTTATCTTCTAGATATAGTATACTGCTGCTGTATAGGCAACTCTCCACACCAAGATTAGAGTATTGCTTGAGGTGTTGTACTCATTAAGGCATTGGATACTGTTTGCCAAGATAAGAATGAAGGTGAGCATTTAAGTGGTACCAAAACTTCTGACTACACTTGTGTAGAGAAAGAATAGTTAAAGAACAGATGGTTATGGTTTTCTTGCCCAATTGAACAAAGGTAATATGTAGTTGTATTAATCACTTCCCAATTATTCAGTTTACCTAGGGTATATAATTTCCTTTCCATGCTAGCCAAAAGAATAAATGAGTGCCTTGGCATTGAGAATTTGTTCCAAATTAGTTTTAACCAAGGGACCAGGCCATTGTGTGGTGCTAAGGCCTTTTATGCACTTCTGATAGAAAAAATTCTGGAAGGGTCCCTATTCCATGTAAACTTGTCAGGTTTGTTTGGATTAGGGGTTACAGCAGAGGGAATTATAATTCCATTCCAAAAGTTGTTTTGTCAAAACTCTTAATCACTGCCTTGGATAATAGAACAAAGCCTAGCATTTAGAGGAATTCCTGAATTAGCAATCTCCTAAGGACTATGCTCTAGATTTAAGGGCCCACACGGTAGCCAAAAGTCTAACTATAAGGATATAGACAGACCATTTACCACTTCCCACTTAAATATGTTCCTTACTGATGGCTGAAGTTTCAATAGTTTTCTCCAACTCCAAGAACATTTAGATGGTACTTTAATATCCCGAAATGAAGATCTCTTAAGGAAATTAGATTGAATCCATTCAATCCAGACTCCCCTTGCTAAATCTCTACATAGGTACCAAATGTGTTTTAATTGAGCTACTTTGCTCCAAATTTCTAATTTTGAATGCCTAGACCACCTTGATCAACCAGGCAGCACACTTCTTCCCATTTTACTTTGGCTTTTGTTGAAATATTAGGCCACCCGCTCCATAGAAACTTATGCATCAATCTTTCAATAGTAACAATTACCTTTTTTGGTAAGATAAACATAAATGCCTAGTATACTTGCAATGAGAAGAGGATGGTCTTAATAAGTTGAAGACGATCAGCATAGGATAGGAACTTGGCTGTCCACAAGTTAATTTTTTCCAAAATTCTTTCAATTAAGGCAACATAATCAGCTTTACAGAGTTTGGACGCAAGCAATAGTACACTTAGGTAGTGGATGGGGAGAGTTCCCTCCTTGAATCCCATTATGTTGATAATCTCTATCTTTATTGAAGGTGATACACTTGATAAGAATAAAAGGCTTTTCCATTGTTGGTTCTAAGATCTGATATTGACTCAAATGTTTGCAAAGACTTTTTGATCACCTTAACCGAGTCCAATTGCCTTTGCAAAAAATCAAGAGATCATCTGCAAAACAAATGTGAGTTAATTGTTCCGTTTTACATCTCCAATGAAAAGAGAAATTAGGAACACTCACGAATTGCCTTAATATTCTTGAGAAAACTTCCATGCTAAGGACAAATAGGTGAGGCGATATGGGGTCACCTTGTCTTAGTCTTCTTGAACTAGGTATGAAACCTATTGTTATGTTTCTTTGCGTAGGATCTAGTCACAAGTCTAGATACCAATAATTCTTTTCTTGAAGCTATGATAAATGAATGGTGGCAGACTCGTCCTTCTATTCAGGCCCCTCCTTAGACTAACTTTTGAGAATGAAAAATTTGATGCCTTTATTGACTAATAAACCCCCTTATATAGGGAACACAATAATGATAAGTAGATCTCTCAGTCTAGGATCTAAAAATATAGAAAATAAAACAAGAAATGAAACAAAATAAAACAAATCACTTTCTCTTTACTGGTGCTGATTTCTTTCTATGATATTGCCGTCCAATAAAGTCATCCATATCATCACTCCCCCTCTCGTCCTTGAGCTTGTCCGCAAGCGCAAAGTCTGGATAAGCTTCCTAGAAGTGTTCAATTGGCTCCCAGGTGGCATCTTCCTAAGCACCTCCTTCCCATTGTACTAACAGCTCCCGTGTTAAGCCTACTACGAAGAATAGCTTGAGGAGTTGCTAAAGCCTTGCCATCGCGTATTGGTGGTAAAGTGCCCACAGCAGCTAGTGGAGGTCCTTTAAACTCCTTTAGGAGAGAAACATGGAACACATCATGTATTCGACTACCTACTAGAAGCTCATTCTTGTAGGCAACATGTCCTACTTTGGTGATGATTCGAAAAGGCCCAAAGTACTTTAGAAGAAGTTTATGATATTTCCGATGTGCTACTATTAACTAGCGGTATGATTGTAGTCGTAGCCATACCCATTCCCCAATTTCAAAGCTCAACTCTCTATGCCTAGAATCATACGTGTTCTTCATCCGTTGTTAGGCTTGTAAGAGCTTCACGTGAGCAGCTTTAAGTATCGTATCTCTCTCTTGAAGAACTTGATCAACTGCTTCAACTCTTGTACAACCTCCAGAATAAGAAAGAAGCCAAGGAGTCTCCCTGCCATAAACCAACTGAAAAGGGGTGGTGCCAAGGGTAGTGTGATAAGAGGTGTTGTAGCAACATTCAGCCCAAAGAATCCAATCAACCCATTGTTTTGGGTGATCATCCGTGAGACACCTTAAGTATATCTCAATAGTGCAATTAATGACCTTTGTTTGGCCATTAGATTGAGGATGGTAAGCTGAAGAGAAAGCTAATTGAGAATCACTCAGGCGAAATAATTCTTTCCAAAACATACGAAGGAAAACTTTGTCCCTATCCGAGACTATAGATTTAGGTAAGCCATGAAGTTTGAACACCTTTCTAAAGAAAGTAGTAGCAACAGATAGAGCTGTGAATGGATGAGCTAAGGGTAGAAAATGGGTATACTTAGAAAGCCGATCAACCACCACCATAAGAATTGATTTACCTCGAACCTTAGGTAACCCTTTCACAAAATCCATTGAAATATCAGACCATACTTCTTGTGGCACTGGAAGAGTTTGAAATAATCCTACCGGTTGCAAGGTTTGCCATTGGTGGTGCTGGCATACCAAGCAATTATGGAGAAATTCAAATGCAACACGCTTCATACCTTTCCAATAAAAATCTTGACAAAGACCGTGTATGGTCTTCTACCCTCCTTCATGAGTTGTATCATGTATAGCTGAAATAATTGTTGATACAAGTGGAGATGTAGATAGAATATATACCTTCCCCTTTAAAAAAAAATGAGCGCATCTCGTACAACCTAATCTGACCCTAGCTCTCCTTGTTCAATTCATTGTTGTAGTAGTAGTAATTCTTGCGATGCTGCAATTTCCCGCCGAAACTACCTCAAATATTTCAACTTGAGGAAAGGAGACGGCCATGAGGTGTAAGGAGTCTTCATCGCGTCTAAATAAGGCATCGATAGCTTTGTTCATTTTTCCAGCTTTAAATTCCACCCGAAAATCAAACCCCATCAACTTGCTTATCCAATGTTGTTGCGGGGATG
Organism: Laguncularia racemosa; assembly: GCA_037954665.1. Taxonomy (NCBI): domain Eukaryota; kingdom Viridiplantae; phylum Streptophyta; class Magnoliopsida; order Myrtales; family Combretaceae; genus Laguncularia; species Laguncularia racemosa. Next base: position 407,796 of record JBBMOL010000097.1, on the reverse strand, counting down.
TGGTGAGACGCTATTCTAGCAAGTATTTAAGGTTAAAATGATCAGTACGAATGATAAAGTGTCTACCCCATAAGTATGGGCACCAATGCGACATTGCTTTAGCCAATTCTATTAATTCTTGTTCATATGTGGCCAATTTGAGGTGCTGTTCAACAATTTTACAATAGAAAAGGGCAATGGGATGATTGTTCAGTTGTAAGACAACTCCAATCCCGCTACCAAAAGCATCACTTTCTACCACAAACTCTTCCTCAAAGTGGGGTAACTACAAAATAGGGGCAGCTGAAAGAGATGCTTTTAATTTACTGAAAGCATCATTAGCTTCTTTACTCCATTGAAAAGCTTTTTTCCTCAAGAGACTAGTTAAAGGTACTACCATTTGCCCATAATCTTTAATGAATTTCCTGTAGTACCCTGCTAATCCGAGAAAACCCCATAAAGCCTTGGTAGATCGTGGAGTTGGCCACTCAATGATGGCCTTAATCTTTGTTTCATCAACTTTTACTCCAGCACCATGGATGATATGCCTCAAATAGGTTATTTGTGACTCACCAAAGAAACACTTAGGCTTCTTTAAAAATAATATATTAGTATGCAAAAGATCAAAAACTATTCTCACATGTTACATGTGCTCCACCCATGTTTTACTATAAACTAATATGTCATCAAAGAAGACCAAGACAAACTTATGCAAATGAGGCCGAAAAACTTCATTTATCAAGCTCTAAAAGGTTGAGGGAGCATTTGTAAGCCTAAAGGGCATGACCAAAAATTCAAAGTGCCCATGGTGAGTTTTAAAAGCTGTCTTCTCCACATCTAATGGTGCCATCCTAACTTGGTGGTAACTTGATCGTAGATCTAACTTTGTAAAATGTTGTGCCCCATGAAGTTCATCCAACAATTCATCCACAATTGGTATCGGGAATTTATCCTTAACTGTGCGTGCATTGAGCTCTCGATAATCGACACAGAAACGCCATGAGCCATCATGCTTCTTGACTAAGAGCATAGGGGAAGAGAATGGAGATCTACTAGGTCGAATGGTCCTTTGCTGTAACATCTGTGCACACTGTTTTTCAATTTCATCTTTTTGGAGATGTGGGTATCTATAAGGTTTGACCACAACCGATCCTATGCCAAGAAAAAGAGGTATACGATGGTCACACTCACGATTAGGAAGTAAACTTGAAGGCTTCATAAACAAATCTGCAAATTCCGCTAATAGGTTTTGCAAGATAACAGTGACTGGACTGTGTATTTGCATCAAACTAAGCCGTAGGTCTGCCTCTAGGGTTTGTCCTTGCCACAAGACCTTCTTACCATCTAAAACGAACTTCATAATCAATGAACTAAAGTCCCACAAGATGGGTCCAAGATTGCATAACCATTTTACCCTTAAAACCACATCAAATCCTTCTAGCGGAATAGTACAAAAATCCGCATGCAAGATATCCTTTCCATCCTGAAGTGGAACCGACTTGTAGCTGCCCATACTAGGTATACGTTCCCCATTCACCACACATACGTTTAGCCCGAGTCTTTTCCATACCTCTAGTCCCGAGCTTGAAATTAGACCTTCACGTAGGAAGTTGTGTGTGCTACTAGAGTCTACTAGTACTGATACAACGACTTCCGACACTTTTGCCAATAATTGCATGGTAGGAGAATTCTGTGTTCCACTGATTGCATTCAAAGAAATATCCAGGTCGCCTGCCTTGTCTTCATCCAAATCACTATCGATATCAGGAATCTCAATCCAAAATAACCTTTTACATTTGTGCCCCAATGTGTAGGATTTATCACAATTATAGCACAGTCCTTTGGCTCTCCGTTCATCCATTTCCACTCGCGTTAATCTCTTGTTAAACGATATGGAAGAAGCCACTCTATTGTTGCCTCCCATTGGTTTTGCTGTTTGTGTCCTGCCCTTGACGAAACTCTTATCAGTGGAAATAACATATTCCTTATTGCTGGATTTAAGAGTGGACCAGGTGTTGTTGGTCCTTGAAGTTAAGGATTCTTGTGAAACCGTATGTTCTAGCCATATTCATGGCAATACCAAGATTGCCTAACTGCTGCAATTCAATATCATTTCTTAGTTCTTCCTTTAATCTCGCTACAAGAAGATCCACTTGTTGTCGTGGTCTTAGGTCGGACGTTCTAGCCAATAATGTCTGGAATTAGTGTTAATATTCTTCAACAAATCCGATCTATTTGAACTTGGCTAGTTCTCCTAAAGGATTATTACTCATGGTTGGTTTAAACCTCACATGACAATACTTCTTAAACTATTCCCAAGTCATATCAATCTCTTCTTATTCGACTTGATCAAACCAAAGTTGTGCCTTACCCAAAAGATGGAATGTGGCTAAGCCTACCTTATCATCTTCAGTCGTCTTTTGATTTGCAAAGAACTTTTTGCATCATTTCAGCCTCCCCAAAGGATCATGGGTGCCACCGTCTTAGAGTACCTAGGTACCATAGAGCCTCCCCATTGCAACTCAAATTTGTCTCTTGAACCCGCATTGTGGCTTTTAGCATGACTGCTACTGCCTTGCCCCTTGTCCATATCCCTGTCGAGTTCCTTCCTTTTTTCTTTGATCGACATCAATAGATCGGCCACTTGTTCTTCCAACGCCTGTTGCCGTATAGCCATTTATTCCATAAAAGCTTCCAGCTTGGCTGCTAAATTATCTGTGTCACCCATGACTCCTAGCTCTGATATCAAGATGTTATGTTCCTTTGCATAGGATCTAGTCGCAAGTCTAGACACCAATAATTCTTTTCTTGAAGCTATGATGAATGAATGGTGGCAGACTCATCCTTCTATTGAGCCCTCTCCTTAGACTAACTTTTGAGAATGAAAAATATGCTGCCTTTATTGAATAATAAACCCCCTTATATAGGGAACACAATAATGGAAAGTAGATCCCTCAGTCTAGGATTTGAAAATATAGAAAATAAAACAAGAAAGGAAACAAAATAAAACAAATCACTTTCCCCTTATTGGTGCTGATTTCTTTCTATGATATTGCCGTCCAATAAAGGCATCCATATCACCTACTAATTCACCATTTATGTTAAAGGAAAATCTTGGGGTAAAGAAACATTGGACCACTAGTTTGATAAAGTGGGGTGGAAAGTTCATGCAGGTTAGCACTGCCTCCAAAAAACTCCAATCAATGGAGTCATATGCCTTGTGGATATCCACTTTGAGCATACAACGGGGTGCTCCTCTATCAGTATGGTAGCCATTGACTAGTTCTTGAGCAACAAGGATATTGTCTAAAATGCGCTGACCTCCAATGAATGCAGATTGCTCTTTACTTGCTAGTTGAGGTGATACCAATTTGAGTCTTGAGGCAAGTAGCTTGGAAATAGCGTTGTAAATGGTATTGCAACAGGAAATCGGCCTGAAATCAGATAGATTAGTAGGATTAGCAACCTTAGGTATGGGAGACACAATTGTACAATTTAGTTCCTTGAGCATATTCCTAGATGATAGAAACTCATTCACCCCATCAACTATATCTGCTCCTATAATGGGCCATGTAACTTTAAAGAATCGAGCAAAATATCCATCTGGACCAAGGGCTTTATTATCTGCTTGACTAAAAAAATCCATTCTGATTTCCTCATCCATAAATGGGCTATTAATTTGCATGGCTTGTTGATTTGAGATTTTTCTAGAGATGTAGACCTATACCTCTGATGCAGAAATTGTTTTTTGCTGGCCTCCTAACAATTTAGAGAAGTAATTCACAATTTCCTCATTGACAACAGAGTCACTATAGATTTTTGTACCATTATCCTTTGTTAAATTGTGGATAGCATTCCAATTTTGCTTATACTTAAACATTTTATGGAAGTAGACAATATTCTTGTCCTCCACTTTCAGGGATTTTACTCTTGATTTTTGTTTCATCAAGCTCTCTTCCACCCCTCTTAGTTGGTAATATTCCTTAAATGCTTCTTTCTCTTGATTAAGGAGGGAGGTGTTTCCACTCGCAATTGAAACTTGAGTAGCTGTTAGGTGTTCCTTAGCCAACTTAACTCTGATTGAGAGGTTAGAGAATTCCGAATCATTCAATTTTTTAAGTTCCTTCTTGAGAAGCTTCAATTTAGACACCACTTGAAATAATTTGGAACCTTTAATTACTTGTGACCACACTGCCTTTACCTTCGGGATGAAATCCGACAATTCAATCCATAAATCAAAGAATTTGAATGGCCACCTTTTCCTTGATGTAACAAAATTTGTACGTAAGACTCCAACTGAATGATTAGAAAGCATTGGGGCTGTAAACCTCACATCACAGTTAGGAAATTTTTCTAGCCAACACTGATTAACCAATAATCTATCCAGTTTCTTTAAAATTGGGTTATCCCCTTACTCGTTTGACCAAGAGAAATAATTTCCCCCAAAGCGAAAGTTATCTAGTTCCACTCCATCTAGGAAATTTACAAAATCCAACATAGTAACTGTTTGTCCCATATTGCCCCTATTTTTCTCCTTACAAAATCGGTTTTTTTTTTTTTTTTTCATCCCCTTCATGGAAAAGTAATTTTAAAGCTGTGTATAAAAGACATATTTTCTGGCAAACTTGATAAAATGATGCAAATTCAATATACAAAATGAGATGCCAAAGTTTAAAACAAGAGGGTCAAGTGGTCAAAATTTTGCAAATATTCTGTATCACTTTTAATTTGGAGCCTGTCTGTACATTATGAAAAGTTTTGTCTGAGGATCTATTCTGATTGAATTTGCATCTGGTTATTAGTCTTTGTATTTGTCACTAGTTGCCATTTTGTTTAATTATTTTTTAGCATCAATAGGTTATTTTTGCTTATACAATAATGTTATATATTCTTCCCATGTATACATGGGCGCTCAAACTTTGTGCATGTATGGTGAATTGTTAAGATGACGTGCCTTGGATCCTCATGGCACAATTTGAGATGCGCGACAATCACAATTAAATAAAGATTTGAATTTTTAGGTTTTTTGAGGAAAGATAAATTTAGGTCTTGTATTTTGTGTTAATGGAGCAACTGGAATAAAGATATCAATAATTATTAATTAGAAAAATAAATACTAATCAATAATTGAACTTGGTTTTCTTTGAAATCCCACAATTGATGTGACTTACAATTGATAGAAATAACAGAGGACCGATATTTACTGTTATGACTCACAGTGAATCCAATAGATGGGATTGCTACAATCAAATTACCAGTTTGATTGATAAGATCTAAAAGTATGAGCAATAATTCGATATTGACTTAGATTTCTCACAAGAGAAAATATGATAGTTGATAGCAAAGGTCTACTTGATTCAATGCAAATAAAAGAACGCTTAACCATGGACCTACTAGGGCTAATGACAGGATAATAATTAGTAATAAACATAAACAAATAAATGGGTAAAAGCATAATATAATATTTGTTATTGCTTGTTACCCATCCAGATGGATGGAGTTAAGAAACTGAAAAATCAATGTGTGTGTTTGGATGGAAGCAAAGAACTGTTCAGATGGAAGGCTTGCTTGAAGCACCTTTCAAATGGACACTAGGACTCAGTCAGATGGAAGGAGAGAGAAATGATTCTATGGACTTGATGATGCCACCATCCGGATGGCTTTCTTTGCCCAGTCAGATGGCACCTTTAAGTTATTGTTTTTCCCAGTTTTCTGACCTGTCTTTGTTATCCTTTGACCCATAGCTTGATCCCAGTCCACTCTTCATCTTGTTATCAATATCTTAGAACCCTGATTCCCATCATAAGACAATGCTTGTTACCTGACATTTCCATGAAGTTCAGATTGCTAATTGAGATGAATGAAATTTGATTATTATCTTTGTTCAAATTAGTTATAATAAATGACATGTTTGAATTAGAATTCCAGAAAATGATAAGGCATTAATCTTAATGACATGAATCATAACATGGCAGAGAGATTGAGAATTGTTTCAGATCTGGAAGCAGACATAAGGTTGCACATACATGCTGTTAGCGGCCAACCTTCAACAACCCCATTGAAGGTTTATGTCCGCAAACACAGAAGAACCTCTCTTGGCAACTAGTCCAAGCCGGAAGGGGACAAGCAAGGAGGATGGGTACAGCTGTAGGAAGTGTTAAGCTGGAAGGGTAGACAGAAATAGGATAAGGATTTAAGGTAGTTATCTCGTCATGCCAATATGGAAGGTTGTTAGAAGTGGCATGATGCAAGAGGTAGTGGGAGGAGGAAAAATAGGGGGCAGTTGACGGTAGCAAACCGCCCTCCCATGCCTTGGTAGATTGTAATTTAAATTATGTAACAAAAAAGGAATGAGATCAGACTTGAATTCAATCCAAAACAATGTGTTAAGAGATTGGAGGGTTCTCTCGAAACGAGCCCTTGCCACCACGCAGCCATAGGTAAACAAGGAAGAGATTCCCACCCTAAGGGAATTGAACCCGACCTAAACAATCAACCCATAGTAACTAGGTCCTCTACAAGATCCGCTAACACATTGGTATCAGAGCTAGGCATGGAGGACTTGCGCAAGGTTCAGCAGCAACTCGAGTCTCTCGTGGCGATGTACCAGGAGGATCGGGCATGCATGGCACGAATGGAAGCTCATCAGGAGCAACTAGCTGCCCAAGTGGAGACCCTCTGGAGGGAGGGATCGGTATCTAAGCAGCAAGATTAGACGTCGGAATCGGGGGGTGACTTCAAGGGAGAGGAAAGACAAGGAAGAGGACAAAATTTCCCGAAATATTTCAAGTGGGATTTTCCGAGATATGATGGGAGTATTGACCCCCTCGCTTGGTTCGAAGCGAGCAGTTCTTCAAGCATCAATTAGTGAGGGAGGAAGATAGGGTAGAGTTGGCCACCTTTCATTTGGAAGGGGATGCGCAGCTATGGTTTATGAAGTTAGAACGGGAGAATAGGGTGGGAAGTTGGCGAGATTTTAAACGCCTATGTGACTTAAGGTTTGGGCCACTAATCCGCAGCAACAAGGTGGGAGAATTAGCCAAATTGCGTCAGGTCACAACAATGGACCATTATTAGCGCAAATTCGAGCAACTTTCTGCTCAAATTGAAACCCTCATGGTGGAAAATGAAATTTGTATCTTCATTAGTGGGTTGAAGGAGTTTATTGCGGTGAAGGTGGAACTCCATCAGCCTTCTAGCCTTTTGGAAGCTATGAACCTCGCGTTGCTATACGAAAGGAGAGGCCAACAAACGAGGGGGGAAATGGAGGGCATGGGTGGAAAAACACGCCAGATGATCTCCCATCCGAGTGGCAGTAAACCACCCTTCATACGAAGGCTGAATAAGACATAATTGGAAGAAAGAAAGGCCAAGGGCTTATGTTTTAATTATGATGAACAGTTTACGGTAAGACATAAGTGTAAGAGACTATTCTGGTTGGAATGTGAAGAGGAGGGGTCGGAGTGGCCAAACAAGGGGGAGAAGAATACTAGGGAAGAAGCTGAGGGAGAATCAGAGATCTCGTTGCAAGCCATGGTTGGGGTAACAAGAGCACAAACGATGAAGGTTGTGGGACAGATCAAGGGACAGGACACTAAGGTCTTAGTGGATTCGGGAAGCACCCATAGCTTCATTAATTCGACCTTAGCAGCGCAAGTGGGGTTGTCGATAGAAGCCCGTGCCGAGTTACAGGTGGTGGTAGCGAATGGGGAGAGAATAGGAAGTGAAGGAGTTTGCCGAAACATCCAGTTAGTGATGGATGAAATTCCCTTCCAACTGAATTTATACTCCTTGCCATTATGCGGACTTGGAGTGGTTCTCGGGGTCAACTGGCTAAAATCATTAGGCACTATCGCCTGGGACTTCTCATCTATGAGGATGTCTTTTAGAAGAGATGGGGAACCGGTTAAAATACAAGGAGAGGTGGAGACAAGGGAAAATTCGCCTCTTGCGGCAGCAATGAAAGAGGTTGATCCAACCCATGAATTACAGCAGTTGCTAATCACATTCAAGGAAGTCTTCCGCGAACCACAAGGCCTTCCACCACCACGAGCATGTGACCATGCCATCAACTTATTACCGGACACCACACCTATCGTGGTGAAACCGTATAGATATCCTCACAATCAGAAGGATGAGATCAAAAGGCAATGTGAGGAGATGTTGAGGAAAGGAATCATTCAAACGAGTCGATCTCCCTACTCCTCCCCGGTGTTACTAGTGCGCAAGGCGGATCAAACATGGTGTTTTTGCATTGATTACCGTGCATTAAATGAGAGAACGATCAAGGATAAATTCCCTATTCCGGTGATCGAAGAGCTGTTGGAAGAGTTACATTGAGCAGCATATTTCTCCAAGCTAGACCTGGCGTCAGGCTATCATCAGGCGAAGATGAGGCCATCAGATGTGGAAAAGACAGCCTTTCGCACACATCACGGCCATTTCGAATTCTTGGTGATGCCATTCAGGCTAACCAATGCCCTATCAACGTTCCAAGCCCTCATGAATGAAGTTTTTAAGGGATTCCTTCGAAAATTTGTGCTGGTATTTTTCGATGACATCTTGGTGTATAGCAAGACATGGGCGGAGCATCTTCAGCACACCAATCTCGTCTTGTCCACACTCAAGTAGCACCAACTTTTCATCAAGAAGTCCAAATGCAATTTTGGACAAAGGCAAGTGGCATACTTAGGCGACCAAATTTCCACAGCAGGGGTAGAAGCTGATCCGCAAAAGATTACAGCAGTCCAAACATGGCCAAAACCAGCCACCATCACAGCACTAAGGGGATTTTTAGGGTTAGTAGGGTATTACCGAAGATTCATAAGGAACTACGGTGTGATTGCGGAGCCACTGACCAAGATGTTACGTAGGAATAACTTCAAATGGACATCATAATCGGAGCAAGCCTTCCTAACCTTGCGAGAGGCACTCACCCACAACCCGATGTTGTGGCTCCCAGATTTCTCTCGAACATTCACAGTGGAATGTGATGCACCCAAGTCAAGCATAGGGGCAGTGCTACAATAAGAGCAACTACCAATCTCTTTCTTCAGTCGTCCATTCGCGCAGCGACATCTGCGACTCCCCACATATTAGAAGGAACTGATTGGTCTAACAAAGGCAGTAAGGCATTGGCAAGCATATCTATGGGGGCGCAAATTTATCGTAAAGACAGACCACTATAGCTTGAAGTTCTTACTAGAACAGCGCATCACCACATCTCCTCAATAGCATTGGGTTAGTAAGCTAATGGGATTCGACTTTGCCATTCAATATCAACCGAGTCGCTACAACCAAGTTGCGGATGCCCTTTCCAGACGTCATGAGGAAGAGGCCATATTCACTGCTCTATCCGCACCTCAACTAGAGCTCTTTGAATTGATCCGAAAGGAGACAGCTTCCTCCACCACCCTACAAGAGCTAGGTGCACAAATCCGCAACCACAAAAAGGGACCCCAATGGCAGCTGAATGATGGTCTCATCTTCTACAAGGGACGCGTGTATTTGGAGTCGTCCTCAACGCTTTGTTCCACGATCATGCAAACCATCCATGATCAATGCTATGAAGGTCACTAGCGCACTCTATATTGCATAAGCCGAGATTTCTTTTGGAAAGGCATGAAGAAGCAAGTTCAGACCTAGTCCAAACTTGTCCCACTTGCTAGCAGCACAAGAGTGAGCATCTACAACCACCGGGCCTTCTACAACCCTTGCCAATTCCCCAACAAATCTGGGCCGACATTTCCATGGACTTCATAGATTCCTTACCCCCATCCCATGGCAAGACGGTCCTCCTCGTAGTGGTCAATTGCTTCTCTAAATATGGTCACTTCATTCCACTGAGCCATCCATACAATGCGGCCTCGGTAGCTAAGATCTTCTTTGACCGAATCTTTTGCCTCCACGGACTACCAGAAACCATAGTGAGTGATCGAGACGTCACTTTCACCAGCTTATTTTGGAGGGAACTCTTCAACCTTAGTGGGACGAAACTAGCCTTTTCCCCAACCTACCATCCACAAATGGATGGCCAAATGGAGGTCGTCAACCGGACCATCAAAATGTATTTGCATTGTTTTGCAGGTGACATGCCACGCACTTAGGCAAATTGGATTCCATGGGTTGAGTATTGTTATAACACCGGATACCATTCCTCACTCAAAGCAACACCCTTCTAAGTAGTATACGGTCGAGCACCTCCACACCTACTGTCCTACTCAGCCGGACTAACCAAGCTGGAAGCAGTAGATCAAGCTCTGCTCAATCGCGACGAAGCACTCTCAGAACTCCGTGCTCACCTCCTCCACGCGCAACAACTCATGAAGCATCAATATGATTCAAAGCATAGGGAGATTTCCTTCCAACCAGGCGACCTAGTTCTCCTTCGCCTCCAACCCCATCGGCAACACTCCCTTGCGGCTACCAAGCTTCATAAGCTCTCACCAAAATTTTATGGGCCATTTCCAATCATTGCCAAGATCGGCTCGAATGCCTACAAACTCCAGCTACCGGCCACCAACAAGATTCATCCGATCTTCCACGTCTCATGACTCAAACGTTTCCTTAGTGCTCCTTCAGAACAACCCAAGCTACCACTTACTAACGAGGGACACACCATTCCAAACCCACAAGCCATCCTCCAATCTCATCCAAAAGGTCCCAACTCCGAAATCCTCGTCCATTGGGAAGGTTACTCTCCAGCAGAGGCCTCATAGGAAGACGTCAACATGATCCAAGCCCGTTATCCACACTTCGCACCTGAGATCAGGCGCCATCTTGAGGGGGGGAGCCATTTTAGCGGCCAACCTTCAACAACCCCATTGAAGGTTTATGTCTGCAAACACAGAAGAACCTCTCTTGGCAACTAGTCCAAGCTGGAAGGGGACAAGCAAGGAGGATGGGTACAGCTGTAGGAAGTGTTAAGCTGGAAGGGTAGATAGAAATAGGATAAGGATTTAAGGTAGTTATCTTGTCATGCCAATAGGGAAGGTTGTTAGAAGTGGCATGATGCAAGAGGCAGTGAGAGGAGGAAAAATAGGGGGACAGTTGAGGGTAGCAAACCGCCCTCCCATGCCTTGGTAGATTGTAATTTAAATTATGTAACAAAAAAGGAATGAGGGCAGACTTGAATTCAATCCAGAAGTGTATTAAGAGATCGGAAGGTTCTCTCGAAACGAGCCCTTGCCACCACGCAACCATAGGTAAACAAGGAAGAGATTCCCGTCCCAAGGGAATTGAACCCGACCTAAACAATCAACCCATAATAACTAGGTCCTCTACAAGATCCGCTAACACATGCACAATATTCTACATTATTTCCATTAATTGTCACATATTTCATGTGATAATATGATAATGGACTTAGAAATGGACTCGTATAATCTTATAGTTTGGTTTGACTTCAATTACTGTTCGATATGCTATGCATTTTTCTTAATTGGGCCTGTGAAAACTGTGATGCCTGACTATCTATGTTTTAATTGACTCTGCAATTCGTAAGGGTCCTGGAATCTGATGTTGTCTATGGTGATGAAATTGCAAGCTCCATCGAAAATAAAACAACCTATGACATGTTTCCTCCAGTTGGTGCTGTTTAGGACTATATTTCAGCACATTACTGTGATATTAAAAATTTTAGCGGTTGTATTGTGATTTTTTTTCTTCTTTTTTTTTTTTCCTTCTCCATGTACTTTTTGCTTCATAAAAGTTGCCTTGAGGGAAACCAATTTTCATTCTGGCACTATAGAAACAGTTGTTTGTTGATCTATGTACTTGGCCTTGACAATACCTAAATTACATCAACTATTTCGTTGTATTGACATTTTCTGACACCTACTTCACATGGGCAGGTATTGAGTCGCAAACTGTATCTCCCAGTGAAGCTTTCACCTGAGTCTAGGTAATTTCTTATGCTCATGATTAAGATTTATCCAATCGTAGTTCTTTCATAATTTTCTGTTAAAAGCTCTGAACAAACCTGTCATTAGCAGATCTTTCTGGCATGACAAAAATACAGACTTGGCACTTCTCCATTGCCATCTAGCTATTTTATATTTATTTTATAATTGGAGATAAAGTATCTTTTGAACTGCGCTGTTAGTTTCAATTCACCTTCCACATTTACAAAAATATTAAATGCCCCTTCAAGGAAAGGGAAATAATATCAATCTTTCCAAAAGTCTGAATATGCAGCCACCACTTGGAGTGTGAAAAACATCAAGCTTTGTGCACCAGAACTAGAGACTAATTCTTCAAAAGCTGTGTCTTATTACATCTGGATGAATTTAGTGTGATTTAAAGCATGATTAAATTGTCAGACTTATGTTTTGACCATATGTAGTGAATGTACAAAGGTAGCCTCCTTGATAAATGTCTTAATTTTACTCCACTTCTTTATGTGCCTAGAGATGGACAGGTTTGCTCTAATATTGATTATGATGTTTTTTATAGGAATTTTTTGTTAATAAGGAATACTTTAAAGAAACTAGGATATGGACAACCCACTATTGGATAAGACGCACCAATTTTCTGTTGAACATAGAGAGCCTAAGATTAGATATAATGCACTAATCTCAGGTTGAACCTTGATTACATAGAAATTGATGTGATGCACAATCTTTAAATAATCTATGCGATTAATGATATCTCCAAGGTTGTAAAAAATTAGTTAAATGGAATATATAGTCTCTAGAAAATGCTAAGGGCATAGAAGTAATTACAATTAACCAAAAATAGAAACTAAATAATATATTAGAATGAGTTTGGATGGCTGAACTTGATCAAGTGCAGCCTACCACTGATTGACTTCTGATCATATTTGATTAAATTTCGTTGAATGGGGCAAAAATTGAGCACTTTGGTCGACCAATCAAACCTCCTTAAATGTTTGTTCCTGCTGCTGATCCCAGTTCAATCATGCTCTGATATCTATCATTATGACAGGTTGGTGAAGATTCACCCTTGAATCTAATCACTGGACTGTATGGAAACAACCGGCTGATGATTTAAAATTTTCAAACCAAATTTCTGTTATAACAAACTTACTCATTCTTATCGACCATGGTGTACATCATATCCCTAGACATATTTAGAATTTGTCTTTAAATCCTCACTGTGGATTATTGGGAAGTTATTATTATACTAGGGTCTTTTCCTTCTCAATGTATTCATCATTTTCATGAGCAAACTTCTTTAGAGTCTTCTCTTTGCTGGTTAGCTCAATCTCCCCAATATCTTTACCAGCATCTTCCTCTCATTTGGTGCACTCCACAACTTCTTGGCTTACCTTCATTGGTGTGTTCACACTATCCTTTGGAACCATGACTTGTGTCTCATGTGTGTTTTCCTCATGCGTACCCTTTGTATATCCACCATCGTATATGCTCTTTTGTATCCCTGGTCTTGTCGCATCTCTTCTGATTCCATAAGCATTAGAACAGTTTGACTACAATTTTTGAGAGGAGAATGTAATCTTTTTTCTACTGTGTGCTACTGTGTTCAATTTCGAAGGACATCCCATATGTAGATGACAGATATGCTTTTGAATCTGATCATATTGAATCTCATCTTTATATCAAGCAATAGAAAATTTACTCACACCTGTAATGAAACTTGAACCATACCCTTGGCTTTGGGACAAATCAACCCATAAGGGTTAGGGTGATCTAGTGCTAGCAATATTTCCACCATATATGTTGACACAAAATTAGTTCCAATCCCATCAATGACTACACAATATACCTTGTCTTGAATTATACATCATGTATGGAAAGCATTCATCTTTATCTACTTAAGCATCCCTACAATGACTTGCCTCAAAAGTCATCTTAAAAAAAAAAAAAAATCCACAACTCTTGATGTCAAACCTCTTCACTCTAATACTATATGTGATGTGCTATGATGCCAATAATGATGTTTCATTCTTTTTTTTTTTTTTCTTTTTTTGGGATTATTAATTGATAAAGAATAAGTGAAAGAAAACGGGACATGGATGAATCAGGATTGACTATGATGCATTGATATGATGTATAATATCTAAAATAATCAACGTTAGCCACCAATATAATAGTTGATAAGAACGAGAGAGAATAAAACTTAATATAATTGATAATATCTCCAGGGTTGTGAACAATTAGTTACATGGAATACAAATAGTCTTTAGATATCCCTAAGGGCATAGATATGCAGAATAACAAATTATCTAAATTAAATAAACTGTCAAAATAATCTTGGACGGTCCATTTCAATCTAATGCAGCCTAAAATTGGTTGACCTTTGATATATTTGATGAAGTTCAGTCAAATGGAGCAAAAGCTGAGCAACTTCAGTCAAGCATTCTGAGGATTTGTGGACGGACCTCCTTAGATGTTATGCTTGCTGCTTATCTCAATGTACCCTGATATCCATCATCTTCAGTTTAGATTCTTTTAACTAGCTATTGGAAGCTCAAAACTTTGATTTTATGATTATGTTTCATTGTTGATTTCTTCGAAAAGCCAGAGTGGCATTATCTCATTAATCATTATGTGCAGTCAGAGTGATATCCCACTTATTGTGGCAATTGATCTACAGCCCATGGCTCCAATTGAGGGAGTTATCCAGGTACAGGGTGATATCACAAACATCCAAACAGCAGAAACTGTAAGTCTTTCATTCCTGATTAAGTTGAATCTGTTAATGGAGTGAAAGATGGAGGAACTGATTGCGTTTTATGTCTGTGTCAAGTGGTGTGAGTTATTCTGTGCTTATCCCAAAAAACATGAGTTATTCTGGGACACTTTGCCCTCAGCTTGTTGATTACTGGTGCAAACTGCCAATCAGCATTTCATGTATCACAGATTTTAAATGTATTGCATGGGAGTGAATAGCAATCCCCATAATTATTTAGCTCTTTCACCTTTTCTAGGCCCCCTTTATTTTTGGGAGAACAGATTTGAGTTTCTATACCAATGGTCTCATAGGTGTAAACTTTATCATGAATAACAATATTTATGTAGTTTCTGATGACTTTTAACACTCTGCTTAAGAGTCTTACTTTAATATTGACTTCTGCCTTATTAAAATTGAAACAGTAGCACTTTATGGAACAGAAAGCATATTTTGAATGATTTTTTTTTTTTTTAATCTTTTATGAAAATTTATGTTGGGAAATGGGCAATTCTTCAGCCTGTTATTTATCCAGCCAAGTATTTGCTGAGATGCTGATTACCTTGCTCTCTTCCTTTTGTTTTTCCTGAGTACAGGTTATTAGACATTTTGATGGTTGCAAGGCTGATTTGGTTGTTTGTGATGGTGCTCCTGATGGTAAGATTTGCATTTTTTTTCCCCTATTTAGGCTCACCACAGGTTCGTTAGTGCATTCTTCTTTTACTAAGATATTGTATCTTGTGCTGGTTGGCAGTTACGGGGCTTCATGACATGGATGAGTTTGTTCAGTCACAACTAATACTAGCAGTAAGTTGTTCATCTGAGGCATCCTCATTTTATTTAAACTTAATCAGTTCAATAAACTTTGAGGAACTTATTGTTTATCTGTAGGAATGAAGTATCCTCTGAATGTTAAAACATGTCTGTTTTTACGGAGTACTTGCATTCAGCATGTGTTTAAATTTGCAACATACCTTATGTTTTGATGTGAATATGGTATGATCTCCACAAAGACCCATGCACACACTTGTTCACTATAAAAATTTCATAGTTTTTGTTATAAATATTAGGCTGTAGTTATCTAATGCAAATATCAATTTCATTAGGCTAAGCTTCTTTTTCCATCTTCTGGTCAGATTTCTATTTAAGATTCTTTTACTTAGGCATTTTGATATTTAAAGCTCTGTTTGATAGACCAGAAGTTAAATTTTGAAGTCTATAAATTTTAAGGTAACTTACAAAGACACTCTTTGTAAACTTTAGATATTACAAATACGTCCCAAATTTAAAAAACTCAACACTTGCACACCCCCTGGCAGACACGTGGGTCCCACCTATTTTGCTTAGTTGGAATGCCAAATCATTTATTTCGCTGGTGTAAATTTCTTGGACTCAATTTTTTTTTTTTTTAAAGAAAGCGGTATATAATGAAAATTCCAACCCTTTTCATCGATCTAGTAAAAAGCAATTGGTAAAATGAAACTCAAAACTCGATTTATTTCTCTTATATCAAACTAAATATTTGAGTTGGTATTCTTCTTCTTCTTTTTTTTTTTCCTCCCAATCATCAGCCAACTAAGCAGAAGTAGTGGCATCCATGTTTCTATCATGGGGTGTAGATGTTAAAAATTTGCAAATTTGGGGTGTTTCTGTAATATGCAAAGTTTACATGAGGTTTCTCCATAATTTACCCTATATTTCATTGAAGTTGCATGAGATAGCTTGATGGGCTTATGCTTTTGTTATAGGGTTTAACAATTGTTACTCATGTACTCAAAGAAGGTGGTAAATTTATTGCAAAAATTTTTCGGGGAAAAGACACAAGCCTTCTTTATTGCCAGGTGAATATTTCCTTTTGCATCTTCTATTGATATTGAAATCAGGCTAGTAAGCCTTCAAATTTGACTTTGCACCATTCTATAATGTTCTCATTGTTCCTGTCGTTTTGTTATTGCTTTAAGCTTCACTATCAGACTGCACTTGTGGTCTTTCATGTCTCATGCATCTGTGAGATGGTGGTTTCCTGCTCATGCTTTCTTTATATCCTGGGAGTGTGCTTGAAAAGCAGCAGACAACCAGCTTTTGGCTGCTGCTTTGTACTGCCAAATTGCGATGTGCATCTTTTAGTGCTTGCTTGGATGGGCTTTTTCATGGTTTTTGTTAGCTTTCTGAAAAGGCCAACAAAAGATATAAAAAGATGAAGGTACAAATACACCACTACAAATTAAAATACCTAAGCTACTCTTATAAAAGCGATGAAATTTGCACACGCACTTTTTCCAAGACTATCTTAAAAATAAGTCAATCCACGCTTCTTAATCCTCTCATTCCAAGTCATCATTTTTATCAGAATTACTAGTCATCTTTGCAATCATTTTTTATTGCTTTCATCATATTCAATTTAACTAATGTATGATACAAATAAAGCATGCCATCTGAACTTTCAATTTTAAACAGAAAGAAAATGGTTAAGATACATACAAAAAACCCAACCAAGTGGACCCTAAGATTCAAAAACCATTCGAGCTTAAAACTAGTTCTCCATTTATTGTTAAAAAAATTTGTACTGCTGCCATGTGGACTTTTGAAGGCTTATAGTGGCATGAAATACCTTGTCTTATTTTTCTCCTCTTTTGCAGCTGAAATTGTTTTTTCCCATGGTGACATTTGCAAAACCTAAAAGCAGTCGCAACTCTAGCATTGGTAAGTTTATCAGCTCGTGTAGAAAAAGTACCATATTTTTCTTATTCATTTATTTATTTCTTTTTGGTATCTGCTGCTTTTATATAGTGTTTATGTTCTTGACTGCCTCCTAGTGTTTGTTTCTCTTGTAAGCTATTCTTAATATTTCCCGTTCTGTTCAATCAGAAGATTTTAGATGGGTGAAATTTCATCAAGTTAAACACTTTGATTTTATTTTATTTATTTATTTAATTTTTAATGCGCAAACACTGAACTTTGTCAAACCAGATTTTATTCTTTTACCTCTTTGATTTTATTTTATTTATTTATTTACTTTTTAATGTGCAAACACTGAATTTTGTCAAACCAGATTTTATTCTTTTACCTCATTATTAAACTTAGAGTAGCACATTCCTGATTGGGAAGTATGCTCAGTTGCATGTGAAATTAGATGTCTTGCAGTAACTAGGCATGGCAAAGGGATTGGTAAAATAGGCATCTCCCTTGTTTGAGTTTGACATTCGGTTGGCTATGATTTGGCTCTTCGTTGATAGGAAGTTACAAATATGTAAGTCCAAGAATCAATTTTTGAAAAAATTGGCAAGTAGAAACTCAAATTATTATAGGCAAAGGGGTTGAATATTGATGTGAGATGTTTGTGCCTGTTAGAGTTGTATAGAAACTGGATGAAGCAATTGGGAAAAGGACATGATATCAGAACTCTGTATACGACTATCTCAGTTTTGTGGAATGTTGAGACGTCTTATAGCATATTTGGTAAAATCTTTGTGATGTAAATTCCTTTTTTTCTTTTGTATACCAAACAGAGGCTTTTGCAGTTTGTGAGAATTATTCTCCTCCTGAAGGATTTAACCCAAAGGATTTGCATCGCCTTCTAGAAAAGGTTGGGAGCCCCTCCGGAGTACCTGATCTAGGTAAAATACCGAAAAGTAGTGACTTCTGTCTGCTTGTCGCATTATGCATTTGAGAGATTTCTTATATAGAAACCATTGGCTGAACTTTTTCTAGTACACTCAATTATTCATCTTTTAAAATTGTAGAATGGACAGCTTCTTCAGAAAGTTGGCAATTTAAATTTGGGATGATCATTAACGATAAGACAGTACTAATAATTACAGTTCCTCTGTGAGGCTATGTATTCCAAAAATAGGCAGTCTCAATGATGATGAACATTAATGATAAGGCAATACTAATAATTACAGATCCTCTGTGAGGCTATGTGTTCCAAAAATAGGCAGTCTCAATGATGCTTTCCTTTCTTCTCAAAAACAAGGAATGAAAAATAAAAGCCACTACAGTTTAGCAATTGAAATTAGTGTTCTGGTAATACTTGATAAAAAGTGCACAAAACAAGAAGGGCTTGAGAAATAGTTGTTTGGTCCCTTGTAAAAATTGATGCAATAATAAAATTAGTCAATAAAAGAAAACGAATAAATTGATGATATATTGTTGTCTGATCCCATATATTTTCGCAGCTTCTGTTGGTTCATTTTGGTTTCTCTTTCATAACAGATTGCAGCAGTGGATGGCTGGAGGGGGCAAACAAGGTCTACATTCCATTTTTAGCCTGTGGTGACCTTGGTGGGTATGACTCTGATAGGTCGTATCCGCTGCCAAAAAATGCTGATGGAACTTATAAGAGCTTGGATCCCGTTCAGCCGCCAATTGCTCCTCCTTATAAAAGGGCTCTTGAGATGAAGAAAGCTTCTTGCCATGGTTTGCAAGATGTTGAAAAGCTCTCTTTGGATTCCTAATTATGTTGGTTGACATTATTTGCTTTCCCAGTGTATGAGATGCTGTGTATACGCAGGGTTCATATCTTAAATTATTAGTAATGGCAAACAAAATCGCATGGGGGTGTCCCCTTTTGAAAAGGCTCTTCCTCATTGTCATGTTATTCCTAGTAATGGCCAGTGTGTTGATTTGAAATCTTATTTAAATTTGTTATACCATTTAAACTTTTCTACACTGGTCCGGCCCACATAGCAAAGGATTACTTGGAATTTGGTTGGACCCAGCAACTTGTGTCCCCCAATTGTCTGCTATGGTTAAAAAAAAATGCAGTCAAAAGTGAGGAAAAAGTCTGTTATCTTCTTGTGGTCCTGATTCTGATAATGTCTTTTCTTTGGAATATTTGTCTGTATTCCCTCAATTGTCAGGGTTGGCTGGCCATTCTACGAATTTTGTTTCATCTGTGTGCTCCCTTCATCTTCTTTTGCTTTGAACTGTGTAGCCCATGCTAAGTAATCATACAACATTTCAGGAGGATACAACACAAGATTAGTTTGAAATTACGGGATTCTTGAAAACCGGTTAAACATTTGTTCCTTATAGCGCTTTAAGATTATTTTTAACCTATTTTAATTTGTACAAAATTGCTTTTAAAACTAATTTTCTTTCTCTGGTATCGTTATCCTTCATGCTGCATTGGAATCCAAAGTAAAGGGAAGTGGGATGTAACGAGCAGTTTGAAGAGAATTATAATAGACTAGTAACTTGGGTTTTCCCCTTTTTAGAGGTTGGTAAGTTTGTGTCATTCGTTTAAAATTGGATAGGTGTTTTCGGCTAAGTACAATCTCTCGTTTTCTGTTCTGTTGATCTGTAATAATAAGTCCGGGTCAAATTCTTAATTCATCATAAAAATAAAACAATAATAATAATAATAATAAAATAAATGATAAAAACACGTTATGCCTTAGTGATTGTAAGCTTCCCTCTCTCTAAAATATATAGTTATCGGTCTCCAACTCGATTATCATTATTATTTAAAAAAAAAATTGTATGATTTCTCTAAAAATAAAAGTTACAATCTTAATCTCGATTTTCGTGAAGTTAAACTAGGGAAGCTGAGATACTTCATGTCACCTGCATGGATGGGAGGAAATATTTACACTATATGCAGTAAATTAAACCTTTATTCCAAGAGTACAACATATATATGATTGATGAGATCATCACAAGAAGTAGCTATGATTGACTTTGTATGATTTTCTAATTCTGGAAGATAATATTTGCATGATCAAATAAATCACAAATTCCTACACAGCCTTTACATAATTGCTATTTCCCAGCAAAAACACACCAACCGACTAACAAGCACTAGAAACAGAATTCGATCTCTGCAACGACGAAGAATAATTCAAGTACTCGATACAGTCCTCTATAGCCTCAGCCCGGTGAGAGTCTGCAGATTGATCTATCAGTGATCGAGACCGCAACAAGCTCGGCGATGATGAAACCTTACGGGAAGACCTACTAGTGGATACAAGTCGGAAAACCTGGGCTGTTTTATCTCCAATGCTCCTTAGGAATCTCGCGGGAGAGAATTGTGACTCCTTTGGCAACTTAAATGCCCATCTATCAGCCATGACCTTATTCTTATGTCTGCTGCCCTTAGTTGTCCCACTTTGTTTCAGGAACATTATAGGCTTATCCTCGGTATCTGGACTGAATGTTACACGGTTGCTTACTTTCCTGGACATGGGATTAGTGTTATGTTGGAATTCAGATGCAAGTGATATGAGTGTCATTCAGAAGGAGGAAGAGGGATAAAGGAATACATATAGAGAGAGATGAGGGAAAGACAGTAATAAAGGTCGTATGCGGGCTCTATTTGTTGATGATGAAGACTATATATATGCAAGTTGTGAAAAAATGAAAAAAAGTTATGGATGATGCTTAACAAAAGAAGCATTGAGCTTCCCACTGAAATCATAAATTTTGGTTTCGAGAAACCTTTGCTCGTGTCCAAATGTTGAGTTGACCGTGTACAAATAAAGTGTCTGTCTACTTCATGATTACACTCTTCCACTCATCCTCACATAATTTCATTTTATTTTTTAATTATAAAGAAATGTACTAATAAATGAAACCCAAAAACTTGTTAAAATATCAAATAAATAACCTTTTCGTTTTTTCATGCACTTACTACATTAGTAAAGTTTGTTATCACTTATCATTGTTGGATATATATACATTAAATCTTTGACATGCTTTGCCACTTGAAGTATCCGATGGCAATATCCTTATATATCGAAAATGGTGACGAATACCTATTGGATAGATAATAAGAAACTAAATTAATAAAGCATTACTTTTTTTTTATAAATTATATATAATTAATATTGGAAAAGTACTAATAATTTTTTTGAAAGCATTCAACAAGTGTTTCAAGATAATTATTAGTAACATCCTATATATATTACTCATATATAACATTAGTCATCATTTTATAATTGGATTTTTTAGCCAAAAGTTTCTTCCACTCTTCTATAAAAAGCATTTCATTCACTAAAAACGATTCCATCTTTGACTGCGTTTACAAAAAAAAAAAAAAAGTGCTGAAGTGATTTAAATTTATATGATTGATAATGGAGTGTGGGTTAAAGAAACGTCTTCTTCTAAACTAATTTGTTTGGTGATTTCTGTCACCTTATACGTGTAACTGAACTTCATCCAAATATATGGGTAAACATATCAATGATAATAAATAAATCGATTTATCATTATGAAGTAGGTATGACTATAAGCAAAGAGAAAACTCTCAAGTGGGAGATTTACAAAAATGCAGAGTTAGGTAAAAAAAAAAAAAGAATTAAAGGGTTTGGTGAGATTTTAATAGTGGGATTGAGTAAACTAAGGGTAATTAGTGAGGAAGTTGAAGAAAAATGAAAGAGACGTGTGCAGCGTGGTGTGGCATAGAGACAATAAGGTTAAAAAGCAAGCACATAAGCGTTGCTTTTTAGGGCGGTATTTGGACCTATCCTCACACTTTTTGTTGGCCATCTTGATTCTGCTGTGGAATCGGCATAACATGGCAGGCCCACTTATAAATGTAAAGTCTGTCGATGAGAGACGAGAGGAGGAGAGAGAATCCGAATTGAATATTGGGGTGTGGACTTGGCGTGAATATTAGGGAACACCCATCCCTTCTTTTCTTCTTTTTTTACCACTTTGGGTCTTTTTCACAGTACAACCATGTTGGAAAAATCTGTTTGTTGTTACATTTTTTTTTACTGTAGGACTATAAATCACTGCCTTCCCCCACTCTCTCCCTCTCAAAAAGTGAATATTATAAGAGAGAGAGAGAAAAAAAAAAAGATATATTATGCTGGTGGAATATATATTTTTCACCATTGTATTTAAATTATAACCTATAGCCCATCGTCTAGATTAAAATAACTATACAATATGCCATTTAGATAAGAAGTTAGAGTTAGGTACTTTTAATGACGTGGTATGATAATAAATATGGTCAAGAATATAATATAAAATGAAATACTAACACAATCCGCAAATGATCATTGTTACAATATGTGCTATTTAAGTACACAATATGATAGTTAAATATGTTTAATCATGTATTTACACTATAAAGTTGGGGTTCTGACAAATGTTATTACATGAGTGCAAAAAGAGACTTAGACTACAAGTTATCTCAAAGAAATGATACATAGATGACATTTAAAGAGAAAACTTAGGGGGGCAACAGTTGTGAGGAAAAATGAGTAGTTTCAGTTGTTCAAACATAATTATGATAGTTGAAGGAATTGTTAAGCATCAATCTTGTTCTTGATTGAGTATTGGTTTTGTTTTCACTTGGGTTTTCTTTGATCTTTGAGAGTAGAGGTTTCATAATTTTTTATATTTTTCTAATATCTAAATCTTTTAAAATATTAAATGATGAGGTATAATTGAATATTCATAAACTCTTAAGTATGATGATATCTATTAAATCATGTTGATGTTTGACAAATGAGATTAAGCTACTCATTTTAGGGTCATCGTGATAAACTTGCTATATGCTTAAGATTAGTAGCCCACCTTATTGAATATATGAACCTATTTTATTAGAAAGATTGCAAGTAGATAAATTAATTTAATGATTCCTATTTCAAGACCATCATATCAAATCTTTTCAAGTAATCTCAACTATGGATTGAACTCTCTAAGTCATGTTACTTAGTCAAAGGAATCAAGCCTAAATAAATAATAGGCTTAATCCAATACAAATTTTGCCCTTTACATATACTATAAGAAGATATATGAAAACTCACCAATTAATGCATAGTACACGAGTAGTAATATTGTGTCCATTCTTTTGTTTTTTTTTTTTTCACTAACTTTGTTTATATATTAGAAAGGACGAGATTTGAGTATATTCAATCCCAATAAGAGAATGTCCATACCATTCGAGCCGCGAGTCACTCAGCAATGTTTGTAATCTTAATAACTCTTCAATGGTGACCCATATAGACCACAATAGTCAAAGAATACGCTTTAGAAACTTTCTATGCGAATAACATCCACACGAAACAAAGTCATTAAGACTCAAGTACGAAGGTTTGTTTCCGTCTGCTCGTGCGTGTGGATGTGATGAACGGGAACATGCTTACAACAGTGAATTGGAGACAGCCAAATCTCGTCTCGGGCCTTGTATCGTACCAATTAAAGTTTAACTTCAACTTATTTAATGAAGATATGATTTTTCTTTACGGATCATAGAACTTCCACGTAGAAATTCGATTTAAGTTTCTACTCTGTACCTTAAATACCATTAGAACAAAGTACATTTTATGGTAGCTAAGATCTATACAACTAAGGCAACATTAATCTTATTACGTCGACTTTTGCTGCGTAGTCATATCACCAGCAAAGTCTGAATAAAGAGGTAATTTTCTGTGGTCCGATACTCAATCGGATTTTTTTTTTAATATTTTAAAAGTAAATTATGAATTATCCCTCTAAACTTCAATGATAGTATGGATATATCTCTAGACTTTCAAAAGTTGTAAGATCCTCTCTTAAATTTTGATAAATTAACAACAAAAATAATGTCTGCTCTCTTTAGTTAAAAAATGGATGTACTATAATCAAAATTTAGAGGCATTAAAGTATACTTAACAAGCTCAAGGAAGTAATCCAACACCTAGGTTGAAGTTTGTAAATTTATTAAATTTTATGAATTTATTTATAACCATTGAAATTTTATGAGATTCATTTATCAATTTATGAAAATTTAAAGGATTATTTACATTTCTCTCTCTCTCTTTTTAATCACTTTTTGTCTAGGTGAATTTTGTGAGAGAAGGGAAATTTAGTTCATACGATGATTGCGTTTCCATATCATACTGAAACAGACCTCTAGTGCAGTTTTTATATTTTTGCCGTATTTATATGTCTAACAGAACTCTAATCGCCAATCTTTACTACTAATTTCATGATAGGGCATACAATCTTTTCAAGTCACATGAAAGTAGAGCAGTAAATAAGCCGAGCTACTTGTGATTTATTTGAGCTTGATTCTCTTTAAATTCAGCTTAGCTTGATCTCAATTAATAAATCAGTTGAAATTGAGCTCTATTTCAACAAGTTGAGCTTGTGCTCCTATTTAAGCTTGCAAGCTAGCTTAGGAGCAAGTTTGCAAGCAAGTTAATAAGCAAGCTTATGATCGAGTTTTCGTTTACATTATTAATAAGTTGGCTTGCAAACAAACTTATAAACAAGCTCTTATTTATATCGATAACAATCCAACTCGTGAATAGGCTTTTGCTTATATTGTTAATAAGTCGACTTGTGAATAGGCTCATAAATAAGCTTATTGAGATCAAAAAGCTTGAGTGTCAAATTTTTTAATGAGCTCAACTTAAGTCCGTAATTTTCAAGTTTGGTAAAAACTCGACTTAGTTCAAGCTTGATAATTTTTATAATGAATTGATCCTGAGTCTTAAGAAATTCAATTTAACTTGACTCATTTATAACCTTACATGAGAAGCACGCTCACTTGCTGCTTAAAATTTTATGAATTGTAAAAAACTGCTATCTACTTCAATGGCTTAACATAGGAAGTGAAGAAATCAAACTAGTATCTAAATATCATATAATGATATCAGCTTATGTGATATGAAACTCCTTATACACTAATGCAACAAATTAATTATCTAGCATAAAGTAAGCTAGCCACAGGGCTGGCAAATTCAAAATTTGACCTGTGAACTTGGACATTATACAATATAATTATAAATGAGTTTGTGGACACAAAAAAAAAAAAAAAATTGATACAATACACAATGGGTCAAACTCGTTTAAATACTATAAAATTTATGCCTAGTTTTGGGTTTAACTAGTGAACCTTGCTTATAAATCAGTTTATTACATAGATCCAATAAACAAGTTATAGGTCTCAAACCCATTAGTATGAAAGTTAATAATATATAATATATATTATTTATATACATATATAAACCATTATATATATATATCATATTTAGTACATTTAGTACCTGAACTTTGTTTATTTTTATAATTAACTATTTGAAGTTCAAAAGTATCAATTTATAATCGATAAACTTTTCAATATCATTTATAGTACCTGAATGGGATAGTTAATTATAAAATTAGATAAAGTTTAAGTAACTAATTGTAAAAAAAGTAAAGTTCAAGTAATTAATTAAAAAATGGGTAAAATTTAGGTACTAAATATAACATTCTTTCTATATTATAGAACATATATAAGAATTATATATATATATTATACATATATATATAATTAATATATAAACATTTAGGTTATATATCTATATCTATATATATGTGTGTATGTGTGTGTGCAAGCACGCATGCGGTGACACACATGTGCATGAGTGCACACATATACACACACATATATGAATGTATGTACGTATAGCATGTGTATATATTTAACATATATCTATATAATAAATATATAATCTCTCTCTCTCCCTAGATATGTGTGTGTGTGTGTGTGTATTATATGTATCGACATAGACATAATATATGGTAACTTACATATAGATTATGGTGGTCCACAATTCAACTTAATATTATCATACCTAGGGATGGCAATTTGAGACTCAATTTGTAAAACATAGATACTATATGATACAGTATAAACAAGTTTGTATATAAAAAAAGATGACATGAGATACAAATAGGCTTGATCTATTTAAACACGACAAAATCTGTGTTTAAGTTAGTGTCCAACTTTTAAACTCGTTTATTAAATAGGTCTCATAAACAAGTTATAAATTCAACTAGTAAACCTGTTTAATATTAATAATATATAAATTTCTTCATTTCTTTATTTTTTATTATTATTCTTAGGTGCTATTGATTTTGTAATTTACAGTCCATTTACTTTTTACAATGAAATAGATTGAGAATAGAAAAGTTATACATTGGGAATAACTATTGTTGGGAAAATATTTAAAATTTTTATTATAGCGTTTACTTCATGTAATTTTTTTTATTACAAAGAATACTAATTTTAGTGTTTACTTTACCTTATTAATTGCATTATTAAGTTAAGAATACAAATAAAATTACCAATTTCCCCATATTTAATCATTAATTACAACATTAATAAGGGTATAATAGATATAATATTTAAACTTTTTATTTTCAATATACAAAAAATAAAAATTTCTATATCTTCTTAGGTAATATTTATTCTCAATGGAATGAGAATAGAAAAGTCCTAAGAATTAAAATTCTCTCCTTGTTTTTCCAAATAAATAAGATAATAAAAAATTAAGAGGAAATAAATATTTTATTCCCTCTTTATTACCTCTAAGTAAATGGACTGTTAGGGTTTCATGGTCCTTCTATATCACACCAAGCCATCAATAACATCTCATATCTCTCTCTCTTCTTCTTAGTTCTCCTATTTCTCTTCTTTTCAATTCTCCTATTTCTCTTCTTCATCTTGCTTTTTTTTTTCCTTAATTAATTTATTTTTTTTTCGAAAAATTTATCTTCCTCATCTTTTGGTGGTTTGAAAAGTATTATGTTATCATATCTAAAGAATTGTTAACAAATGATAATATAATTCTTGACTTTTTATTCTCATTTATTGAGAATAAATATTATGATTAAATCAGGCTACACATTTTTATGAATTAAAATTATGATAAAAAGCAGTACTTCAACAGTTAATGTGTTCTATTGTCTTTTGAAGTTGCTGGTAATAAGTTAAGTCATAGAAGAAAAAAGAAAAAAAAACCTTCAATATCAAAAAACCAAATGATGATAACAAGAAAAAAGCTGTTGAAGTTTGAAAAAAAAAAAAAAACATATAGCCACAATATAAAGCAGCCTAAGTAGCAAAAATTCCTAAATAGAGATTTTTTAAACTCTCATTAAGGATATGTATTTGACAAGAAAAACAAGTAAAGAAGGTTAACCAAGCCATTATTTCTCTTTTCCTTGTTTATACCTTATAGAAGAATTGATATGTTACCTAATATGAGTTGAATTTGATGGGGTGTTAAAGAAGCTGAAAGGCAATAATCCTATTATCATTTATTTATTTAAACTAACATTTAGTGCAAAAATCTACCGTGAATGTTAAGTTATTTGTCTAGGATGATATCAAGTCAAAATAAGAGTAACTTTTCTTCATCTAAACAAAATTGAATAGTTATGCATAAATATGTTCTAAATTATGAAAAACGATTGAGAAATAACAACAAATTATATAGGAAAAAATTGGCTCTACGGAAATGAGGGTAATAAATTAAACTATTTTTATAAAATTTTCAATGTCATATATTTTTATTGATACCATTCTTTTTTATGAATAGATTCTTTAACTGTCTTCTTTAAAAATCTGATAGAAAATGTAATGAATTTAGAAATCACTACTAGTAGTAACATTCATTTATATGAAACTTGTGAGTTTTTAGCTTTGTTATATTTGATGAGATTTCATTAAAATTATTGTTTGGGTTGTCATTTTATACTAACATTCAAAACCTTATGTCATTAATATTTGTAAAAGTTAATTTTTTATCATCATTTTCATTATGTATACAAAAGTATTTTATAGATTTATTTATAATTTTTTAAATTGATAATGAGTTCAACCCAAAATGAGACATGCTTATTAAATGGGTTAGGTCATGAGTTTAGGTTTTTATACATAATTAATAAATGGGTTTTGTCAATGACTGAGGTTTTTAAGATATGAACTCATTTATACATTGATACAAGACAAGACATATTAAAATGAATTGCTAGCCCTAATGATTCCATGTAGCCAATCCATGTGTACATTTGTTATATTTAAGCAAACTTTGTTTTATTAAGCTCTTATTGGATTGTAATTTTATATTTAAGTATTAAAATTATGTCTTTTTTACTTCTTTTTAATTTTATGATTGCCCTTTTTCTTATACATTTATAATTATTTTATTAATTTATCGACAACTTTTTAATCAATTAATAAGTCTAACTTGGATACGAAATACACTTATTAAATAGGTTAGGTTAGGGTTCATGTTTTTATATATAATTAATAAATGGATCGGGTTATAAGTTGAGACTTTCAAGATAAAAACCCATTTAGAGATAGACGTGAGACATGATGAATTGATACTAATTGCTTACCCTAGCTAGCCATAGCATACTTGTGCAATAGTGATTACTAGTTACTATGAAAATCATATAAGGGAAAAAAGGTATAGAAAGAATAACAGTAGGATCCCAACCAAATGGCTTAAAGAAATGGTATAATGCTTTATTTATTTAAGAAAAATAAATTTAATGCATTCAACATAAAAATTACTAAAGTAGTTATATGTATAGAATTCTTTTATGATATAACTAGGTTTAGAAACTTAGATAGTGATTTTCTAAGTTCTAAACCACACTTAGGATTTAGAGAGAGATGTTAATTGGATTTGTTGGAGTTTTTTTGTTATTTTTCAAGAAGGGAAGGAGGGAACTTTTTTGAAAATTGCATGTGAAAAATCTACAAAAAAAAAAAAGAAAAAAAGAAAAAGAAATTGCACCCTGTTTATGCTTCCAAGCATTTCTATGTAAGATGACTCTTCGTAAGGGTCAAGGTTTTTGAAATATTGATCTCCATTAGTTTAATTGTTGTTAGATCAAATACAAGATGCTTTGAATATCAATCCCGAAATAACACATCCCAAATACTCGAAATAATTTAGTTCAAGTAAAAATTGCAATGTTTAAGCAAAAAATTGATTTGCAAAATTCTATATGTTGAGTCAAATTTTTTATTTTTCATTCCTAATCCGGTTTATACTAGACTCTATGCTCATCTAATTTAGATCCTCGACTTGAACTAAGAATTTCGTCTTATTTTGGAATCGCTACCCAACTGAAGTTGGGAAAGATTATTGAATTAGGACCAATTGAGCAGATTAATCCTAATTTGGACAACTAGTCAGCAAGATTTTCTTTTTTTCATTTTTGTGTAAGATGAAAGGGAAAACCAGAGTTTCTGGACTTAGAGGCTAATCTATTAAAACCTTAAAGTTACCACCCTATTTTCCTTAAATTTAAACCTTACCCTAATGTCTTTTATTTTATTTTTTGGTATCTTTTTATCGTATTTTTGAATAATTTATTCTAAAAAAATGATTTTTTTTATTCTTTTTAGAGTTGCCCCAAACGGGTACCTACGTACCTGCTATTCAGGATCAAACGGGTTGTAATTCGCTTTTCATGAAAACCTTTAATGTGTTTGTTAATTTTAATTATGAAATTACTTTTGGTTTACGTTTTTATCATTTTAGTATTTTTCTAGAAAATCTAAGCCTAAGCTTGATTATTTGATTTTCCGAAAAATAATAATTTTAAGGAAAAAACCAATTTGGATTTATTAAAAAAACATTTTTCTAAGTGATAAAAAATTCATTTCTCTACTTTTAACCTACCTCTAATATTATTATTTTCTTTTTTTTTCATTAATTTTTGTTAATTTTTTATTTTTATTTTCATTTTTATTATTTTTTAGTAATTTTAATTAATTTTTGTTAATTAATTAATTAAAAAATTTCTCTTATTTTTATTATTCTACCCTAAACTAAAAATCTAAAAAGAAAAAATTTCTAACATATCTTTATCATTTTTTTATTATTTTATAATTTTCATTTTTATTATCATTTTTATTTTTTTTTATTTTCTATTATTCATACTAAACTAAATCCTAAAAAAAAACTAACCTAAATTCTAATATTTTTCTATTATTTTTTTAATTATAAATAACAGATAAATAAATAAATAAATAAGTAACTAAATAATAAAAAATGAAAAAAAAACACACAAAAAATCAAAAAATCTGACTTACCTAGATCCGGGTCGGTGCGCAGGTCGGGTTGGGTCGAACGATCACGGCGGCTGGGGTGCTCGTTGACGGCGTTCTAGCGGCCTTTCGAGGAGGTTGAGGAGTCGTTTCCTAGGTTTTGGGGGTGGGGAACTCAACCATGGTGATGAATTTCTCCAAAAATGCCTCCTGGTAGCAGTTTGAAGCTTGGTTGGAGGTCGCGGCTCGAAGAACTCCGACGAGGCTTCGATCTCTCTAATTTTCTCTCTTTTTCTCACTTCTGATCTGTACCTTTGCTTCCTCCCCTTGATTCCTATTTATAGACGCAAGAAATCAAGTTGGATAAGCTTGGATTTCCTCCGATTGAGGCAAATCGGATTGCGATTAAAAAACCCATCTCCGATTTGTGTAAATCCATCGATTTGTTGCAATTTGATTCCAATTGGATGATGTTTATCCTATTTTAGTTAAAGATTTGTTGGGTTTATGTAAAAATTCGAATCAAAACGGCCAAAATTTGTTTTTTTCCCCCGCCGGCGACGATCTCGGATGAAGGAGGAAGAAGGTCACGCGCCCGGCGAGTGCGTTTGTGTCAGCCAATCAGGAGCTGACGTGTGTCCCAAGCAAAAATGAAAACAGGCAAAATGCGGAAATGTCCCCTCCGAGTTTCGAACCCATGACCAAGCCCTCCCCCCGTGCACATGAGCCGTGGTCCAGGCCAGTTGGCCTAGCCCACTTCTCAGTTTTTTTTTATTTTCTCAATTTGCATATATGTAATGCGATTTTTATTATTTTTGTATTATTTTGAAATTCCAAAAATTTGTAAAAATTATTTAACCCTTTTTATTATTGTTTCTACAATTATTTTCCAAAATTAATGTATTTTTCCTATTTGTTTTATTTTTTGAATATTTTCCCTATTTCTGCTAAATTAGAAGGAAAATTGTAAAAAAATTGAAAAATTTGAAAATTGATTATTATTTATCATTAGGGGAAAAAATGGGGTGTTTACAAATAGGATATATCAATAGGCACTATAATGAGAGGTTAGTCCCCCTAATATTCTATCATGTATGCAAATAGAGGAGATACAAGGCAGTTAATTGTCCTTAGGGGTAAGTAAGAAATCAGACAACCCTAGCTCCACAGGTAGTAAAACCTCCAACGAGGGCACATGGATACCATTGCAAGTATGCTTCAAGTACATGCCTACAATGCTTATGTGTTATTTGATACCGATGCTTCTATTTCCTGTATGACTGAAACCTTTGTATATGAATATGCACTAAATGTTAAGAGTATGGATGATAATTTGGCTATTAGTACTCCTTTAGAAGTTGGAGGGAAGATAGATAGAATTTGCAAGAGTAGGAAGAGAAATACAAGGTAAGGTGATGCTAGCAGATCTCTTGATTCTGGAGATGGTGGAATTTAACATTATTTTAGGAGTAAATTGGTTATCAATATACCATGCCACCATTGACTGTCATAACTTAGTGGTACATTTCAACATACTTGAGGAAGATTTCTTTGAGTATAAGCAGAAAGCTTAAAGACCAACATGATTACTCACTTATGAGTTACAGGGAAGGAATATGTCAGTGGCTATAACTACTGAAGCTAGTGAAGAAACAAAATTGGAAATGGTACATGTAGTGAGAGAATTTCCAAATGTGTTTCTAGAAAACCTTTCTAATTTACCTTCAGCCAAGGAGATAGAGTTCAAAATTGATTTGGTGTCGGGTAATACACTAATATCAAAAACAATATACATAATGACACTAGTTGAATTAGAAGAGCTAAAGAAGCAATTATGGGATCTACAGGATAAAGGTTTCATAAGACCCAGTATATCTCTTTAGGGTGCACCAATCCTTTTTATCAAGAAGAAGGAAGGAAGCATGAGAATCTACATCGACTATAGAGAATTGAATCAAGTCACTATTAAGAATAAACATCCTCTTCTTAAGATAGATAACTTGTTTGACCAGCTATAAGGAGCTCAAGTGTTTTCAAAAATTGATCTGAGATCAAAATACCACCGGCTCAGAATTAAAGAAGAGGACATACAAAAGATAGCCTTTAAGACTTGATATAGGTACTACGAATTCTTAGTAATGCCTTTTGGGTTGACCAATGCACCTGCAACATTTATAAACTTAATAAACAGAGTATTTAGGGAATTCCTAGACAAATTTATAATCGTCTTCATAGATGATATCTTGATATATTCAAAAAGCAATGAAGAACATAAAAAAACATTTAAAGTTGGTGTTAGATAGGTTACAAGAAGAAAAATTGTATGCTAGAGTTAATAAATGTAAATTTTTGCTAGAGCATGTGGTTTTCTTGGGTCATGTAGTTAACAAAGATGGAATATCTATAGATCTAGAAAAGGTGAGAGTTGTAGTGGATTGGCCTAAACCAAAGACAGTAATAGATATAAGAATTTTCTTAGGTCTAGTAGGCTACTATAGAAAGTCTGTTAAGGGATTCTCCAAGATAGCGACTCCTCTCATTAGGTAACTCAAAATAATGTGAATTTTGAGTGGGACAATAAATGTGAAAACTAATTTCCAAACACTCAAGGACAAGCATGTGTCAACACCAATTTTAGCATTACCCAAGAGTGGGGAATGATTCATTATTTACATTAATGCCTTAGCCCAAAGGTTAGGATGTGTATTAATACAAGGTGGGTAAGTCGTAACATATGCATCCCACTAATTGAAGTTATATGAGAAAAATTACCTGTGTCACGACTTGGAGTTAGTAGTAATAGTACTAGCCCTAAAACTATGGAGGCACTATTTGTATGGAGAGAGATGTAGGATTTTCACTAATCACAAGAGCTTAAATTACATAAAGAGGAGATGGTTGGAATTAATCAAAGATTATGACTTAGAAATCTAATGTAGTGGCAAATGCCCTCAATATACAGAAAGACAGAAATGTTGCTACTCTCATCACTTCACAGCGAAGGTTGTTGGATGATATGCATAAATTGGAATTAGATGTTTTGACTCAAGAAGTAGGAGAAAAATAGCCACTTTACTTATACAACTAACTTTAGTGGGCAGAATCAAGACTGCCCAAGTAGAGGATAAGGATATTTAAGAAATCAAGAGTGGTATGGAATAAGGCTAAGCTCTTGAATTTGATATTGAATCGAATGGGGCTTTAAAGTATGGAACAAGATTATGAGTGCTAGAGGAAGTAGAATTAAAGAAGGAAATAATAAAAGAAGCACACTACTTAACATATACAATCTATCCCAAAAGCACCAAAATATCTAAGGACCTAAAGAGTCACTACTAGTGGACGATCATTGAAATGGAGATAGCTGAATATATAATGAAATGCTCTATTTTTCAGTAGATCAGAATTGAACATTAGAGGCTAGCTAGAGAATTACAATCTCTTCTAATACCAAAGTGGAAATGGGAATACATGATAATGGATTTTGTTATGGCCTTCCTAAATACTAAAGAGAAGCAAGATGCAATTTAGGTAATAATAGATCAACTAACCAACTCTGCTCACTTTTTACTTATCAAAATGGGATACAAACTAGAGAAAATAGTAAGATTATATGGAGTGCCAGTAACCATAACATTTGATAGAGATACATAGTTTGTAAGAAAATTTTGGAATAGCTTACATAAGGATTTAGGCACAAAATTGCATTTTAAGACTACATTCTACCCTCAAATGAAAGGACAATCTGAGAAGACCATTTAGATTATAGAAGATTTGCTCATAGCCTATGCACTAGATTTAGGAGGTAATGGAATGAGCACATATCTTTGGTTAATTTTTCTATAACAATAGTTATTAGGCAACCATCCAAATGGCTCCTTATAAGGCTCTATATAGAAAAAGTTGCAGATCCCTATTACATTGGGATAAAGTGGGAGAAAGACAGATGCTGTGATTAGAATGGTCTGAAAGGCTTTAGAAAAAGTAAAATTGATAAGGTAAAAAATACAAACAGCCCAATCCCCATAGAAGAGTTATGTAGATACGAGATGACACCCCTTAGAATTTCAAGTAGAAGACAAAGTGTCATTGAGAGTTTCTCCAAATAAAGGGATGATCGGGTTTGGTTTAAGAGATAAGCTAAACCTAACATATATAGGCCCGTTTGAAATTTTAGAAAGAATGGGTACTATAGCTTTCAGGTTGGCTCTCTCACCAAGTTTGGTTGGTGTACATGATATATTCCATGTATCCATGTTGAGGAAGTTTGTACCAAACCCGAATCAAATAATGGCTTTGGAGCCTTTAAGTGTACAACTAAACTTATCCTATGTTGAAAGGCTGGTTAAGATTGTAGATGTCAAGGAACAAGTGCTAAGATGGAGAGTGATTCCCTACATTAAAGTACAACAGACAAATCAGACTAAACAAGAAGTGACATGGGAATTGAAAAATGAGATAAAGAAGAAATATCTAAAACTCTTTTAGAATCAGGTAACTTTCGAGGATGAAAGTCTTTATGGGATCGTGTACCTAGGCTTACTAAAAATGCAAAACATATAGAAAGATACACAGCCACTATACATGATTGTGTATCTAACCATGTCAAAGTACATGGTTTAAGGCACAACCGTGTACTAAGAAACACTTTGGTACATGATTTAATTTCTAACTAAACATAGTTCCATGCAACATAGGCATCTAATAAACCCTAGGAAGATTAGTAGAGAAAGATAAGTAATCTAATAATGATTAAGTGAGTAGAATTGAGAAACCTAGATTAGTACTAAGAGTAAGTTCTTTACCTTTTTACAGATTGCAACTTAACACATAGTCCAAGATAAGTTGAGTTTAAGACTACGATTCCAGGAACGTGTAACCTTTCTTTTCTTTTCTTTCTTTTTTTTTTTTTTTTGTCTGTGATTGTTAAGATAGTTGCCAATTAAATTAAGTTGAATGGATTGGATTAAGTTTAGTTTAAGTTGCTTGCTGTATGTGCTTAGCTTGGCCTAGGGGCCTATAGTGGTAGATCCTTAAGGGGCACCTTAATGATCCTTGTGTTACGTTGTCTCTAGTAAAGTCATGCTTGGAAATGATCTGGGTTAGTTAAGGTTTAAGGACTCATGGGTGTTACGGCTCGTAATAGCAGTTCCTAGCACCATATTATGGGTTAAGCATTTATATGTGTTTAATAGGGTCATAAGTACCCCCATTAGTGTTTTGTGGGCTTAAGTAAAACGAGAACCAATTATATGATGTTTAGTATCTACATAAATGCATATGATTTAATTCGTATTTGATCATGCGTATGTGTTTGCTGGTCATACGTATTAGGTGTTAAGTCACCCCTTAGGATTATTTTTTTAGATGCATGCATATAAGGAAACACTAATCATGAAGAGGACTTAAGGCCAAATGTATAGGAGAGGGATGACGAAGATTACTATTATTATTATGGTGACTAAGTGAAGGTTTATTAGCTAAAGCCTTTAAACTATGATGAAACTTATATTGAATTTGAGAACTTAAGAGTTAGAATAGTTAAATTTTTTAAGTGATTTGCATTGATGTATTAAGATTTTTTTTCAAGAATTTGAAACTTTATATAAGAAGTACTCATATCATGTTAAAGTATAGAATTCATATGATTGTAATTTATAGGAATTACAGAATTAAATGTTATCAGAATAAGGCTAAGAGCCTTAACATGTCCTTACCTTGTAAGGACACATGGCAGACAATAGCACTCTGAGTTTGGGGGTATTATAGCCTCTCTTATTATCGTGAATTCAACATGAACAATATGGGAAGTGTTTTTTTTTTTTTAGGTAAACTTAATTGTTATGCTAAGAATAGAACAACAAGGACATGAAGTCTTAAAGTAGGCTCCCTAACAAGTTCTCTTGATTAGCAAGTCTAATGAGAGAAATGCAAGTGGAAATAATAATTATAAGGCTAAGCAAGCAAAGATAGGTGTATATCCTAGATTGAAGAAGGGGCAATAGATGCTTAATTTTGATGAGAAAGATTCAACAAGTTTTCATTATAGCAAGAACAGCCACTAAAAGAAAAATGTACTCATTTTAAGGGCAAGATGCAAGGAGGGTGCCTCAAGTATGTTTATGATTGAATGCATCTTCTTTCTTGCATCAGATGTTGTGGTTCCATACCCCAATTAACTTGCAAGGTTTGAGTAAGAGCATGAAATTCTCCTAGAGAGAATTGGACCTATAAGTAACTAATAGAGTAAGGGTTGCTACTTTAGGTATAGAAACTTGTACCATTTCTTTACATAATGGACTTATATTATGATTAGAGAATTGTTTCTGCATTTTAGGTTATACCAAAAACATAATTTCAATTTCATGCTTATATACCAAGTTGTTTTAAGTTCAAAAAAAAAATATTGTTCATTTTATTTGAATAAAATGTTTTATAGTGATGAAATATTGATTAATTATCATTATATTCTTAATGTTATGCATTGAGATTAAGAAACAGAAAAGGCTAAATTACAAAAAAGTTACCTGTGTTTTTTTTTAACAAAGAAGTGACTTGTGTTTTTTAATTTTACGTCAATAATAAATAATAATAGTTATCAATATTCTACTAGTTAGTTAATAATTGATTAAATGAAGTAATATTGATAAATTATGTAATTTAATAAAAAATATAAAAATTGTAGAAAATAAAAAAGAAAGGGAGCGGAAAAATAAGAAGAAAAAAAAAAGGAAAACAATTGAATAGCTAGTAAAATATCAACACATGTCATTGTTATTATTAACGTAAAATTTAAAAACGCAGGTCACTTTTTATCAAAAAACTAAAACACAAGTAATCCCTTTGGAAATGATTCATAATATATGTTATTTTTTGTAATTTATCCAATAAAAAACAAGTAGTTCAAATTTAAATTACCTATGACATTATAAACTTGACCATTTAAATGAGAAATGGTTAACTAAGCTTTATTGTGAAGAGTATGTGAACAAATTTGATTTTGATTCTATAGATATTTATGAAGCTTGTCTACACTATAAATGTGAACTCCTTGATTTGTGTAGGTCATAGGGCAAATGAGTTATTAAAACTCGTAAGTAAAGATGTGTGTAGGTCATTATCAAGTCAAGCCAAACGTGCATATTCAATTTTGCTTTGGTTCTCAAATATGTATGTTTAATTTGGCTATCCTTATTAAGTGCATAAGCCCGCATGATCTTCTATTGTTTTCATTGAAGGTAATATTAAAATGGTAACCTGCACAACAAGTCAAAATGTATCATATTTGAAAAAAAAAACGGTAATATAGTTAAATATGTATTAATACCATAACCAACTAATGGTTACTATAATTTAATAAATTATGTCAAAATAAGAAGAAAAGTTGGTAATATAGACAAGTATGTGCATGTATTAGAATCTCTTAAGTGGTATTATAATTTGATAAAAATGTGTAACATGCTCAAATATGTAAGTGTATCAAAATCTCTTAAGCAACCTCACAATTTAACAAATTATATTAAAATATAAAGAAAAGTTGGCAATATAGGCAAAAGTGTTACCACTATTTAACAAAATGTACTAAATTATGAGAAAAAATTTGCAAAATAAGTGTACCAAAATATCATAAGGAGCACCACAATTTGACAAATTGTATCAAAATAAGCAAACAAAAATGCTAATAGATAAATATATACATGTACTACTAGAATTTCTTAAGCAGTATTATAATTTGACAAATTATAATAGAATATAGAGAAAAGTTGATAAAGCAGATGTACCAACATTTCTTGAGAAATACCACAATTTGATAAAGGAAGAAAAGTTGGTAGTATAATTAAATATGTAAATACACCAAATTTGCTTAAATGGTACCACAATTTCACAAATTGAACCAAAATATGAAAAAAAAAAGTTGATAATATAAGC
This sequence comes from Laguncularia racemosa, assembly GCA_037954665.1. NCBI lineage: Eukaryota > Viridiplantae > Streptophyta > Magnoliopsida > Myrtales > Combretaceae > Laguncularia > Laguncularia racemosa. The sequence continues at coordinate 369,464 of JBBMOL010000097.1, read as the reverse complement.
AAAAGCGTTACCATAATTTGAAAAAAAAAAGCCAAAATACGCAAAAAAGTTAGATAAATAAATATACCAAAATGTCATAAGAAGTATCACAATTTTACAAATTATATCAAAATAAGAATAAAAAGTTGGTCATATAGGTAAATATGTATGTGTACAACAAATTTTTTAAGTAGAATCATAATTTGACAATTTGTACTAAAATATGGGGAAAAGTTAATAAATCTAATACACAATTTGATAAATTATACAAAAATAAACAAAAAGTTTGCAATATAGGCAAATATGTACATGTAACATAATTTCTTAACTAGTACTACAATTTGATAAATTATACTAGAATATGAAGAAAAGTTGATAATTAAGTAAAAGCACTATTACAATTTGACAAAATGTACCCCAATATAGAAAAAAAAAAGTAGGTAAAATAGATATACTAAAATCTCTTAAGAAATACCGCAATTTAGTAAATTATACTTAAATAAGTAGAAAAAGTCGGTAATATGAGTAAATATGTATATATATACTAAAATCTTTTAAACAATACTGTAATTTGATTACTTATATCAGAATTTGAAAAAAAACTGTATCGGCTAAACCAGTTGTTTCCAATTTAATTCAACGACCGGAGTTGATTCTATCTAATTCTAACGATCCACATATGCTGACTTGAAAAAAAGTCGCCGAAACGCGACTTGTGCTAATAAAAGTCCCTCGGTAACACCCCCAAAATAACACGGTGAAGTATGGTCAGAGGACAATGAGTTAAAGCGAATGAGTGGTAGGACGGACACCAAAGTTACAAGAACCGATGAAAGATGAGTTGGCTTTTAGTGAGGAACACCAAAATTGATGAAGAGGGATTAGAGATGAAAATAAAAGGGCCGGAGAAGGTCTTCTGAAAGGCAAGGAAATCTTGAGTATGAAACTCATACTCGATTCAGGGAGACTAAAGAGACACAATAGTTGGGAAAAAAGATTGACCGATACTAATAGATGATATGGATGAAAGAGTGGTCGTAAATATCAAGGATATTTAAAAATATGATAGTAATAATTGATTTTTTTTAAATATTATTTATGTATTCTATGTGTTATGATTCTATTAATGCTTATATACCATTCGTGAGACTTTAAAGATATAATAGTTGGAGAGAGTTGTTTGAAGCTAAGGCCAATAAGAAATACATAGGAGCTACATCTCATGCACTTATAAATAGAGAACACTAGATCAAAGCAAGTGCATCCAACGCCACAAGATCGACAAGAAAAACCCAAAAAAGGAAGTTCATATCAAGTTGTAGTAGTTAATAATTAGTGATTAGCTTCCTTTCCCTAGTGTAGTTAAGTGTTTGTAAAGCATTAGAATCATGGATTATTTCATATTCCAATCGTTTGTAATTCCAATCTACTGTTTCGGTACAACTACTTTGTTATGAGCTTTTCCATGAGAAACACATGTTGTACGAGAGGTAGCAGATATCTAAGTGGAGTCACGCAAGGAAGTAGAGAAAGTACACAAAGTGATGTCACCACAATGCATTTGCAGATAAGATTATTGAAAAATTGTATCTTCTCAAGAAAAAAAAAAAAAAAAGACTCTTATTTTGGACAAAACCCGAGCAAATCTTCAATTTACTCAAGCAACAATTTAGATGTAGAACTAGGTTTATTTCTCTATCTCGTTTTTTTTTTTTTTAATCTTATTTTCACTTGTTTTCTCCTTATTTACGTCTCCGCTTTATCTTCAGTTTTTCCTTCAGGGAGATTCCGCTGCTTGTTAAAATGAGAAGTTCTTCTTTTCTTTGTTGGTTGTTTCAACATTTTGGAAGATCTTTTGGAGGAGGAAGAAGTGACTCATTAGGACCTTTCCCGTTGTCCACCAAGAAAGCCATCTTAAGTCCCCATGTTGTGTGCACTTCTAAATGGCAATGCATAAACCACACTCCTGTATATAAAACACAAAAAATGAAATATCCATTTGATTAAAAAAAAAATCTAATAAAAATTGGAAGAAAAATATCCTAAAGTTATTATTTTTCACCTGGATTATCTGCTCTGAATCTCATAGCTATCCACCCACCTGAGGGTACTCCAATGGTATTACGTTCAACGGGATCTACAAGATTGAAATTTTTGGGATCCTTCTTTGGATTGTAATTGCCAAGACCATGTCCGACAGTGAAAAAATTGTATCCATGTAGATGAATTGGATGGTTCTCAGGGGCAATCATCCCAGTATCTTGTAACACCAATTGAACAGTGGAATTATAAGCTAGTCTGTAGACCTTTGTTCCATTTGTGGTTGCTAAATTCGTCGGTGGAGTTCCAGTATAGTTAAACACGGTTGGTGGATTTCCAGGAAAATCAGTTGTGAAAACACCACTGATGTTGAAATAATGTGCCTGGAGGACCGCTATTTGGGGCATGGTAAATGTGACATTGTTCATGTCGGCCACGACACGGCTTCCATTGCCAGGTATACAAGTAGGGCAAGGATTGACCCCCAACCCAATAGTAAACACAAGGTTGTGGTCGACAGTTTGTGGGACTGCAGCGGGGTACTTTTTCGAGTTAAGGCTTCGAAGAGAGTCGATGAAATTATTAGCCACTGCAGTGGCATTTTGAGGGGGTGGTTGGGTGAGAGTTGTGGGAGCACTAGAAAGACTGCCCGAGTAGTGTAAGGTTGCCGTTGCAGTCATGTTATCGACAGCAACCGATGGAGTATCCATGAAAGGGGAGGCTGCGACCAAGTACCTTCCGGCATTTTTGTCTGCCGTGAGGAGAGCATTAGTGGTTTGGCCTGGGGAAATCACAATGGTGTCAGTCGTGAATGGTTTTACATAAGATGCATCGACTTCCACTATAGTGAGATTATGCCCAGCTATTTTGAAGAAAAGCTCTTCATTGAGCGCAGCATTGATGATCCTTAATAAGTAGGTCTTCCCACCTTCAACCGACAGTGTATAACCATCTACATAGAGAGTAAAAATTAGTTAGAATTTGTCTCTTTATAAAGCTCTCCTATGTATGCATGATTTAAAAAAGTGGTTTAATAATTGTACCTGATGATGAACAATTTGGAAATGCACCAGGATGACCATTGATAGTATGAGTATCTGATACATTTGGTGCTAATCCAGATTTCATTGCTTCATTGATGACTGCTTCGGTATCAGATTTCCACCACTCACCTACGATATGATATCAAAAACTTTATTAATTAGCCCAGACATCCAAGTTTTCATCTGCTGCTTAATATTGCATCATGGGCAAGGGCAAACATATATAATATAATATGCAATTACTGTACAAGGAATAAAGTGAAATCTCACCAAGTACAACAATCTCCTCCTTGTAGGGCTTAGGAAATGGATATGGAACACCACGCTTAGGCAACATGACTATTGCTCCATGGACTGTAACCCTAAGCCACAAAATATGTGCATGCCAGAAAAGTGTACCTCTCTGTCCTGTAATGGTGAAATTGTATACATATGCTTGCTTTGGTTGAATAGGACACTGGGTAATATATGCAGGTCCATCGGCCCATCCTGTTCGAAGTTGTCTAACCCCGTGCCTAGAAATATTTGAAACATTAGTGACTGTATAGTAAAACTATAAAACCGTACATCTAGATAAACACGCCCTCATATACACCTATATATTATACATTTGTTTTATTAACATATACGCATAAAAAAAAAAATCATCAAATCCTGCGGTAATCCAATTTAAGTTGTTTTACCAATTTTTATTGTGGAATGTAAAGAAGTATACATTATCAGTTAAATTGGGTGACTAGTTAGTGCAACTTAAATTAGATAAGACCGGATATTTTGTCAGTTGAAGTTTCATTTTCAACTTAGATGCAAGAGATAAATATACAATGGAAAATTACTCTTAAATAACCTCATAATTTGTATCATTTAAATGTTAATGCATGTCAAGCTGGCCAAAAAATAATAATAATAATGTTAATGCATAATTATAGCAAAATTGGTCGAGTAAGTGAGAGAGGAAACTAATCAATCTCACCAGTGAATAGTAACATTGTATTTGACGTGGTTGACGACTTTAACGAGCACGTTGTCACCTTCTCTTGCGTATAAAGTTGGTCCTGGAAACTTTCCGTTGACGGTAACAATTGGCTTGGTAGAACAGAGTCTGGTATAATTCCTCATCACCACCTATATCCGCACAAGTACAACCAACATTCGTAAGTCAAACTTAACCAATCCTCCTTTAGGATAAATCGATTTTAAAGCCAAAAGATTAGGCAAAAGTATGCATGCATAAACACAGTGGTCGATTCTAAAATGCTGCCACGGGAAGCTATTAACGTTTTGTCGTTTGGTAGGATGTGAAGTTACACCTTCCAGTTCCCAGTTTCTGTTTCGAGAATGTCGGTAAGTATATATATATATGTGTGTGTGTGGTGTGTGTGTGTACTGGACAAGGACAAGCCATATATATCAATCTTACATAATATGGTTATTAGGGTTGAAATTTCTCATGGGACTATCGGTTTTCGTTTCCTTACAGAAGAAAAATGGTGGAGAGCTGATCATATATATCCGAAATACGAACTTGTAAACTATTCGATGGGAATAATCAGCATTATTATCCATTGACGGGAACTATGGAGACAGACAACCTTTCGTTTATTAACACTGCTACTACATTTGAATCACATGTCATTAATTAGCCATGCGTGGTTTCTAATGTTTAATTAATCTCTTTTCTTTCCTGATTCTTAATGTTGATATTAAAAATAGACGTGCTATTTACTATCTTCAAAATTTTAGATTCTCACCCTAGCTATATATTTGCGTTCTACATCGTACTTGTACAACATAAGGACTATGATACAAGCTAAAATGCATTTGGTTAAATAAAGCCAACTTATTATGGAAAAGAAGGTTTAATATGGGTATATATGTCGACCATAATGTTGTGTAGTAGGTTTAAAGAAAAACAACACTTCTTTACATCTTTTGCACACATATAATTTCGGAAACTTTTGTTATTCTTATTTTTTTTATTAATAATACATTTTATCCGTTTTAAATTTTGTTATTCTTGCATGTTATTCAAACTTTTTCTTATGCCTTTTTATTGTTCAATAGACATACGTTTTATATAGAGCATAGCACTTGTAGAGTAGCTGCAGTATTCATATGATTTAATGTAAAAGAGCACAACCCTTTAAATATAAAATAGCATTCCAATAATTTGAAAAATTATAACATTTTATAAATATCCATTATATAATTTAACAATAATAGTCATACAATTTTTAAATGTAAATATATATTATTAATAAAATACGTACATAGCGCGAGCTTTAACTAGTATAAATAACCTAAGAAAATAACAAACCTACCATAAAAGGTTGATAAAAACTGAGGTAATATATTTAAGTGTGATTTCTATATATTATGTATAGCCACCATTATTCATTATATACTCCGCATGGCGTGTTCTCGCTACAAGTACTTCACTTTTTGGACGTCCAGCTTTCTTGGAATAAGTTACAGCTAAGCTGTGAAGTGAGATGTTTTTCTAGACACGTGAAAACTCAAAACCTCGTTATGAACAGAACACTTTAATTATATATAGCTGGGTGACTAGAACATGACTTACGTTGAACTTGTAATGCCGAACACTGCCCTCTACAATTGCAGGAAGAAGGCATGCCACAAAAACCAAAACACGAACCCAACAAGGATCCATCTCTCTCTCTCTCTTTTTCTCTCGTTTGTTTTATGTGATGTATTATTCTATATCTCCACTAGTTAAGTAGGATTTGATTTAACGACAAAAGATAGCCAAATGAAGTAGCTCTTGTCGAAGAGAGAGCTAGACCTTGTTGCAATTACCATGACTTCCCAACCCACGCTCATATAGTGTACACAGAATGTTGTAATGTCGTTTTTGCTTGGTTAGGTGGAGGAAGATTTGGAATTCTTAAAAACAAAGATTTCTCAGGAAACTATTCAATGGCAATTCATTTCTTGCACATTACATAAAGATATTTAATTTGTATTATTCGAGTTGATTTACTAACTGTAGTGATCTGTGGATATTATATAGCCCTAACTTAGCTCTTATGCTTCGTTTGGAAATTGACGTTTGCCATAAAAGTCCAGCTTTCACACTTTCTAGAATGTCTTTTCTTCTTCGTACCTCCACGGTTGGGTCTGAGTAACTAGCGGGTCGGCTTATTTAATATTCCCTTTCTTAGGCAGTTAGTTGAAGCTTTTTGTCACGTGTATACACTGCTTATTCCATAGTCAATTAAAATTAATCAACTATTCAGTAGAGGCAAATCTGGCCAATCTTCCGACTAAATCTTAGAGAAGAAATTTAATTAAACATAGAGGAGAATGGAATTAATACCAATTTGAGTCATCACAAATGATGATAACCTAATCTATGTGATTGGAGATATCATGAATTATGATTTGATATTAGCATTATGAAAAATAAAAAAATAAAGCGCATGTATAAATGCTACTTTGCAACTAAACTCAGCTTGAGCTAAAAGCTCTTAATGATTTTTATATCCACATACATGGTATATCCCGTTGGAAAATATGTTTGATGAAATCACCTATACAAAATGTGGAGTAATGGTATATCCCTATGTGATTAGTAAAGTCACAAGAACGTTCTTGAAATATTAGACATGCAGATGACTCATTTGGGCATACTACAATGAACAAAAAATTTAGGTGATTACTAAGCACTGCAACTTACTATAAGAGGTTTTAGTGCATAAAAGTTAAAAACTTTATCTATCTAACTCCTTTTATAAATTATGTCTCATCAACTCTAGAACTAGCTCATAGTTAAAAAGACACTATGTTCAATGCTTTGCACCCGTAACCTATAAAACAAATTTTTCCTGGACTTCATTTCAAACTTTCACAAATGTGTAGTATATTTGGTAAATTTCAAAACGTTCATTTAGTAAGGAAAACAAATTATTATTCTAGCCGATCGTTGCAAAATTTAATGAATTCAATCTATTATGCCATTTATATAATTTATTGATACCTTGATCCTTCTCTCATCTCCAAAAATAATTCAAATCCAATACCTGATAAGCACCTTACGTCTTATTTTTACTTTATATTTGTATTATGGATCATCTGTTTCTTCAATTTCTCTTCTTTCTATTTCCTACTTTGTGAGTGCACACAAAATAGAAGAGCTTCAAGTGCATATAAAGTAGGAGCTTACGAATGTTTAGGAAATATCTGCTATATACTTTTACACCGAGAGGGGCTCAATATTCTTGAAGCAGTGCTCCTAAATACAATACAAGTTTTGCATTCTCATATTATTGTTTTCTATTTGGCATGTGCACTCGTAACTATTTCTCCAACAAATATAATAGGTTTGTCTCCGTGAACACCATAATAGGTGTAGATTTTATATATCTAAAACTGGAAGTAATGTCATATTGGGAGCAAACTTCCATATCCGTAAATGCTATTTCCATCCACATATTTGCTAATTACGTATTCTCATTTATGAGATATATTCAATGAGAGCATCATGTTTTGCTTTTCTGCTCATATATGATAGTTTGTGATTACCGTGAATTTGATGATAAACTATTTACTGGAGCTGTAAATAAACTAAGTTACTGAGCTCAATTTACTTTGAGCTTAACTTAACTCAAACTCAATTAATAAAGAAGCCAAATTTCAGCTTAAAATAAAACTTATTTATTTAAATGAACTAAACTCATACTACTATTAGACTGGTGAGTTAGCTTAAAGATAAACTTATTTATATTGTTAACAAATCAATTTGAGAGAAAACCCGACTTATTTATATTGTTAATAGGCTTTCTTAGGAGCCAACTTATTAACAATATAAATGAATCTACTCCCATTTATATTTAATGAACTAACTCACAAGCAAGCTTACAATTAGACTTGTGAACAAACTTGTAAGCAAACTTACGAGTGAACTCATTTATATTATTAATGAGCTAACTTATGAACAAACTCACAAGCAAGCTTGAAGTACTCTTTCGTTTATATTGTTAATAAGTTGGCTTACAAAAAAACTCGTGACTAAGCTCTCATTTATATTGTTAATAAATCGGCTTATGAACAGATTTATGAGTAAGCTCTCATTTATATTACTAATAAGCCAGCTTATGAACAAACTCGTATGTAGGCTCATTTATCTAAACGAACTCAAGGCCGTACACATTTATTTAAACGAACTCAATTTTAGGCTCGTTTTGATAAACAAGTTAAGCTTAAGCTTCAAATTTTTTAACAAGCTCTCAAGCCTGGAATTTTCTAGCTATGTAAAAGTTCATCTTAGCTCAACTCTTTTATAATCCTATTATTTACAAAAGTTTAGATGAGGATCACATATCACTTAAATGTAGGGCTATAAACTATTATGGCTAATACCACAATCGTTTGATTTAAAAACTTAAACTTATAGATATGGTATAAACTTTATTTTTTTTTACTTAAACACGCTCCTTTACTTGTAGGTTGAAACTTTGACTAAAACCCATCAAGTAAATAAATTAATTAAATAGAGGTGAAATAACTATGTAGAGATTTAAACTTAAGATCTCTTGCTTTGATAACATATTATGATTAACATCAAAACCATCTATTTAAAAGCTTAAACTTATAAATATGGCATATGCATTATACTCATTACTTAATACAAATGAGCTGAGTCAAGCCTAAATATAGTGAATGCATTATATTCATTACTAATACAAATGAGTCGAGTCAAGCCAAGCTTTTAAAAGTTTAAACTTGGCTTATTAGAATTATTGAGCTCAAAATAAGTGAATTTTATCAAGCTCGAAAATCATAAACTGGAGCTCAAGATCATTAAAGAATTTGAAGCTCAAGCTATAAATGAGCTTGAGTTTGAGCTCAAAATTGTTTAGATAAATAAGTCTAAATAAACGTGAGCTTAAACTTAAATTTGTATTAAAGCTTGAAATGAATTCAAAAGTTCAAAATTAATTTTTTATCTTTTATTTAATTGAAATTAATTCAAAATTTAATGATTTCAAACATGGATTTATGAGATGACAATAAATAGTTGAATATATACAAAACCATGCAATATCCAACTACAATATATTTTTTAAAGTTTACTACTCCTTAATATAAAACCTACTACTCAAACAAGTCTATTTGCAAGCCTGCTCAAAAGTCTATTTGCAAGTCCTCATGAACTTGTTTGTAAGTCTGTTCACAAGTCAATATAAATGAGCTTATTTGTAAGTTTACTTCCAAATTAACTCGTTAACAATATAATTAAACCTATTGCCAAACTTGATACCAAGACAACTTATAAACTTCAATAGGAGCTCAAACTCAACTTATTTAAATCATCAAACTTCATTTCAAGTTCAAACTCGAATTAAACCAAACTAAGCTTAAAGTGAGCTAAACTTGAATAACTTACAAGCAACTCGACTCATTTACAGTTCTATTTAAATGTTATAATAATAGGGCACATGCCTCATAAAATTAAATAATAATATATATAAAGAACAAGAACGTGGCAACAATGGGATATGTATCATTATCTTAGTGGCTGGGACAGAAATCGGAGACCTAACCAAGGATTGGTGATACTCATACCAGGAAAGTTTGTCCTTTCTTTAGAACCAAGGTTGAAAGTTCCGGACTACGCAGCCGATTCGATTGGGTTAACTGGGAATTGAACATTGATTGTTCCGGTTGCCATCTGGATAACCAACAGTCCAGTGATACGTCAGTAACCCGGGCGTTGAACCGGGTTTTATTAGAAACCAATCAGGGTGGCCGAGCTAAAAATGTATGTACTCTATATACTACATGAAAGTTACACTTGCATCCCACTTTCATAGAGAAACGTCACTGATCGCAATAAGTGCATCCCACGTTCAGGAAGATGCGCGATATGATTTTCACTGTGGATTCAAAACTATCATTCGATAGTCTTGCTTTTCACTGTAGATTCAAATTTGTGTGGTAAAATCCCTATCTCAATTTCACATTGCTCGATCTTATTGAAATCCTTTACTTTCATTCTATTCTCATCGACATAAGCTACTCTTGTCATGAAAAATCTAACCTTTTAGTGATATTCAATTCATAAATAGATAAAAAGTATTTGTAATTTCCTATAGTAGAAAAATATAATCAATTTGAGATGTCAAAATTCGATAAATGTGAAAATGATAATACATATATATTTAAATACAATTCAAACTGTTTTCACCAATTTGTTCTTCAAAATTATTTAGAATAGTTCAACCTTAAAACAAACTACAAACCAAACCATAAAATGTGATTTGAAAACTGAAGTAACTATGTATAGACTATTTGCATTTCTTATAACTATCTCATTGCCACCCCCTTCTTAAGCTTGGCAAATTGGCATGTTTAACCGACCAAAATATGTAGGATAATTTATTTTTTTTTACCCTATTTACAAAATAAGTTTATTGGCTAGCTCTTTTAACTCACAAGTTTTGGTGAACTAGCTCATAACATCTTAAGTTGGCTCACTTAATTCACTAACCTTAGTTTTTAACATGTTAGAGCCCGTTAACCCACAACCGTACTTGTTTAACATTTGATAATTACACCCTTTTTTTTTTTTGAGTTGTTTGACAAAGTTTCTTAGTTTTCACTATAACTGTAGGTTAATTCGTTTAACCACCAATCTATGACAAAACATGTCGTGCCAATAAAACATGGTTCCTTTATTGAAAAGATTTAACTAGTTAGTTGTTTAAAGCCTAAGCTCATGATGGGCTTGGATGAATCACCTCAATCCTCTTTTTATCTGTACTCATAGATTATGCAAAAGAGGTCAAAGATCAATGATATCACTTTTCACTTCATTCCTAGCATATATGTAAACGAGGTTAAAGATCAATCATATCACTTTCCACCTCCATTCTTGTCATATACAAAAGAGGTTAAAGAGGACTTTGCTCAATATTTTCTCCCATGGCTAAAAGAAAAAATGTTAGAAAACTTGTAAATAATCTCTTTAAACTTTAAAATGTAATAAATTACCTTCCTAAATTTTGATAAATTGGTAATATATATGATATTTACTTTTTCAGTTAATAAAATGTACCTAAGACAAGGTTTAGATGTGTTGAAGTATACTTTGATAAGTTAGGAAAGGTATTTTCATGCTATGATCCAATTTTATGGAAGTTATTTACAACATTTGGGGGTTATTTGCTAATTTATCAAAATTGAAGAAAGTTAGTTGTAACATTTAAAAGTTCATATCTGATCATGGTTAAATTTTGAGTTATTGACATTTTCCCCAAAATGTATTTTCATAATTTATTAAATAGCCCAATAAATTAAAACAAAAGTAATAAAATAACCAACTATTATTTGGAGATAAATTGATCCAGTGACCACATGATGCATCAATGAAACCCTATACAACTCTTAACCTAAATGCAGTGTAATCAAGACGAGGGCTTTACACTCCATATTAGTGCAATCAAAGTTAGAAGTCTCAAACCATTCAAAAAAAAAAATGTTGAAGTCTCAAAATGCAAAGATTCTCAAGGTTACTTCGGCCCGCATCTCTCTTTCTTTTCAGTAAATAATGTTTTATAATGCTTAATAGTTTAATTTAGTATATAGTTATGATTAAGGTTAGAACTTAGATAAAGTAACTAGTGACTTGGATTTAGTTGATAATGTAATAGCATTCTACAAAATTCTATGATTATTCCAATTTCCTATGTCCATTTAATTTTATTTCTTTCATCAACTCATTCTACAAAATTCTCTTGATAACTCCTGTCATCAGACAAAGTACAACCACATTAATAAAATAGGCTCTTTTAGAATAAAATAGAGCTTAACTTTTGCAAATAAATTGCTGAAGAAAAAAAAAATGGAAACTAAGAAATGAAACGCCGGCCTTCCCGTAAGATCATGTATATGTATTCTTTAATCTTTATTTTTATCATTCCTTTAAAGAACGAAGTGTTTCTTTACTCCTCTAAAATCTATTTATGCACTCCCCATAAACAATAGATCAACATTTTCTTTTTCTTAGTATAATATGCTTGTTGATAAAATATATTTCTTTCCATAAGTTGCTCAATTCTCCAAAAACCCAAGAATGTGATGATAAAAATACCTTGCATTGGTCATGTTAAGAAAGAAATTGTAAGAGCATGGATAGACATCAATAGCTGGCAATTTGCTTATATATCTATAACCTTTATATGATTATCATGTTATTGAACATGGGATGATTATATATTTCAGGGGAAAAAAAAAAAAAGAAGAAGAAGGAGAAGAAGAATTATAGGATTATTTTTCATGACCCACAAAATAATGGAAATTTAACTTTTTTCCATACGGGTATTTTTTATGATCTGTAATGTAATATTGTCTCTTTTTTAACTCTTATTGTTTCATTTTTTTTTTTTCCTACACAATCTATCAAGTACAGTCATTTTCTAAGAAGAGAAAAAAAAAATCCTATAGTTCCATTCGTTTTTCCAAATTCAACCTTTTTCCTTTATTTTGCCTCTCTTTTTTTTTTTCATTTTCACTGAAAAGAGAAGTAAAAGGGCAGTTTCTATTAGTTATTATATTTGTTGCTATAAAGAATCTTTTTAGGTTGTATAAAATGAGGGATAAATATGTCCATTAAATAATTTCGACTGCTTTTATAGTAAAAATAACTGTGTAAATAGTCTCACCCATTAGGAAATTCTAGTAGTAATGTTTAAAAATATGGGTATGAATTTGTGTATTAACCCTATTTTATCTTTATGGACAAAAGTCAATCGAGGTTTATTTACTACCTTCATATTTTTAATAAGATAATAGTTTAACTTCAAATAATATATTTATCTCAAATAAAAAGTGATTTTGGATGTATGCTCTTATCTATATTCAGTCAATAGTTTCTCTTCAATACCATTATAACTACTTCATTGCGAGCCACGCAATTAACCGAACAAAGAAGAAAGTATAAAACTTGGAAACAAAGCAAATACTCCGATTTTAGATTGGATTTCTATTGCTCATAAACTTTTATGTTAAGTTTGGAGCGTAGACTGGTTCTCTTTCTCTGTTGGCTGGGTCACATAAGCAGGACGATCATTTTCAATGAGCTCAGTCCCCTAAGTCATACCTAGAGCAAAAGAATAAAATTAAGATAACAAGTCTTGTCTCTGTCACATATATACCCAACCATTGTATAAGGTTGAGATATTCCTTTCATGTTATGCTATCAAATACATATGGTGGAAAAAAGACCACATTTGAAGTTTGTTTGAAAGCTAAGAATTGAATAAACCAACCTTAGTTGGGCACCAGGTAATAGCTAGAGCCTAGAGAGAACACTTCATCACATTTTTATTTTACGTGGGTATCACACTGTCCAATAATTTATGTAATATATGTTTTTGAGCTTTACTTTGTATAATAGTTATAGTTAGTTGCTTAAAGTAATATTTGGATTGTAATACTGAATAGTATAAAATAAAAAACAAAACATCATAACTCTTTTATATTATATTTGGTATGCACTATACTGGATAAAAAATTTTGTAATATCTACTATTTGAATAGATAAAATACTGTATTAAACATAATATATAAACTACTAAATAAAGATTTTTATACTTTTATCTAATAAATTTAATTTTTATACTATATTTTAGATGATGCAAAATATAAACATTTTGTTCAATATTTTATGATCATTTTTGTCTAGTAACCGAGAAAATATACAAATCAAATAAGAAACAAAATATTATCATAAATTTTTAACAACTAAATCATACCTAAAATAAGTTGTTTGAATACTAGAAGTCCAATATAAGAAAACCAAGAAGCAGTTGGCTGTGATGTGCTTGCAGTATCACATTTTGGCGCATATCATCGTGACTTTTCCCTTTTCAGGCTGGCGGCAACCAAACCATACAGCAGTTCGAACTCTGTAATCATGGTAGATGGTAAGTTTATATTTTATTACCACAAATAAGCTCTCAGCTGAAATGTGTATATCAGTGGATCCTATTCATTTCAAGGATGATGGTAGATAAAAAAAAAAAAAAAAATTGATGAACAATACGCACATAGCACTATTAAGAACTTAAAAAAAAATAATGATTTTTAATATTGATTACACATTTTATGAGAAAGAAAAGTATATAAAAATAAATAAATTTTTTCTATTATTATTTTTTTTTTAATCCATAGCACTTCTTGTTATTTTTCAACATAGGATTAGCTAGCTATAGGAACTTCAATCTTTTTATAAAAGGTAAATGCGTGCGTATGGTGTTGGCAAGACAGAAGCCAAGACACTGTACTTGTAACAAACAGGGAAAATACTTGAAGAACCAAACCATGTTATGGACATAGATAAAGTTCCCCGAAATTCAAGTAACCGCCAAGAAATAAACTCCAGTCCAAATGCAAATCTTCAGATGTTGTCTGGTGTTTATGTTTTGAAATAAAATTTCGTTGAAAGGGTTCATATCAACAAAACGATTTTTTTTTTCTTCATGCTTTAGGCTACATAATCACCAAAAAAAAAAAACATTTTTAGTCAAATATCATGGCATATTTTTTATGTATCATTTTTAGTTTAATACGCCATGTATTTGATAAAATGATGTATAAGTATTGATAATAAGTATTTTTTTAAATTATTATTTATATTTTTACATATTAAATTTTATTACTATTTATATATTATTAATCAATTTATATGATGTATTAGTATCATTATGAAAGTTTTCTCTTTAGCTATGGTCACAAGTGGATTCGAAACGAGAACCTTGCCTTACTATATCTTATGCTTGCTGGTATTTTCACCTATCCCAGGAAAAACTAAGTAAGAAAGGTCTTTTAAGGGCTTAAGAGATGACCCTTCAATATCATTACAAAATTTGGATTAATCGATATGAAATAAGCAAGCGTTATTCCCTCATTATAATCATGTTATGTGATTTTACAAGTCTAGGACTAAATTTCCAACAATAGAAAGATACCCCAAAATAATGCTAGCAATTGTCATGAAGAGACAATATAATATCTTAATCATTGCAAAATAAAAAGAAAATATATCTCTAATGTAATTTTACTAACAAGTGTTTGCCATGGAGCATTTGCTTGGTTGAATTTAGCCGAGAACCCCAAGAAGATTCTTAGTGAAATAATATCTTACCACATTAATACAATAATACCTTAAGAACGGCTTCCGTCGATGCAACAATGCAGGGTTACCTCAAGTTTGATTTGGTTTTATTTTTGAACTTTCCATATCGAACTAAACTCGGGTTGTATCTTGCCACCCATGGCAAACTCATCGCGCAATTTTACAATCCATGGCCAAGCAGGCACGCAGCCACCACGTGTAACCCATGACAAACCTGGCTTTAGACGCGGGAAAGGGTCAAACCGGCCTCGATCCAACCAATGAACTATCGGTTGACGAGTCAAAAAATGTGAATCGGTTTCGGTTAGGGTGTTTTCTTTTTTTTTTTTCTTTTTTCAAGTGAGCCGATTTACATGAGTTGCAATTTTTCACATAAAATATTGTATAATCCTTTTTTTGTTTTTTACAATTTTTAATTATAAAAGTATTAATGATATACTCTTCTGGTATTTTATTATGTGTCAAAAAACTTGCTTTATTATTTAGTGGCAAACCCCACACACAAGAGGAGAGATGCCGACCATAAATTTTATTAATTAATCAAAGAAATTACAAAAACAGATGAAGATATTTGGCTTTTTCTCTTATACATAATACTTAAACCCTACAAGTAAGTAAGAAAAATAAATAAAAGAGTACTACTCTCCTTACAAATTATCTTTAATCTACTGCAAAAAATAAACAAAGTAATATTACTACCTTTAAAAATTAATTTATCCGATACTAGAACTGCACAATAAAAATAAATATTATTCAAACAATTGTGTCTTATGTCATCTGTAGTTAAGCCAATGAAGCTTCTCCCCGATGGAACAAAGTTACTAAAGTATTCATCTTATTCACTAGACATCCTATAATACTCATGTATTCTACTTCTTGCCTTAGACAAATCCTCCACACAAGCCAATACTTCAACATTAACCAATGTTTGGTTTGATTGCCGTTATTCTAAGATAAAGCCCGTAGTGCTAAATACTTGTTCAACAACTATTGTTAATGTAAGAGTAGTATGAACTTGGCGAGTCATTTTGGAGACAATCATATGAGACGTCTTATGCCTTCTTCACCACTTTAAGATATTAAAGCTTTGATACTACTCTCAACAAAATCAAAGTTAGTGATCAAATTCAATGTATTCATCCCCACTAGCTTGATGCCTGTTCAATTTTTGTGCCATTATTTGTTGCCCAAGCAGGGTTTGCCCAAATATGGCACCATTGGTGGGAGACTGTGAGGGAATAGTCAAAACTTGGCCACCATGCATAATAAAAAAAATTAGAAAATAAGACTTTTATTACCTGGGTCACCTATTGTAATTCTTGTGCTGCAATAACGGCATAAATGTCTTGTGTATCAAAAAAATGTATCAACTATTTGATAATAAAATTTAGATATTCTATAAACATGTCTCTCTTACAATATAGATCTAAAATAGAAGTTACAAGATAAATGGAAAAAAAATTGTTTATAATATTGCAACTAGTTTGCAATCATTTCATTAACAACTACTTGAAGAAATGGGTTGTTCCTAGCATCAAGCAACAAATAATAGTATGTTTACAGCATTCACTGGAGAAAAAAAAAAAAGTAAACACAAGACTAGTGTACTTGAGAAAATAATAGATTACACTCTTGGAAAACTCTAAGCACATTTAGCAATCTGTTGCATACATCCCAATCGCTAGGTTGCAGTAGAATGTCTGATATGTTCATTGTAGCAAAAGAACACAACGCACCTTTGTAAGGAACTATACTTTGTAAAAGATGATAAATGGAACTTCACCTATGCTTAACATCTCTTTTAAATTTTTTTTGTTGCATTCCATTATCAATGCAAAATTTCCTCCATTCCTTACTTACATATGAAAGCTCAATTAGATATGTAACTACTTGTCCTATGGGAGATATCTTAAAATCTAAACAATTCAAACTATCTTTAACACAAAGATTTAAAATATGGCAGACATATCATAAGTGAAAAAAGATTACACCTAGTGTTGGTTGGCCTAATACTTGAAGTTTATCAATGAATGCATGTTTACAACCACATTGTCAAAGCCAATTGAAAAGGCCTTTTTTGTTAATAAGTATTCACCTAAAATAATTCTTATTATCTAGAAAATATTTTATGCCAAATGGTGTTTGATAAATATCTTAGGAACTATTAGTCTTTTTTGTATTTATCATGTCTCATCTATCTAATGACATGTCATTCCTGTATAAAAATCATCCTACCAGGGTCAATCCATATATTTGCGCATATAAAAACTTACGTATCAAGAGAATTAAATTTAGTAGTTAATTCATGCTTATTAGTGTGGTAAAGTTTCAAATTAGCTTGTTGCATAGTTTTCAATTCGAAATTTTCTAAGCTAGGATTAAGAGCTTCCCATTCGTACTTCAAGCGATGTACAAAATTTCCATGGCAAGTGACATTTTGCTAAGTATTTTATTAAGGCAATTTTTTGTCTCTCAACAAAACACCAAAATAAGCTAATGACTACGAACGACCAAACTTGGATATTTGTTGTTAGGACTTATCTATACTAAACTCTGTTGAGTGCTTTGATAACATGTACATGTTCAATGTCCTATAGCCATCCTTCTTTTTTTCATGTGTAACTTGATTGACAATAGTTGTAATATGCACAAATATTCTCATAAACACCTGTAATTTTATAAAATGTTTAGTAAATATGTCATATCTAAATGGTATGAGTGGTTTACCGCTGGAGCTAGCTTTACCACGTGTGTGGGTTGGCACTTTTTCCTCCAGGACTTTCTCGACTTCCTCTTCCTCCTCCTCCTCTTCGCCCTCTTACGGTTACTTTTCAACTTCCCCACTAGGTGTCATGTAGTAAAACCTAAGGGTAAGCATCATTAAATCCTCTAAACACTGGTTGGTGAAGCCATGGAAGTCGTAATATTCTACTTCATAAAATTGCTCCTACTCGAATTGAATAGATTCTCTCTTGTCACCTTTTCCAAAACCTCTCTTACCAAAAGATAAATCACAAAAGAAACTAGCTTTTTTCTTTTCTTACCAGAAAAATAATAGTGATACAAAATAAATAAATAATTTGATAATGTAGTTTCAAGAAAAAAAATACACTAGGTGGAAGACAATTTTATGTAGATAGTAAAAAAAAAAAAAATGATACAGATGCAAGCTAAATCAAATGAAAATGTGAGTAAAGAAAAGAATGAGAGCACAAAAGCAAGTGTGGAAAGAAAAGAATGAGAACATAAAAAGCAAATGAGTAAAGAAGAGAACAAGAGTTCTTTTGCATATTGTGGAGAAGTGAAAGAAGTAAATAGGCAATATACACATATCCTCCTCACAAATGTTAAAAAATTTCTTAATCGGTGAAACATTCAAATTTTTCTTTATTGCTTTTGAATGTTAGAAGTCCCAAAATGTTCAAATTCAAACATTTTTTACATTGTCCAGCTTAACTTTTTGAAAAGCTAAAAGCCTACTATATACCGCTTATATATTTCTTCACTAGCTTTTGAACTTTTTTGAATTTCTCTTTCAAAAATTTTCAAGCATTTTAATTTGCTTGAAATATTCTTGTCCTTTTGTTTTTTTTTTCCTTTCTATCCATCTCTACTCTCTCCTCTCTCTTATGTATTAACTTTAGCTAACAATTCAACACAATTCAATGTGTTTATAGCCTTTAACAATCAACATAATGCAATGATTTGACAACTTCATATGTTCAAACTATTTGCTAACTAGTCAACACAGTTGAAGCTAATTTGTTTTTTCTTTTCTCTTCTTCTTACGTTATGCATGTGCTTACCTAGCCTTTTCTCTTTTTTTTTTCTTTTCTCCTTCTTTCTACATTGTGCTTGAGTACCTTTTTTTTTTTAATTTGAGGTAGGTTGAACCACTAGTTAACAATTCATTAACCCACTGGTTCGGCAAGATATAACCCGTCCTTGAAGGACCTACCAATTCAACAAGTTTCCAACACCAAATTGGCTTAGACCTTCTTAAATAGTGGGTCCTTCTCCGAGTTGAATTGGCCACCTCAATCTAAGCCCTGTCGCCAATTTAACCCGACCCTTTCCTATGTCTACTTGGCTTGTAACCACAAGGTTGCATTATGCAACCTACGACTCACCAACAAGGACGAACTTAGGGAAGTTGGAAGGGTAACTCCCAAAGCTCAAAACAAATTAATTGCTTAAATTTATTTGAAAATGATACATAACATATATATATATATTAAAAACTTATTTATAATGTTAAACACACTAAATGGGATACATTCCCTTTCAAACATAAGGTTATATGTAAAATTTCTATTAAAATCATTCTACTTTTTTTAATTGTATTTATTTTTTATTACTTAAATGATGAAGTTGATATGAAACAATAAGGAGTGATTTCTACCTAATGTGTCTCTTAGCAATTGCTTTTCATTCTTTTTTTACTTATTTCATACTATTGTTCTAAGAAAACTAAAAAAATAAATTTCATTCATTAAAAAATTATGGTTAATAAATAAAATTCTCTTAAAAAACTATTTATTTGTTACCATAAGTAATAATGACATTATTATGCTACGAACATTCCAATCTTCTCATATAAAGTATTAGTAAATAATAATAGACATATTATTTGATGTACAAATTATTTATTTATTTATTTTTACATCTAACAACATGAAAATTATTGAGAAATAAGGATATCCTTATTAGCATTACTAATAACACAATCTAGCAAAATCAACATCAAAGAAATTTTTTAAATGTTTATATTTATATCATGTTACTCTTTTCATTCTACCTTCAATTTTCTATTTAAATAATTTTTGTGACCTATTTTGTTGATAACAAAAATCATACAAATTCCATGCACTAGTTTTAATTTTTTTTAACAATTTGTTCATTGAACTTCAATTCATATGTATGCTCAAATAAAAGGTAAAAGAGTTTATTCTTTTAACTCCTTACAAAGTACACCAAGTACCGAAAACCATTTCATAAGAAATTTAAAGTTTCCTTCTTATTAAGTGTTAGATAGTGTAGCACATCCACTTGTTAATAAAATCTTTTTGTAATATAATGTACACTATAATTGCAATAAGCAAATATTTTTCATAAGTAATTCTAATATTGACTCTCAAAAGATAAGTCCCTTGGTTGCATGGTTTCATGACCATCCCTTTTCAGCGAGTTCATAACCTATCTTGGCAATTGAGCCCAGAGGCTTTGGGTCCCACTTGGTGAGGATTGCAGTTAGGACTTATAATGGTGTATAGGGTTCAAGTTAATATGGTGACTACTAACCAAGGTTTGGGTATTGAAAAGTCCGAAGGCAATTTCGTTATTTTAATCATATTTACAATCTATTCTTAACTATATTTTTTGTCCTATTTAACTAATTGGATAATTATTATAGTTTAAGAAAAAAAAAACTTAATACTTGAGCCACAATAGGATGAACAAATACACAAGTCCATACCTAGAGCTATGCAAATGGCTTAAGTTGTGAACCATCCCAATCTACACCAAAAGATTCAAAAAAAAAAAAGAAAAGAAAAGAAAAAAATAGTCTAAAGTTGTTTTCTTTCAACTCTTTCAATAAGCAAGTTTTATCTCTTATCCTTATAACTTGTGGGTTAGAGCAAGCTAGCTTGTTATGGGTTGAGTATGTCTAGTTGACTCACTAACACCTTATTTTTCAATGGTTTAAATAGGTCGGCCCTGAGTTAACCCTCTTAACCCACTAAACGGTTTAAAGTAGGCTATCCCACAAGTTAACCTACCTAATCCACTAATTGTTATTTTGTTAAATTTTCCTAAAATTAATAGAAGATAGTCACCAAATTATTAATTCTCTAGAAAATGAACATTGAATAATGTATTACTTCAAATTATTTGAATTTTTTTATTTATTAATCAGCCCAACAAATCCTTAAATACACAAGTTGATGGGTGGCACATTAACCAATTTGAACCGAAATTTTTTCATCTATTCATTAAACAACTTAAAATAGGCCAATCTATTTGACCATAACCTATAATGAACTAGGTTAAATTAGCTCATTTACACAACTCTATCCATAACTCTATACAAATGGTCATAGGATGTAAATGCTTTAATAATACATTGTGTTTAAGTAACAATATAACAAAACAATATATAACTAATATTTATACACAATGCTATATAAATCCCTAAAATGGAATGAAGTGGTCATTGTCAGGACTAAGGAGACAACTACTATCATAAATAAAAGTTATCGCGTATCTATTGAAGTAAGTGAACTATCCAAGAAGGCTAGCAAGACTATCTAGGATTGCAATCCATAGCTAAGCTCTTAAGGTTGAATTCCTTCTAGCTTCCTATTTTAAGCCCTTTCCAGCAATCCCTACTTATGAGGAGAGGAATGGAATGTAGGTCAACAAGATCCTCTCACTTAAATTCAACCCTTCATTTGAATCACTTACTTTTTATTGCAATCATTTTGTTTAACTATTGCGCCTTAGCCCCTATTTTCATGACTAAGGCTAATTCGAAAGAAGTGCTTGTGCTTGCTTTATGAGACTAAAAAAATAGCATGTGTATAACAAAATCTTTATTTATATTATATGACACATGATACAATATTATATTATATATAAAATATATATATATTATTTGTGAGTATATGTGTAGATACATATATATCTATGATATTAAAGTATTTCAAAGGGTCTGGCCTTACAATTGTTTTTTTTTTTTAGAGTAAAATAGCTATTTAGACAATTATATAAAATTAAAAAAAAAAGAATAATGAAGAAAGATTAATTAGAGTAATTATATGAATACTTAATACACTCTTCCTTTAAAAAATGCTTTTTTTTAACCATTCTTAATACTTGTGGCACAATGCAAGTGCCCACGAATATGTACATATGAACTCAAGTAGATATAATACAATAGATACAATGCTATATGTTGTATATTCATTATGCTATGATAGTATATATTATATATCTACTGTATTTTTATATTTGTATATATATTACATTATTATTGTAATATAATATAGTATATCATACACATATTATTGTATACTAATATATAAGCTAAAAAATATAATATATATATTTGTTGCATCTACATATTGATGGAATTTTTTACAAGTACTACTATATCACACTTTATTCTATTTTGAATATGCTACAATAAAATATAACATAAGAATGGATTCAATAATTCCATAAGTGTTTCCAACATATGAATAGATTTATCATTCCATTCTTATTCCATTTTAATCTATTCTATTCCACATAAATTTTGCATGCCAATCATGATATAAAAGGTTCGAGGGCTACAATATTATAATTGAAAGGAAAAATAAAATCAAAAGAATTCAGCTTCTCTTATTTAATTCTTAGGAGGGGATGCGGAAACATGAGTGAGGGAAGCCATACTTACCGTATTTAAATTGAAATTATGATATACATGTTATATATATAGAGAGAGAGAGAGAGAGTAAGTGTTCTTTTTTTTTTTAGAATAATAGCTCTACATAATTATATTATTAGTAATGCTATAAAAATTATCAATTTCATATGATTAATTACATAATTAGTCATTCAAAAATCCATATTCATTTTCATAGTATTAATTATGAGAAAAATACATCAAATCATATGATTATTATTATTTATTAATATTTTATAGAATAAGATTAAAATATTTATAGTATTAATGTAATTGTTATTTATAATATACTCCCAAGAAATAAATAGCAATTTAAGACAATTTAGTTAATTTATTATAATTTAACAATGAACGAAATTTAATGTTATTAATTATTGTGAAGAAAAAAATAAAAGAAATAAGTAAAAAAAATGCCATTAAAGCAATAAATGCAACTTAAGAAAAAGTATAACTACCAATCATGGAAATTGAATCGATGACCTCTATAAAAGCTTTCATATTTACCACTAAGTTATACTCTATATCTTATTAACAATTAGATTTCAAATATAAATATTATATATATAGTTTTTATTTTTTTAAAAATATGATTAATTATAATTAATTTTTCTAAGCTTGAGACCTAAATCTGCACCTTTTGATGCTCAATGTAATGATATTACAAGCTTTGAACTAGTAGTATTGCCAAAATCAGAAATGGGCCCAAAGAGAGAACGAATGTCTCTTGGGCGTCAATAACAATAGAAAAGATCTTCCTGATATAAATTTACCAAACTCATTCAAAGGACGTCGTGCGACTAAAGAACATGTTATATATTACTTTTCATTTGCTTAATGGGATTCAAATGGATAGATTATACTAGATGATATCTTATGAAATGTTAATGGAGTTTGCAATTACAATACGGCATAAGATGCATGCCCCACCCTCGTATATCCATTCCACAGCCTATACCACATGAGGACTCTGGACTCCGACTCAGAGGAAGATGAACCTGAACCTGAACCTGAAGAAGGATTGATTCGATGCACAAGGAAGGTGTTGTTTTCTCAAGTGTTCGCTAAAAATGACAAGCGACCAGTCATAGTCCAGCAATGGAAAAAATATATATATAAATATATTTTACTTGCACATGCTTTCTATGCCTTTTGCTATAAACCCCATGCAATAAATGCCATCCATGACAAAGCTCAAGGAAATTTCCTAATGAATTCACCAATACGAACTCCATCGAACAAGACAAGCTCCACCCAATAGAAGATCATGCGATTAAACCACGAAATTTTTAGTATCCTGCCTTTCATTCATTTAAGAGATATGCCATCTTAACCACCTAAAGACAACAAATAGAAGAAGAATGTTCTCCAGGATGGGAACAAAAAAAATGCTCTATATACTATATTAGTTAAGTACC
Organism: Laguncularia racemosa; assembly: GCA_037954665.1. Taxonomy (NCBI): domain Eukaryota; kingdom Viridiplantae; phylum Streptophyta; class Magnoliopsida; order Myrtales; family Combretaceae; genus Laguncularia; species Laguncularia racemosa. The sequence goes on along the minus strand of JBBMOL010000097.1, from coordinate 345,383 downwards.
TGCTTGAAATAATCCAGCAAAGAAGACAAATCCCACGCAAAAATGTAATCCACACGATAAAGTCCACAAGAGAATTCAAGGCATATTGGGTTGGACTTTAAAAAAAAGGGAGTCAAAACTTTTAGGAAAAAAAAAAATCTAAGGATAGAGACAAGGGAGCACGAGCACCAATTCATTTATTTAAGCAAAGGGTGGAGTTTGCACTGCCTTTTTATTCCTTAATAGCTCTCTTTGAGAGCTAAGGTACCTGCTTTTACATTTCCAACTGTACATAATAAATCTCCTATTCATGACAGTAATGGCCTAGTTTGCAAAATTTTAATGCGCAAGTGAGTGAATTGATAAAAGAGTTGAATAAATTATGTGTCACGCCACCCCTTCAATCATGTATATTAGAGGGTAGGTCAGATAACTGCTCTAAAACACTGACTCAGCCACAGGTTTGACAGAGTAATTTTTTTGGCCAAAGCAGCCAAAGAAGAAAGGGAAATAGAATGATTCTAGAAGGTCCTAGCTTGGAAATTTATATGGTACCAGCAGTATTTTGGATTAGAGTAAACCCAAAAAAGGGGAAAAAATGAAGGAGAAGGGTTTAATCGGTGGAAATTTGATGTTCGGAAAATTTAAGCAAAGTGGAAATGGAAAGAATTGGAAAGAAATTGGTCCAATTGGTTTAAAATTATGAAAATACTCCTACAGGCAATGACAAGGTAAAAAAGAAAAACTACATGGTATTTTTACCTACATATGTTTCATTTCTTTGATTCCCCCTTTGACTTGTGAACTAAACAATAAAAGAGAAATGTTCTATCCCATTTCCTTCTACCTCCCTTTGATGAATATCATAGTCCAGTTACTCGAGCAAGAGCTAGAGTTTAATTAATTTGGTTTGCAGGGTTATTTGATACTATGCTAATAAGGAGCAGGTGTTTATATAAGATTGTTAATTACATATTGATAATCAGTTAAGGTGACTACACATTGTTTAGGAAATTGCACCGAGAATTGCATTGGAAGAAGTTTAATTTTCACACCAACTTTGCATGTGCATAGGCATGAGCACTGCATGACGTAAAGGACACGTTCATAGGACATGTAGTGTTACAGTTGTAAAAGTGAAATTTGTTGTATCTTGATAAGCAAGAAATCAAGATATGAAAAGTAAATAATGAAAAGAATTAGATTCTTTATGGGGTGATGTAATTGGTCAATTAAGTGTAGTAAGCATGCCGGTTGGCCTTGGTAAAATCTTGATCTAATAACATGTGAAAAATGATCTTAGAAAGAGGTATGGGAAGAGGAATATGTAAGCTTGAATTTTCAAAGCACACATATGACAGCAAATTGAATCTAATGTTATTGATGGGAAAAAGGTAAAGGAAGTTCCTATAGTTCCAAATGAATCCACTATACAACTCACTAGGGTATAGCTTCAAGGAGTATTAGGATGAGGATGAGGATATAGACTATGTGGACTTCTCCTGATTTTTCCTACTTTTATGCATATTTAGATATATATTTTTTTGTACTATATTTATATTTTTATAGGAGTTGCTTGTGGCTCCATAACCTGTTTACCCTTATATTTTTGTTCTTGTGGGTCTCTTATACCCTAAGATTTAGCTTATTTTTCTAATACTATCCATCACATTTTCTAAATCCAAACGAATTATCAAAAGGTTTTCAAAATCCATAATCTTGCCTCTCTTTTTTCTAGTTTCAATGTTTGCTTGCACATATTTTTGAAGGAAGATCTAGTCCATGAGGGAATTGATAGTTAGATGTGACAATCCCACCACATAAACTCTCAAAAGGATACTTTAATAATTAAATTAATATATTGTCTAAAAATCTTAAAATAGAGACTTGTTAAATATCTTAGCAACTTATTAAAGACAAAACTATAGCTACTTAGGAAAATATAACTAAAATTCTACAAATAAAAACATAAACATCTATAAATCAAATTATCTCACCATAAACTAGCCTAATAAATACTATAATCCTCATCATGGAAATCTAGACTTACACCTGCATTATAGCCTATCCCATTCCCATAGAAAATATTGTAAGCAAGATAATCATATGAATTCATATCCACAACTTCACCTATTCCTAAAATAAATAAATAAATATTATATATATATATATATATGTGAGCAAATCACTTAGTATGTAATCAACAAGCACAACATGCATGATCACACTAATGTGAACACACATATAAATCATAAACTAATGCAATAACCACCAATTTATTATCTTTTATTTTAACTGTTCAAACAACAAAATTTGAAGTTATTCTAAACCAACCATGATCTAAGAGTAATTCAAAACTTTGGTTTACAATATATATATATATACAGTATAATAAATATAACCATAATCAATATTAGATTGCATCATCTTCTAAGCAACATTAGGGAGCCATTAGTATACTAGTTCACTTACAAGTGTCTATACAAATGTCCCATTCAACATACACGACCCACTTGCGATTTTGTCACAATATGTTAACCAATCACACAACTTCACTAAGGTCAATGTCATGTCAGTGCTTATTTAATCAAATTTCTTTAGTACGGGTTACACAAAGGCCAAACAAATCATGCCAATCACTAGATGGATTTTCCCATATCATTTGCACCTACCTATGTCTCTTTAAGCCTTTTCCCAAGCACAAACATCACACAATTATTTAAAGTTTCAATTTTCTTTAGGTTTATTGTTTTTGTACCCTATCAAGCACACCCAACAATGAATGACCATGTATCTAATATCAGATAACTCTCAGCTATTGAATTAATATTTTCCCCACTTCCTAAGTATAAAGAATGGCATAAAACACATGTCACAACTACTGCTTATTGTTTCTAAAATTCTAACCTAATTCTATAGTCATCGATTAAAGCTTGGGATTTAGAATTTTAGGTAAAGGTAACCTATCCTCTACTTCACGATCTACTATTACCTTTATTACTAAGGTTGATCAAAAAATACAACTTGTACTCTAGTTGATTCACTCTTATATATATATGTACACACACTATCAATTAAGTAACTAACTTGTACTTGTTAATTGACTAACAAATTTTTTATAACTCCTTATCTTATCAAAGCCAACTATTTGATTTACCATATATGATTATTATATTTGATATAACTATTTGTTAGGATTACTATTAAAACTAATTAATAACTATTGCATAACTAACTTTTAATTACCATAACTAACCCTTAATTAATATAATTGTAATCCATATATCTTATAACCATAATTTAATTAAACTCAAAGCTAGCTCCCTAAAATATTCAAGGGACCATTGCACAGCAAGGGCCAACTAACCAATTCACTTGCAATGTGACCAATTAATTGGTGACTTTCTTTTTTTTTTTTTGAAAATTCCCCAAATTTCCAAAAGGAACAAAACCTCTCGTCTTTTTTTTCCAAAAATTTATATTAAAATGAATCAAAACCCACTTTTCACAACATATATTCTATTACAAATTTATATGAATTTACAAAGGGTTATTTTTGGTAATTGTGCTTTTACCTACTTTTTTATCTTATTATTATTTTTAGTTTTATACCATAAAAATTTTCTATCTCATTAAAAAAATAAAACTAAAAATAAGATAAAATGAAATGAAAGAAAAAATAAAATGAAATGGTACAACTCAAGTTAAATATTTAGTATATCTTATTATTTAATATATATTACTTATAGTTATTGCATTAAAAAATTCTAAAATTTATTATTTACTTTTGTATAAGTTCTATTATAACAATGTAGTTCTATTTTATCTTAGAACACAACTTTGGAAAAAGTATTACTACTTAAAAATGTTGAAAGATTAATAATAATATGGAAGAATTAACATAATTATCGTATTGACATATATTTAAAATTTAATATTTATATATTTCTAAATTTTGTAATTCAATATTCAATTTTTGGAAATCCCAAATATTTAAAATCTTGAAGATATAATATCCTTGGTTTCAAAAAGTCATAATTTAGATTATATTATCACAAAATATAGATAATAGTAGATATATTGATGTTTAAGATGTCGTAAAAATTAAAAAAATGAATTATATAATAAAATGTCACTTATAGTAATGGAATCTTGAACATACAGCTACATGACGTATATATTCTATCGATAACATAAAGTAAATATTCTATTAATGAATAATCTAGGTATTTATTAAAGTTGTAAAAATTATCATTTTTTAAAGGTAAGAGAAGTATCTGTACTTTGTATTTTCCGGTTTGACTAATTAAGTGTTAAATTTCAATTTTTGCAATTTAATACTTATATTAATCAGCCTTTACTTAATCCACATGTAAAAGAAAAGCCATGTGGATGCCAACTTTTCAAATAGCAAAGTTACTAAATTGAACATCAATTGAAAGTAATATTATGTATCACATGTAGGTTATTAGTTTATTTTATTTTTGAAAGACTTTCTTTGATATATATATTAATATTTTATTAACAGTGGCAAACTGCTGGTAATATTAGCCAATATTGATAGTCCTATTTTTATTTTATTTCATTTCATCTATACCCCTAAGATTGTGAGGATTTAATTATAAATAGATTACGTTAATATTGAATACAATTGACGATCTTTAACAATTGGAAACCTATTGAGTTCACTCTCTTACATTTTAGATCTTATGACTCTTTTAAATTCTGTTAATTAATGGAGCTCACCTAGTTTGTATCATTTCTTAACATGGCACTATATTTAGCTTATCGCTAAGAATCATGCCAATAGTGTAATTTTTTAGTATAATCTTCCAAAAAAATTATACAAGTAACATAAACATAATCCCTAAAAACACATACAATCTAGATTAAAATTACTCTTAGAATTTTAGTCGTATTATCATCGTATGAAAGCCTATGTTCCATTAACCTAGGGCTTATGAGTGGTGCTCGACTTTGTGGATAGGAGTAGCTATTGGGCGCTCGTAGATTGGTGTTTGCATTCTCGGGTGTATTTAGGCTATGCATTCATTAGGCACTCGGAGTAGTTGTGTGGGGCACTCTGTAAGGTTCTTGAGGGCGTGTTGAGATTGCAATTGGCTGCAGACACAGGTGCTCTTAGTTGGGATTATGAGCACTCTCAGTGTGATCGTTAGCACTCATTTGCTGTGGTGTGTGAGCGTCCATAGGTGGCTAGCAAAGGTGCTCGAGGGTATTCTTAGGCAAGAGATAGGCAATGTAAGGGCACTTCTAGTGCGCTCGGTCAGTGTTGGTGGTACAACTTTGTGAATGGCAGTGGTGCTTCTTCCTTTTGGCCATGTGGTTCCTTGAATTTGTTGCTCGATTTCTTGCAAATTCTTGAACAACATGAGTAACAACCCGATTTGGGTAATTTAATAGAGCGGAGAGAGCTAATGTACGATAGAAGAATTTTGCAACCCGATTCCCAAGTTAAGTAGTTAATACATAAATGCTGAAAAGTACTCAAAATTTGATGAGGGAAACAGCTTGGCAAACGCAGGATATATTAGGGGAAATACCCAAAAATATGATAGGCTTGACTTAGGGAATAGAGGCTAGCCTACAAGAGCTCAATGTAGGAGAAAACGGCAATAGAAATGGTAGGGCTTTTCACATAGGTGCTCAAAAAGCGCAAAATGGAGGCAATGGTGGACGTGATGATCATGAGGACAATGAAATGGATGATAGACGTAACAAAGGCATACATGGTGTAGAAACTGTAAGGCTCAAAATTCCACCCTTTGACAGTTCAGGTACTCCCAATGACTTTGTTAATTTGTTAGATCATATCAAGAAACTGTCTACTTCTTGTGGGCTTGAGGATAAGCGAGTTCAATTGGCCATTATGCGCAGTTGTGGTGGAGAAACACGTTGAAGCATCGTAAAAATTTGGCATTAGGCCCTATAACATCCTAGAGAGATATGAAGGAGTTGATAAGGAAACATTTTATTCCTATACATCATAAATAGGAGCAATAGATGAGGGTGCAAAAGCTTCGCTAGGGAAATATGAGCATAGAGGTGCACATCAAGGAATTTAATGTGCTAAGAATCCAATGTGGGTTGATAGAGACGGAGAAGCAAGCCATGGCCTATTTCATAGATGGGCTCAAGTATGACATAGCTTGTGCTATTGAACTCCAAAAGGTGGATCCTCTGGACGAAGCCATGTAGCTAACTACGACCATCGAAAATCAAAGGTAGAGGAATCCCTATAAAACCACAGCCCTACCTTCTAAACCAGATGTTCGTTATTGGAGATAAGATATTGAGCAGTAATGAAGAGGAGGAATCAACCGAGGGAGTAGATGATGCCGTTGATGTTGATAATGAAGAGGGTGTAGATGATGATGGAGATTCGGCTACCTGTGTCTAGTGCTGTAATTTCTATGATAGCGGTGGCTAGGCGAGCGCCAAATGTATCTCCAACACCTGAAATGAAATAACGAGAGCATGTCTTTCATGCTAAATGTGTGGTAAACAAAGTAGTTTATACAGTTATAGACTTATAGTAGATAGTGGACGTTACACGAATGTAGTTGTATCAGCCCTAGTGGATAAGCTCGGATTATCCAATACTAATCTTCCACGGCCTTACGAATTACATTGGCTCAACACAAAGGCACGCTTCATGTAACTAAGAGGGTTTTGGTTTTTGTACTCTTTCATGGGAAATATACCGATTAGATGGAGTGTAATGTTGTTCCTATGAGTGCCTCGCATATCTTATTAAGGCGGTCATGGTTGTTTAATATAGACGTCACACATCGTAGAAAGAAGAATACCTGTGCTGTTGAAAGATGGGAAGAGGTTTCGATACTACCAATAAGTTTAGCAGAGGTGAGACAGCCGAAGTTACATCCGCTCAAGAAGGAGACACTATTTTGATTGAAGGGCAAGTTGGACGAGACTAAGATGCAAGAGTTTCAATCAACTTACAACATTGAAGCTTATGGATCATCCTTGCCCAATAGAGTTCAAGGGATTTGGTAGAGTTCGCTGATATTTTCCCAAACGAGCTTCCTACCGGGCTTCCTTAGTAAGAGGAATTGAGCACTAGATTGACTTGGGTGGCTAGTGCAACATTGCTAAACACGCATAATGAATCCAAAGGAGACGAGGGAGCTGAAGAGGTAGGTGGATGAATTAGTAGCTAAGGGCCATGTTCGTGAGAGCATGAATCCGTGTTTTGTTCTTGCGTTAATGGTGCCAAAGAAAGATGACAATTAATAGATGTGTAAGGACAGTCAAGTCACTAACCTTCTCACGGTTAAATACAAGTACCCCATGTAACATCCCATTTTCCAAGTCTCTACTTAACCTACCAATTTAACTTATACAATCAAAACCAGTACCTAGAAGACAAATCATTACACCGTCTTTGAAATAAATATTAGACTAAATAAGCTCTTTTACCTATATCACATGTCATACTCAATATGATTTCACTCATGCACCAAACCTGTTTTCTCCATTGTCAATACCACCTTTCTCATTTAGAAACACCTGCATTATTGTGCTCATCAAATGTGTCCAACCTATAACAAATATTCTAGGTTACAACCTCTGAGCAAATCTCTAAGACTAGCAAAACCATTTCATTTTATCTTCAACCAATGAAACCACTAGGCAATCCTTTAAGTAGTGAGTACAATTAACCTATTTTACAAAACACTTCATAACTCTATAACCTCTATGTCACTTACAATCTCTTTTTCTTAAATTAATAAACTTAATTTAAACCTGTACACTTCATAAATTTATTAGCAACCACTTAATCTCTTGTTATCATCACAACTTATTAAGAGAGAACCTAATACAATTATACAAGCTTAATAAGGCGGTTTTATCCCCCAATATATTCAATTCTATTTAGGCAATAGTTTATTAAGTAAGGCTAATAGGTCACCATACTTATCGAACTCCCTATATCACCCATGCCACTTGAAGCTTCTATATTGTGATTTACATAACCAAAACAAGAATACCCTATTGACCTCCAAATATACATTCAAAGCACAACATGTTTACAACATAATTCAATGATAAATTATATCAAAAGGTCATCAGTGGGAGTCATCCTTATAATGAACCTATCGCTCTCAAAAGTTCCCATAAGCCCCAACTGTTGTCTTAGTCACTTGTAAGTATACCTAAGGTCAGTAAAACACTAACTCTTTAGCTTCTCATAAAGTAAAATGAGTTTAGCTATTGGCAGTAATGACAATAACAAGAAGGAAACAATCATCAAGAATATAATCACCAACCAAACACACACTCATTCTTATGCAACTTTTAAATGCCATGCTAATACACGTGCTATGAATTGACCTATAGCCTAAATGAGCAACATTAAGTAGCTCACCGAGCAATTAACCAAGCAATAAAAAAGCACACTAGGTAGCACTAATCAAGCATTAAACCAAGAAAATGCATTCTATATATTGAATAACAAGCTTCAAACCAAGAACTTTTGCTATCCAAAACCTAATTTTTGGAAACAATGACCCTTAGGTCTTTTATGTTATGCCATGAATGAGATCATGCGATTTCTAGGCACGTACCCATACAAATCCATTAACCAAAAAAAAAAAAAAACAAATCATATCCAAGACAATTAAATGATCACACATTCTCAACTAGTCACCTATCTCACAATTATCAAGTACATTTATCCTAAGCAAACCAAGACAACTTTTATTCAAGCTACTAAAACGATAACAAAACATTAACTATAACGGATGCTACTTAAAGTGAAATCCAATAAGAGTCAACATCTAGCAAGCCAAACAAAACACTTGATTCCTATTTCTTCCATATCTTGACTGTTAATATAGATCAATCGCTTATCCTTCCTCAATATTCACTTAGCATCAATCCAAATGACTTCAATGGTTAGCCAAGTATATACATATGATGGGCCACAACAAAAGGAACATAAGCATCCACTACGTAAAATAGCACTAAGGAAGAGGGCCCTAGATACTCACCAAATCAAGCGTATTCTTATAGTCAAAGTATTCCTTTGTCACCTATTATAGCCATGCACATAACTTATTTAAGTTCACTCTAATTTGCACATAATTATGTCCATATACCTTATAGCAAGTTACCAAAGTGCATTATCATTTTCTATTTGCATTCATCTATTTATTTTAATAAACCTTATACAAAAGACCTAATCAAATTGTCAACTTTATCGAATTGCCCTTCTATGTAACTTTGATTTACTTCTAAGTATAATACCCATATTGATAATTCTTCAATTACTTGGGTTTGCACTTGGATCAACTAATTATCACCCTTCCACTACTAGTCACATCCAATTGACATGTATGTTCGCACCATATTATCAAATTGAGGTTACATAATTATCCAATCATGGTATGATCCAACCACAATCCACCCATTTAGCAAATAATTAACTATATATAACTACTTGCTTACTATTAGTGTACAAATCCAAATATTTATGTAGAAAATACTATGATCTTATATAAACATTTACATGCATATGCTCTTTTAATTCTAGCCATTGCATATCCAAGCTAATTCCGCATATAAATCCCCTTGAAATGACCTTTTTAGTCCCCATTTCCCTTTTTATTCAAAGTGAATTACATAGTTTACATAATTTAAGCACAATATTAAGTCAAATACTTATACTAGTGAAATCGGATTCTATAACCTAGTATATAATCTTTAGCACAAACCAGATTCATTAGGGAAAAAAGAAAAAAAAAAAACTCAATGTTTACATATTGCCAAAACAGAGTAGAACATATATTAATTTCATAGAAATTAGTAAACGCCGAATTTTTCAAAAATTCTTTCTGTCCAAGTAAACTATATGTCATTAAGATTATACGTACCAGAAGTCATCACAAAACAATACCGTTCAGCCTTTCAAAAACCCGAATCAAAGTTGGACATAACAAGGATCACTTAAGCATGATACATGTTCATTCGAAATTTTAACAAAACAAAACTAACATCCTAAACTGCACCCCAAATTAGGCAATATACATTTCCTCATAATTATTTGATAACATTTCATTTTTTTTTTAATATAAAATAAATTTAGGAGAAGAATAGAGCTCACCGGGGCAAGCTACTTCGGTCACCCTCTCCAGCCAACACTCTGTCTCTGCACAGCTCCTCTAGCCGCCTTCCTTCAACACCCAAAGCAGCTTAGCAGCAACTCACCATTTACCCCTCAAACCATCTAGTCCAGTGCCGGTTGCTAATGTTTCCTCTATGATTTTATCATCTCCTACAAATCTAACTTGATTTTCCTTCTTCACACCTGCTAATGAAACTCAACTAAGCATGATTGGTGTTGGGTTTTAGGAAAAATTTAAGCAGATGGGATCGATGATATAGAGAGGCAAATTGAGAGAGTTTTTTATGGCTTTTCCTTCTCTTTTCTTGGTGACAATTCCTAGGTTGTTGTGTTGCTTCTCTCCTCTCATCCCATTCCCCTTACAAGTGTGTGCGTTATATCTTTCTTTTGCTGCCAATGCATAGGACGAGGTAGCTTAGTACTTCTTGTTATTTTTATTTTATTCATTGTATTAACATGGAATATATCTTATAGTTAGTATAATTAAGTGTATATTATATTTTATTTTATTTTCATTTTTTATTGTTTGATACAATTCATCGATTCCAGGTTAAACAATATTATATTTAAGTATATACACATAATTATACTAACTATAAGATATATGGATATATTCCATGTTAATACCAAGCTCTAAAATATATTCTCATTCATAGTTGTCATTGTTATAATAACTTATTCCTTTTCACACTTCGCTATACTAAACTTCTTATAACTAACAAATGAATCGATTTTCAATATTTCTAACACAATTAACTCACTTGTATTCCATATTTTATAAATTAAACTCCACAAGATCACTTCTACTTTTTATTTTTAACCACATTTAAAGTTTGACCCACCTAAAATATATCAACTAAACCATCTTTAGCGACTCAAAACAAATGGGTATCACACCCTAATCCTAGACTCAACAATCTTTTAAATGAATTACATGATGCACGTTCATTTTCTAAGATTAATTTAAAAAGTGGGTAGCATTCAAATAAAAGTCGATAACAAGTGAAAAATAGCTTTTTAAATTAAATATGATTTATATGAATGAAATGCGATGCCTTTTAGTTTATCAAATACGTTTAATACTTTTGTGAGATTAATTAATCATGTTTGATGGGACTTACTAGGCAAATGTATAATGTTTATATTAATGATATTCTACTATGTAGTCCCGATCTTCATTGTCACATAAAGCATCTAAGATATGTGTTCCCGGTTATAAGGAGAGAGTAGTCCCGTGGTAATTGGAAGAAGTGCTTAGAAGAGTTTAAGATATGTGTTCCTGTGGGCGGGCGGTGGTATTTCACTACTATCCGGCTGCTTAGAAGAGTTTCGGTTTGATAAAAGCTTACTACAACACCAATTCAGGTACTTTTACATTTTAATAAGGCTTCTGAACTTGAGTGCGACACATTAAACATTGCAATTGGTGCAATCTTGATGCAGGAAAGAAAACCCGTAGCATTTTTCAGCGAAAGGTTGAATGAATTTGCTTTGAATTATCAACTTTACGCAATGGCTAGGGTTTTGACAGTAAATCAGCATTACCTCCCTCCAAAGGAGTGTGTCATATATTTAAATCACAAGGTTTTGAAATATCTTAAGAGGCAAAGCAAGTTGTCAAAGCAACATGCAAGATGGGTTGAATTCTTAGATTCTTTTGCCTATATTATTACTAATGTGGTTGCTACACACTTTCTAAGCATCATGTGTCTATGCAGTCCAAGCTTTTGGGATTTAAGACGATCAAGAATCGGTATGCAAACAACGTATTTCTAACACACTTTCAAATGAGTGCCGTGGAGGTGCTACAATTTGTAGGTATTACCTTTCTTATGGCTATTTATTCAAGCATGGAAAATTATATATTCCTACGGGCTCATTAAAAGAGACATTGATTAGATAAGCACATTTAGGTGGTCCCATTAAGAGAGTCATTGATTAGATAAGCACATTTAGGTGGTCCATTTTTCACGAGACAGGAGATCCTCTCCACCTAGTAATCTCATGCAATGCTCAACCACCCTTTATCTCATAAATTTTTCTCGTTTTCAAATAGCAAACTAGGCTTCTCTTCCTACTCCTTGTCCAATACTATTCCAAGCCTATCCTTATCAAAGGTGTCATCACTAGCTTTGCCATGATCCCCGCTATGTTTGAGGGGACCAACTTTCCCAACTGGTTTCAGCCTCCCATGACCATCACCAAAAGGATAGCATCAACTCTCAACCAAAAAAGACTATATTATGATTGTAGTTTAACATGTTTAGCAAAATGTCACATTTTATTCACTGCCATAAGGTAGATGATTCTTTATATATTGCTAACCTTTGTCCAGGAGATCATGAAATTAAATGGCACTCAATACAGCAATCTCTAATCAACACTAAAGTTTCTCAGTTATTTCTAAAAGACTGTGGCATAGATTAGGTACTAAGTTGCTATTTAGTATTACATGTCACCCTCAAATTAATGACCAAATGAAGTTTGTCAACAAAACATTGGAGCATTATTAAAGGCAACAATGGGGCGCAATTTCAAAGACTACACTTTGTGTCTTCCAAGAGTAAAATTTGCCTATAATTAGTCTGTCCATAGTGTGACCAACAGAATTCCTTTTGAAGTGGTCTGCAAGTATAATCCAACACCACCTTTGAATCTATTACCTAAAGATACAACTCTAGAAGACAGTAAGAGTGATTCAGAAAAGGAGCAGGTAGTGCAGAAGCTTCATCAACTAGTTCATGAATTATTGTTGAAGCAAGCATAGTAGATCAAAGCTCAAGGGATAAAGGCAATTGACAAGTTATACATAATCCAGGAGAACTAATCTAGATTCATCTTTAGAAAGATAGGTTTCCTAAAAAGGTCGCAAAAGCTCGCACCTCAAGCTAATGGTTCTTTTAGAGTTATGGAAGCATAAAAAACAATGCCTATAGGATTAAATTACAAGGGTTATGGAGATTCGACAACATTCAACTTAGTAGACCTTTTTCTATATGTGCAAGATAATCTAGAGTAAATGAAAGATTTGATAGCAAATCTTCATGAGCCCTAAGGGGATGATGAGTATCATGGTCCTATTACAAGAACAAGAGCACGGGATTTAATGATGTAAAAGGATCGGGTTTGGGATAAGTTCATTAAAACCCAACCCAACCTAACGAAAAAGAGAGATGCCCAAAACCCGGCCCAACCCAATAGGGCTATTTTTCCTTTGCCCTAAACCTGCCTCGTCTGCAAAAAGTAATAAACCCAAACCCGACCCCCTACCTATTTTGTTTGTCCTTGGTCTATTCTACTTTGTTCTCGATCTATTCCACAACCCCACCATCTTGGCCTCTTCTTCAATGCCAAAACCCTTATTCCACTACAAGGCCTCACTATAATTCTCTTTCCTTCCATGATTATTAACACAAACAAAACCAACCTTTTTTCTCTTTCTAACTATTTCACATGCTTACATGTAGAAGAAGTAAACTTTCAGATCCCAGATCAAATATCTTGAGTTAAATTTCACTACTTCAATAAACCCTAATTTAGGGTTTGCACAAGTAAACGCGAGTAAAAGAGGGGTTTTTAGGGGGGAAGTAGAGCGGAGAAAAAGAGGGAAAAACGAAGAAAGTAAGGAATTTGCTCACTTTCTCCTTCCTCGACTTTCCACTCCCTCTCTTCTCTCTCTCCTCTCTCTCTACGCAGTATATGAGGGGCTTTAGCTTTAGCTAACTGAAGAAGCTGAGCAAGAGAGAGAGTGACGAATTCAACTAGAGTTGTTACTCAAATGCTATAGAGGTTTTTAGGGAAAGTAAAGAAGAGGAAGAGAACATTGAAAATCAAACTAGATATGAATTTTGGTGGGCACGTTCATCCTCCTCCTAAGCTCATTCTATTTGTTCTCAGCCTCAGGCTAGAATGAGATACAAGAAATTTAAAAAATTAAAAATATAAAAATTATTAATATCAAATATACTAATTGTAATTTATAAATTATAATATGAATTTATTATTTGAAAAAAATATTCTCAAGTCAAATTTTTCCCATTGATTTTTTTATAAATCTCATGACTCGACCCTAAATCCTATTAAGTTCTATTCATTGTCCCAAAACTTGACCTATAGGGTTTTTATCAAGTCAATCAGGCCAGGTATCCTATTACGACTTGCCCCAATTGCATTCATAATGAGATTTAGTTAATTTGACTTGCAAGGCTATTCATTGTACTTGTGCTGATGAGAAGCAAGTGTTTACACAAGGTTATCAATTACATACTAACAATCAACTAGGGCAACTATGCATTGTTTAAAAAATTACACTAGAATTTGTGTTAGATGTTTAATAATTACACCAACTTTGCATAGGCATGGACATAAGTATTGCACAATGTGAAGGATATCTACATGGGAAATGCAAAAGTTGGTTCACCTAAACATTATGTATCACATGTGGATTATTTGTTTATTTATTTTATTTTTAAAAAACATTTTTTATTATTTAAGAATATTTTATTAGCAGTACTAGGCAATTAGCAATATTAACCAGTATTGATAAAATTCTGTTTTTATTTTATTATATCTATACCTTGGGACTACCAAGATTTAATTATAGATACGTCATATTAATATCGAAAACAGTTTATGGTCATTCTCAATTGAAAATCTATTGAGTTCACTCTTTTACATTACAAACCTTATCAATTCTCTAGAATTGCAATGATCAATCAAACCAACTTAGTTTGAATCAACTCTTAGCATAGCACTATACTTAACTTATCATTAAGAATTGTGTGAATAGTGTAATTCTCCTTTGAAATCTTCCAAAACAGTTATATATATCCTTTATTATTTTTAATCCTAAACACAAACAAAATCCCTAAAAACATATACAATCCAAATTTCATACGATTAAAATTCCTCTTAGAATTTCAATCATATCCTCCTCCTTATACATTCAAATAAAAAATAGAAACTACATTCTCTTTCTTGATCGTAAATCCCACCGGTCATCACTAATGCCCAACACAATCATGTTCTTTAACCACGTAAAGGGACATGCCTAAAAACACAACCATGTATTTGGCAATGTACCTTTCAATGATCTAATTTTGACCCTTTAACTCGACTTTTGACACCCCAATTCTCCTTAGGTCTATACCCATGACAATATGAACCTTGAATCCTATCAATCCTATTGTAGAAAAAGCTCATGCAACTATATCTTGAATTTAGATACTTAAGGTCATACAAAATATATATTAAAAGAAAACAAAGAAGAAGAAAAAATAAAATAAACAAAACAAATAAGTGTTTGCAATGAATGAGCCAAAGTTCCATCAACTTACAATAAAACAAGAAACTTTGGAAGTATAAAAAGAATAATCAATGCAATCAATATATATATATATATATATAGACAACTATTTTTCCAAAACCTTCGATGCAGAAAAAGAGAGGTTTCGTATCATTCCCAAATAATCTAAATCAAGGAAGACTCACCTAAAAATAAAACCATCCTCCTTTCCTTGTAAACAACAATGCATACATAGATGACTTTCTTCGCCATTCTATACCTCTGCCAAACAGATGATTCACTTGTTGTCTTCCATCCTAAAGAAATATATCCCAAGCTCGATGAGTTTGGAATATTTGTTGCACACTAGAAAACCAAATAAATACAAGGTTTAATGGTGTTAACAATTTTTTTTTTTGGATAAGTAAAATTTTATTGATATCCAAATGTTGTACAACCGTCAAGAACGAATAAAGTTACATCATAATCATAGAGACAAAAGTAGAAATAACAGTACTACTATATCTAAGGTTACAATACAACAGAATAAGCTCTAATTTGGTTTACAACCGAACCCCACTTAAGAAGACTATGCCCTAAGCGTACTTTGTTGCGGACTCTCCAGATGCAATAAACTGTCACAGCTAAGCCAACACTCCGTCTTTGGAATGTAGGAGAAGTGCAGCTAGCTAAGGCCATCAAAGAAGTTGTAGCACCTTGCCTACTTTTAAAGGAGAAAGGGCAATGGAGACAATCGCACACCTTGCCCCAAATTAGGGAGGTATAGCTATAATTGAAAAACAGGTGGGAGTAATCTTCTTAACCCTGACAACACAGGTTGCAACAATAGTGACTCCCTATGTAGTCAACTTATCCAAGATAAAAAGTTTACCTAACCAAACTAACCATAAGATAAACGAGTATCTTGATAATGAGAATTTATTCCCAATCACCTTATACCAATGCACCATAATACTCAAGGGGTTAAGAAAAGCATATCAACTCTTTGGTGTATACTCGTCTGTGCTAGAATGAATCCATCTAAGACAATCAGGGCATGAGACATTGGGGTGGAGAGACGTAGGAATCTGAATGTTATTCCAAAACAATCCCTTGGACAAGCACCATTCATTTCCTTTCATTGGGAAACAGAGTTTGGTGGTAGGAGAAAAGCCAATATTACCCATCTCACGAGCACTAAATATCGTGTCCAATGGGCCTATTAAAAGCCAATAATCTACCCAGAGTGATATGACAAGGCCATTGTTCAGTTCCCATTGGAAGCTAATGCGGACCAGACTTCTAAGCTTTAACGGCTTCTTCCATGACCAAGAGCATATGGTAGGAGCTTTGATAGACCAAAAGTTTCTTCCCTTCAATAGTGTGGAGTGACCTATTCTAGCCATAAGGTCCTATGTCCTTCCTTACATAAGTGCTAGATGTGTTTGATTTGGATAGCCTTATTCCTAAGCCCTTATTCTAATGGTGCTAATAAATTGATGCAAAGCAAAGAACAAAGTTTGTGCAATCTTGTTGAAAATGCTATTTAAAGGCCTTTATGGGTTTTTTTTTTTTTTTGGTTAATTCAAGATTTTCATTTAACCAAAAGGAATGATACACAACCTTATAGCAAAGATGGGGCAAAGCCCGCTATGTACAAGCTTGAAACTATGTCAAAACCACTAGGCTATCAAACAAAATATTAAATGTGCTAAACTATTAACCATCGTTTAGTACAAATATATAATTTAAAATTAACCTTGCTAAACTATTTATACTAGGAATCCATTGTCCCAGACAAATGGAATTCCTTGCACACCAAATTTAGTAGACTATTTCCAAATGCAGGAGACTGTAGCAAATAAGGCTACCTTCCACTTGTCCATCTATTGGTTTGAGGATTGGGACAATCCATCCAATACTCCCTGCCACGAATTGTAAGACACCAAGCACCCCAAAGTTGAAATGACTTAAGTCCAAATTGTTGATAAGAACATGCACTAAAAGAAAAGGTGTTTGTGAGATTTTGTTCTTTGGTTACACAAATAGCAAGATAAATGAGTTGTAACTCCCCACCTATTCAATTCATCGAAAGTGTATAATTTGCCATTGATTGCAAGCCAACGAAAAAAACTACACCTTGGAATAGATTTGTGTTTCCACACTAATTTTGAACAAAGCACAAAAATACTTAGAGGCTTAAATGAATTATATGCACCCTTAATAGAAAAGATACCATTGGAGGCTAGCCTCCATAGGAGTTTATCTTCTAAAGATGGATTAGGAAGCACATTGGGTAGAATATTGAAATTGTTCCAAAATAGGCTATGAAGGAGGACCCATTCTCCATCCTCAATTAAACAACAAACTCTAGCATTCCAAGGTAACCTAGAGGAAGCTATATCCCTCACACCAAAGGTGCTACCAATTGGTCCTTGCGATAGCTAAAAGTCTAACCAAAGAGAAATCGAGAAGCCATTTCCCACCTTCCATTCAAACAAAAGCCTAGTATGGTCACGCAACTTTAAGAGTTTCCTTCAAGTCCATGAACATCATGAAGGAATTTTAATTGGCCAGAAGTTTTGTCCTTTCTGAAAAGCAATGTGTATCCAATCCGCCCAAATGCCTCTCACACTATTATTGCAAAGGTGCCATATGTGCTTCAGCTGTCCTACCTTGTTCCATGTTTCAAGTTAGGGTAAACCGAGGCCACCCTCAATCAATGGATACAAACCTTGTCCCACCTTATTTTCACTCTTATTGCAATGTTGAGTCTTCCGCTCTAAAGGAAGTTCCTCATCAATTGTTTTATTTGATGAGGAACTTCCTTTATGAGTTTTTTGCTGAATAACTCATTAGATTTAGCAGAACAAAAATAGAGAGGATTACAACCTGAGCCTGAAGCACCCCTAAAAGCAAAGAGAACATAGAAATAACACTAATTAATATGCATGCCATTGCATCTAAAACAGGAGAAAATTAGTATATGAAGTAAGAATAAGAAAAAATGAATAGTAAACCTTGTTAAACTGGCTTGACAGTCATTTGAATTGCAGGTTCTATCATTTCCTTCAATCCATTAAATAGGTTTCTGCAGCTCTCAGCTTAGTTTCAATAAGAAAGCTTTATATGGTTGCCTACAAGCAAAAGAACAAAAAAAATCAGAAGGGGAAAAGAGCAAGATGGAAATTATATAAAAATATGCGTAGTCCATCTAAGTATCTGTTTCTTAAGATGAAAACTGCGAACATGCATGCATATTGCTTTGGATATATGTTGCATGACATAATAAACCCAAAGAATCTCACTTCTTGGATTTGATACATCAAGCCATATTGCTATTGCATCCACCAAGTTTTGTCATAGTGATAGAACTGTCATCACTTGGACACATGTAACTTAGTTACCATGAGATGCTTAATAGGTACAATGCTCCACATCAAGATGCTTCACATTCTCCGCCTTACAGATGAAAGAGGCAAGCCACGGGCTTATAAATAGAAGGAAAGCAGCAGGTTCCAAGTGACGAGAGTAAATTCAAGGCCACCTTATAGCATGAGAAGGTACTCAACGTTCTTGGTAAACAATCATAAGAAATCATATGTAATATAATGAGACAAAATAATCTCAAAAAGAAATGGAGAAATGATCCTACTGACTACTTAAATCTGGTAATGATTACAAAACAACAACCAACTATAAAAGCCATGATTACAATCAACAAATTCGATGAGGAAATATGCAGAGAAGCAGATTATAAAATTTTCAAATTACTATGAAACTTCTGCTTATTAAGAAGTAATTCAAGAAGCACCTTAGTTAGGAAGAAAGGCAAATTCCATATATCATATTCATCATAAAGAACTTATGAAGCACTACACTACTTCAACCTTTATCATGTTACTTCAAGAAAAAAAATGACCTTATAACTCAAATTTCCAGATCGAGATTGAATCTGCTTTGCAAGAATAAAATTCTATGAACAGCAGGGATATCCATCTTGTAAGTGATGAGCCACAGACACCTATGGTTGAAAGCAGTTGTCGAAGGGAATCAATGATTTTTCTTTTGGTTTGGTAATATAGCTTTTGACAACAGTAAAATAGAAACTAAAAGTGGAGCTAAAATTGGGAAGGAAGACTTCTCGGGGCATTGATGCTTAATTTTCGTCTAAAAAAATTTGGGAAAAGTAATGGCTTGACTAAAGCATCAATAGAGTCGCCCCAAGGGGATGCCCTAGTGGTAAGGCCCAAGGATTCTCATGACAACTTCCATGAGGTCTATGTATCAAATTCCATCAAGGACATTTCTAGGAGCTACCTACATAGTGCAACTTACACTTAACCAATATATGGGTCTTGTATGGCAGTTCATGTGCCCAAAGTAGCCCATCAAATTATTGCTATGCCAATCCATTAAGACCAAAAGGGTGTTGGGGGGGGTGGGGGGGGGTGGGGGGTGTTGGAAGACACAACGATAGTCTACCAAAAAGAAAACTCAAAAGAGTGATTTACTAACTTATATGATTATATTATATCTTGGGCAAGGAAAAACAAAAAAAGATGGAAGCCTCAAAAAATGACCCAAGTGAGATGGATAAAATAAAGCAAGGTCAAAGGCATGCTTCCATTTCAGCTAAAACTAGCACATCCAAAAATTAGCAAAAGAAGCAGAATAACTTCTGGAACAGGATATAGATAAGAATGAACATGAGCAGAGGAGAATACTACAACAGATCCATGGGTATTGAAGAAAAGGTAATATCACACTAACATCTATGTAATTCATGTCATGGAGCCAATAACAAAAATGCTGAAAACTTCTTTTTTCAACAAAAGATCAATCCAAAGATGCAACCATGTAGAAACGGAATGTATAACTTCATAACTTGCACTGACAGCTACAATGGATACAAAAGCATATTCACAATCAAATAGTGAACAGAGTTAGCAACAAATTACATGCATCCAAAGTAATGTGCAATACCAGCTGCTAAAAGAGTGAAGCTCTTTTTTTTTACCAATGAGTAATAGAGATTTATTACAAGAATGTACAGTTAATCAACCAATGAAAGTTCCACTTTGTATTATTCTCCTCAGTCATTTCACTCTCATTCACAGAATGGTGCATGGAATGACTTCAGCACCACATCTGGCCAGTGTTCATTAAATCCAACCATGTCTCATTGCTCTAGATCATTAGATAAGTCCAAAATTTAAAAGTATTGTGTCCACAATCAGACTCCAGATTTTCAAGACTACAATGAAATGGTTTATATATTGTTGAAATGTAATAGCAAATCTTTTAGTAATATTGTTAGGATTCTTTTTTTATTATAGGAGTTTATTTTTAGAATAAAAATCCCTTAAATATCTCTCTTAGCTTAGAATTGAGGGATTAGGGGATTAGGCCTAAAAATAAGAGATTAAATTTCCTATTTTATTAGGAATCTTTTCTCCATAAATTGTGTATTGCTATTATTCATTATTTATCAGTTTTATATACCAAAAACTACATGGTATCAGAGCAACTAATTAGCTACGACTCATGACCAAAACGGCGTTCACTGGACCACGACATTCTGCTACGTCTACTAAAGTAAATAGCGACGTGAGTCAAGATTCTGCTGAGACCAGTATGAACCAAGGCAGCGATGCATCTCATTTTTCCCTTCAGCTTACAACAAATAGGTGGAATGGAAAAAATTATCTTGAATGGGCACAATTAGTAAGATTGGCCATTGAAGGCCGTGGAAAATTCAGCTATATTACTGGAGATATTCAAAAACCAGTTGATGATGCTCTGCGTCTAGGTATTTAGAGGTCAGAAAATTCCCTTATTATTGCTTGATTAATGAACTCTATGGAACTGGCCATTGGAAAACTTTATCTTTTCCTTCCAACGGCTAAAGATGTTTGGAATGTTGTCAAGGAAACATATTATGATGAGGAGAATGCTTCCCAAATATTTGAATTAAAAACAAAGCTGTGGAATTCACGACAAGGTAAGCGAGATGTTACAACCTACTATAATGAAATAGTCTCGATGTTGTAGGAGCTTGACCATAGCTGGAACGATCAATGGGTATGCTCCGAAGACAGCATAAAGGCAGGCTAAGAAGGAGGAGAATGAGAGAGTATACCTGTTCCTAAATGGACTAAATCAAGAATTTGATGAAGTCCACTCTAGAATTCTTGGAAAAAAACCTCTAACATCCTTGCATGAGACATTCTCAGAAATCCAGCATGAAGAAAAAAGAAGAAAAGTAATGTTAACAGACACTGGGTCCCAAATTCCAAAGTCCTTAGCACTAGCAAAAATTAAGAGTGAAGAGGAAAAAAGGAAAAAACCTTATTGTGATGTATGTAAAAAATTCTCGCATACTCGTGATACATGTTGGAAGATTCATGGAAAACCTCCCAACTTCAAGAATTTCAAGAAGAAAGGAGTAGAAAATCAAGGAAGCCAGGTTTTTCAAGCGGTACTTGACGAGCATAGGCAGAAATCTTCGTCAGAAATACCAATTTTCACTAAGGAACCTCTAGAGCTCCTAAACAAATTTTTTCAATCACATCTCTAAACCAGTAAACCAACTTAATCTAGTTCTATCGATAATTCCTCTTGTTCCTTTGCACAACTAGGTACTGTTTTTTCTATTCCTTCTATCTTTCTCAGTATTGAGTCCAATAACATAAACTCTTGGATTATTGACTCTGGTGCAAGTGATCATATGACAGCAAATTCCTATCTTTTCTCATCCTACACACCGTGCACAGGGAACAAAAAGATTAGAATAGCTGATAGATCTTTCTCGACAATTGATGGGAAAGGAATTATCAAGTTAACTCCTAGTCTGATCCTCTATGATGTCCTACATGTTCCTAATCTCTCATGCAACCTTATATCTATTTCTAAATTAACCCGAAGTCTTAATTGTCAAGCTGTAATTGATTCTAATTCTTGTATTTTTCAGGACAAGACCTTGGGGAGGTTGATTGGCAATGCTAGACAATTTGGAGGCCTCTATATCCTTAATTTCGGGGACAACTATGTGACACAAGATTCTTTATGTTTTAATTCTATTTCAGTCGACAATAAAGTAATGTTATGGCACTATAGACTTAGACATCCGAATTTCACTTATCTAAAACATTTGTTATCTCAGTTATTTATCAATAAAGATCCCTCCTTTATTCAGTGTGATGTTTGTTCTTTAGCTAAACACCGACAAGCTTATTTCCCAAATCAAAACTATTAACCCTCAAAACCATTTAAACTAATCTATAGTGATGTTTGGGGACCTTCAAGGGTTACAACAATATTTGGAAAAAAATGGTTTGTAAGTTTTATAGATGATCACGCTAGACTTAGTTGGATATTTTTATTAAAAGATAAATTTGAGGTAAAAAATGGTGTTTGAAGATTTCTATGTTATGATTGAAACCCAATTTCAAAACAAAATTCAAATATTTAGGAGTGATAATGGGAGAGAATTCTTTAATGATCAATTAGGAATGTTTTTCAACAAAAAATGGGATCATACATCAAAGTTCTTGTCCAAACACACCTCAACAAAATGGTGTAACCAAAAGGAAAAATAAGCATATTCTAGAAGTCACTAGAGAGTTAATGTTCTTGAGTAATGTTCCACAATATTTGTGGAGAGTAGCATTGTTAACTGCTACATATCTTATTAATAGAACGTCATCTCGTGTTCTTAAGTTTAAAACTCCCATTGCTGCATTTAAGGAAAAATTTCCCAATCCTAGGATCACTAATGATCTACCTTTGAGAATCTTTGGGTGTAGTGCTTTTATCCATAGTAATGATCATAATAGGAGCAAGTTGGATCCTAGAGCAAACAAATGTGTTTTTGTAGGATATGCTTCGGGTCAAAAAGGGTATAAATTCTATGATCCAAGCAGTAGGAAAATTTTATAACTATGGATGCCACCTTTGTTGAGTTTCAGCCATTCTTTAAGCCTTAACTTTAGGCGGAGGATAGATTAATAAAGGAAGAGTCGATTCCTACAGATTTGAACTATCCTTTAGGTATTGATCCTGAAAAAGGTCCTGTAAACCTAAATGATTCTGATTTTGGCACAATAAATGAGTTAGGTAATAAAGACTTGGATATTAATTCTATAGAGTCGATTCCTACAGATTTGAACTATCCTTTAGGTATTGATCCTGAAAAAGGTCCTATAAACCTAAATGATTCTGATTTTGGGACAATAAATGATTAGGTAATGAAGACTTGGATATTAATTCTATAGAATCAGAACATGAAAAAGATGATTATAGAAGTAGTCCTAAAACAAATGAATTACGTATTCACAAAAGAAGAAACCAGAATCAAGAAAAAGAGGATGAAGGGTTTCCAAGCTGTCAACAATCTGAATCTCAAGATATTGCTGAAACTCGAGGTAATGAGTCTAGTCTTGAACCTTCTTTCAACTCTTTAGAACTTGATCTACCTATTGCAAAAAAAGAAAAGGTGTACAACAGGTAGCTCGGTATCCCATGTCTAATTTTGTGTCCCATAAAAAACTCTCTACTCCTTACTTCACATTCTTATCTAGGTTATCTACTATGGAGATACCAAAAAATGTGCAGGATGCTTTGGAAGTTCCAGAGTGGAAGAAGGCAATTTTTGAAGAAATGAATGCTCTCATGAAAAATAAAATGTGGGAAGAAGTACGGCTACCTCATGGGAAGAAGACTGTGGGTTGCAAATAGGTGTTTACCACCAAGTTAAGATCAAATGAATCATTAGAAAGAAACAAGGCTCGTCTGGTTGCCAAAGGATTTACTCAAACATATGGAATAAACTATCTGGAAACTTTTGCTCCAGTAGCTAAATTAAACTCAATTCAAGTTCTCTTGAGTATTGCTGTAAATCTTAATTGGCCACTTCACCAACTAGACGTAAAGAATGCTTTCCTCAGTGGAACTTTGGAAGAGGAAGTCTACATGGATCCACCATTAGGGTTTGAAGAAAGGTATGGATCTAAGGTCCTCAGACTAAAAAAATCCCTATATGGGTTGAAGAAGATCATAACATATGGGTTCACCATTTTGTTAAAGGACAAGGCTATTCTCAGGGACAAGCAGATCATACCATGTTTATTCAACATACTCTACAAGGTAAAACTACTGTCCTTTTAGTGTATGTTGATGACATAGTTCTTACAAGAGATGACTTATCCGAAATGGAAAAACTAAAAGAGTAGCTAGCTACTGAATTTGAAATCAAAGATTTAGGATTTCTAAAATACTTTCTTGGTATGAAAGTAGGACGTTTAAAGAAATGAATAGTTGTTTCACAAAGAAAGTATATTCTAGATCTCTTAAGGGAAACCGGTATGAGTAGTTGTCAACCAGCAGAAACACCAATTGATCCAAATGCAAAATTTAGATTAGAAGGAAGAAAAAAGATTGACAAAAGACAATATCAGAAGTTGGTAGGAAAGTTAATTTATTTATCTCATACTCGGCCTGATATAGCATTTGCAATAAGTATGGTCAGTCAATTCATGCATGATCCTGGAGAAGAACATAAGGTTGCAGTCTATAGAATTTTATGATACTTAAAGGGATCACCAAGGCAAGGTTTATTTTTTAAATCAAGTGATCTAAGAAGTATTGAAGCTTATTGAGATGCTGATTGGGCAGGTTCATCTACAAATAGAAGATCAACCTCTGAATACTATTCTTATGCCTAGGGCAACCTTGTAACATGGAGAAGTAAGAAACAAACAATAGTAGCAAGAAGTAGTGCTGAAGCAGAATTTCGTTCTATGGCTCACAAAATTTGTGAAATAATTTGGCTAAAAAGAATGATGGAAGAACTCAAATGACTAATAGAGTTACCTATGAAACTTTATTGTGACAATAAAGCTGCCATAAGCATTGCTCACAATCCAATACAACATGATAGGACAAAGCATGCTGAAGTTGATAAACATTTCATAAAGGAGAAGCTTGAAGAACAAAGTGTGTGCATGCTTTTTCTACCTACAACTCAGCAAGTAGCCGACATCTTCACTAAAGGCCTTTTTAAACCTAAATTTGATTATTTTGTGAGCAAGTTAGGCATGTCTAATATCTACATGCCAACTTAAGGGGGAGTGTTGAAATGTAATAGCAAATCTTTTAGTAATATTGTTAGGATTCTTTTTTATTATACGAGTTTATTTTTAGAATAAAAATCCCTTAAATATCTCTTAGCTTAGAATTGAGGGATTAGGGGATTAGGCCTAGAAATAAGAGATTAAGTTTCCTATTTTATTAGGAATTTTTTCTCTATAAATTGTGTATTGCTATTATTCATTATTTATCAGTTTTATATACCAAAAACTACATATATCATGGGACAATTCACCTCCTTGTAATCATATAGCCACTTACAATATTTTAGTAGTTGAGCTTCTTCAGGAGAAAAGAGTTGCCCCATCTATTGCTGAAATAATTCACTTAACTACCCTAGAAGGTGATCATACTCAAGCATCAACATAGGTAACATCAGGACTAAAACTAGCCAAATCAAAGTCAATGATTCTCATGGTCTATCATATCCTGCACCTCTGGTAGTACAAACATATATAATAACATAAAGGCAAGCAAACCTCCCTGTCTTTTTTATAATGTTTCATTTTTTGGGGGTAATTATCTTTTTCAATAATGTTGCTATTCCCAAGTAAGTAAAAGACGCCTCCTATGACACTCTCACAAGTGATTTCAGAAAAGAGTTGCACGCTAGAATAGAGAAAAGGTGGCCAAAATGGCATAGGGAAAATCTACAATATATATAGAGATGTATATGCAAGTAAAATATAAATAGATATTACCTACTCTGACCTAGAGGATGCAATAGTAGAAGAATAGAGGAAGTAATGACCTAGTCTACTCTTGATCTAGTTTACAATGGTCAAATCCTAGTTATCAACCAGGCTAACTCAGATTGGCTTAATAGGGTCCTGACAGTAAGACCAAATGTGTTATTTCTGAATCAGCAACATAAATCTGCATTCTACTTCCTTTGTCATTGCTCCAAGGTATCTGATTTTTGTACGCATGTGAACAATTTTCCTTACCATGATTTCTTCTTGAAAGTCTAAATGATTATTGCATCTGGTGACAATATTATTCTCATATATACATCTAGTGTGTCTAAATAATCTTTGAAATCACTGGTTGTCTTAATTATCAGGAAGAAGTTTAATAACAAAGTAAAGGGTTCGTCCATTTCCAACCAATATAGTATGCACAGACATAAATGATTTTGGCAATGCCCCATTTCTAATATTATTAACCAGAAGACACATGATTTTATGTCTATATACACAGACCATGTACCTCCACTAATACTTGATCACAAAGTGATAGAATGATAACTCTCATTCAGCAGAATATGAATGCAAGGAACTGTTAAGTAAAGTTAGTAAAGATGTTTAGTTAGAACCTAATAATGAAGAACTTCAATTAAAGGAAAAAAAATGCAGACAGTAAGAACTAACTCTTTAGCCTGATCCTCACTTGCAAAACTTAGATTTACTAAGGACAGCTCTCCCTCAAAAAATAATCTGCTCCATCCAGCTGTTGAAGATTTAGACCAAATAGTAAACTAAGAGTTTACATGAAATTCTCCAGTAAGGCCATAACTAGCTAGATGTGAATCTCCAAGGATCCCACTGAATGGTAAAGAAGCAAGATCATCATTACTCAGAAGACAAAATCAGCTTACGACAAAACAGGGAAAAGGGTGAAATCAGTTTTCCAACCTTTTTTGCTAATCTGTTTAGGCAATCCAACTTTATTCTTTTTTGCCTCATCAGGTGCTCAAAACACGAAAGTTAGTCAAAAAAATCCTTTGTTAGCTCTGCTTAAGATAACTTACATGGCTTTTTAAGGATTGAAAATGACATGTGGCCAGTTTTAAAATCGTCCACGCAGTTGACATGAAAAAAGCCCATTCACCTTTTAACTCAACTTATTTGGTTACAAAGTAAAGAAAACCTGAGGACAAAACCCCAGATCATCATCTACATAACCCTAAAGCAATCAAAAAACCTACAATTAATTATTGGATTAGCAGTACCTAAAAACAGTCCCAAGAAAGAAGTATCACAACAGAAGATACTTCCAGAAGATCCATACAAAAGGCAATAGAGAAAGTCCCTCCAAGAACATTTTTATGGCAAGGCTTTTCAGCAATGGAAAAACATGCCAATGCAGCGCAGGTAATTGAAAAAGTGATCAAAGAACAGCAGAAGCCACATTGTGAATACCACACCAGATCTCACTATATAGCATAAATATCAGTTTCAGTTAATTGTCCAAAAGAATGCCATGGAACACAGCTTGACTAGCAACCACATCATCATTACTAGGGATTAGATTGGGAAGAACCAGTTGTTTTGGGGATTTTTCACAGTATCAGGTTTTCTACTGTTTCAGAGACAAGTGAGACAGGTTAAAAGCTCAACAGGCTTTTCATACACAAATAAACAACATGTATCTTCAAATTATAAAAGCTACGGGTAATTTTCATCAAAACTTATGAAGGAACTATCAGAAGAACTTGTTTTGTCTACTTTGAAAAACTGGAGGATTCAAAAATAGAGGGGAAAAAAGTTGGATGAGTCACAAATAGAATAGCAATAAAAATTAAAGGGCTGGTTGTATACTTTCTCCAAGATAAAAATTAAATGCCTTTCAGCTTCCAATCTAGCAACAAATAAAAGGAAATAAATTTTCTAACTGTAAAAATTACCTCCACAGGCAGAATCAACAAACTGACTATAATGGCAGGACATCATGAATAACCCGCTTATACAATTATTGCTCTGACAAGTACATTCCATGTAGTGGCAGTCGGGATTATCCCATGGGCAAGGGCATCATTAAGGAACCTAGTAGCATCAGAAAATCTACCACAATCACAAAGCCCCCTGAGACTGATATTGTATGAAATAATATCTGGCTGTAGACCACTCCTTAACATGCAGGCCCAAATTTCAAATGCCTTTTTGCAATCTCTGAACTTGTAAAGCCCTTCCATCAGAGTGTTATGGGTTACAAGATTGGGGATACAGTTCCGTTCCCTCATCTTTGAATAAATTTGCAGAGCATCTTGAACTTTGCCAGCTGAGCATAATCCATTGATAATGATGTTATGCATTATTATGTCTGGTTCCAAACCCTGAGCAAGCACAATATTCCACAAACTGAGAGACATATCAATCTTCTCTCCTTTGCAGAGGCCATCCATCAAGCAGCTATATGTTATAATGTCCGGCAACAAACCACCATCCAGCATTTCCTTCAAAATACTGTATGCATCATCAAACCTCCCTACTTTGCATAGACCATTAATAACGATGTTATAGGAGGAAATAGTTTGACGCATCCTCCTGTTCTCATCTCCTCGAATATCTGGAATGCTTGGTCAACCTTAGAAGCTTTAATGAAGCCATTAATCAATGGATTGCAGACATGAGGACCAAGTTTGAAGCCACGTTTGCCCATCTGAATAACCAATTTGGCTGCTTCTTCCAACCTCGTTTCTTTGCACAATCCATTAACCAAAGAAGAGCAGGCATACATATCCACTATATCACCCCCACATTCTACTACTTCATCAAATATTTGTACAGCTTTATTCAAATATCCATTCTTACATAACCCATGAATCAAAACTCCATAGCTTGTAGAATCCGGATTACGACCACTAGAATGCAGCAATTCCCATATCGACATTGCTTCATCCACTTTACCATTCTCTAACAAACCCTTCATAAATATGTTGTAGCTACAAGTGTTCAAAACACCATCTCTTTTCATCGCATTCCACAACTCAAAACACTCCTGCATCTTTGCTGCTCGACAAAAACCATTCAGCATTGTATTACACAAAACAACATCTACCAACTGACCACCTTCAACCACTTCTCTAAAGAGCACCCCAGCCGCCTCAACATTCCCTGCCTCACACAAAGCCCGCACCACATTACTACAAGTAAACAGGTCCATCTCCCTTTGGTTACTTTTCATCCTATCCCATATTTTCAAACTCTCCTCAACCCTCCCACAATTACACAATCCACCGATCATAACATTATAAGTAACCGTATTTGGATAAACCTCCTTGTCCTTAACCAACCTATCCCAAACTTCGCACGCCTTGGCAAAATCCCCCTTCCTAAAGAATCCATCAATCAAAATATTGTAACACACAACATCCATGGCAACCCCTCTCTCAGACATTTCATCAAACATCTGCAACGCGGCTAGAACATCCCCGTCTTTGGTAAGCCCATCAATCAGCGTCCCATAACTATACACGTTAGGCTCCAAACCCACTCCCCAAAGCCAATCCAACAGCCCTTTAGCCTTCTCAAATTGCTTCTCCTACACATGATCTTAAGCAAAACATTATAAGTCTGCAAATTAGGCTGCAAACCTACATTTTCAAAATAATTAAAAAATCCCTCAGCTCTCTCCAACCGACTGTTCTCGATAAGCCCATTAAGCAAGCAGTTATAAGACCTTATACCAGGAGTACACCCGAAGATGTCCTCCATGTTTTGAAAAACCCTAACAGCCTTATCGGGCATGGAATGCTTGGAATATGCTTTTATGACGGTTAAAGCGACGTCTTCGGGGCATATGCATTTCCGGGTCTTGACGAGGTTGAGGATACGGTCGATGTGGATAACAAGTTTAACTGAGTCGCTGAGCCGGCGAAGAATGTGGTGGAAGATAGTAGATGAGGGGCTGAAGTTTCGGTAGCGAGTGGCAGAGTCGAAGAGAGAGAGTGCGGAGTGAGGGTTTGGCTGGGATTTGAGGAGTTTGATGAGGATTTGGGGGGTTAGAGTTTTGGGGAGTTGGGGCATAGACATGGTAGGGTGAATATGAATAGCAGTTGTTGCTGTTGCTGTTGCGTGTCTTCATTGTTTAAGGTACATGGGTGTTATCTGTAATTTAGTATTGTAAGAGAGCAGAAGCCATTATTCTTCAGCGATCCAAGGAAGAAGAGAGGGGGTGGGGGGGCGGAGGCGGAGGCGGATATGAAATGCCCCGGCGTTTGCGCCATAGAATAGAAGTCTTGTCTGTAAAAAAATCTTACATGGAATCGTATCGACACCCCAACAGAAACGTACGGGATTCCCCATAAAATATATATATAATAAATAAATAAATAAAATAAAATACAAAAAAAAAAAAAAAAAAGGGTTTCATGTTTTTGTGGTATTCTTAAAATGAAATTCTCTGCTGATACGCTGGCAGCCTGACTATAAATATGTTATGTAGAAAAATACCCTTATGTAAAAGCTAGGTAATGAATGAGAATGTGCAAAATCAAAGATTATATGAGTAAAATAACTCAAAATATTATCACAGCAAATGTGTTTTTTATTGTATTTATCATATAAATAAAAGATCATTTATAAAATGTTTATATTTAAGTGTACATAAAATAAAATCCTTTTATGATGATAGATAATAGGTATATCAATATGTTTGTGCTCATTCATATAATTGTAAGAATAAGATACCTCCTATAATAAGCTATATGATGAAATATAACCGTAAGTCTCTTATGTTTGTGATAAAGATAAATGTTATTCCCTTTTTTTATTATTTTTTGGCACACATATATATTAACTACATTTGCATACTAATTGTCACATGTTACATATGTTAAAATGCTTTTAAAATAAAACAAAGATAAGGATAATATAATAATTATAGGCTATAGTGACCAACAACCTTAATGATTTCCTTCATTCTCTTTAAATCTATGTTTTCTCATGCTTCCAATTTCATTTTCTTCTCTTTTTCCCTTTGACTCATTCACTCACTCATCTCTATCTATACTACTCTCTTTCTCTCTTTCTTCCCTAAACCAAAACAAAGAAGTCTAAACAATTATAAAGCAAGAGATAATAAATGAAATACAAAAGAGAATCTTCCCACCCAAACCCCTCAACTCTTTCTAGCACTAAAGAGGGAGACATTTCAATTGCTTCCTTAAGGAATAGCTAAAAGTAATGCAATCCTAAGTGACTAAAGTTCTTAAAAGTCATCTCATGATAATATTGAAATGTTAATCAAATTTAAGGGCTTAAGGTGCATCTCTACGAGGATCCATTGAATTTAGTGCATATTTAGAGATCAAATGTTATAACCAGCAAGCAATCAAGCTAGCCTTTTATACATTGAGATTCATGCATAAGGTTTTAAATCGATTCAAAGATTAAAGTAGGAAAACGGAAACTAAAGTGTCGGTATATTGTCAACCTAAAAAGAGTTATCGAGAAATTGAAATCAAAAGGTTTGAAATTATTGTATATCAATATCATCAAATCAAAGAGCTAGGGCTTTTTACATTTTCAAATGTAGATGGTTCTAATGAAGTTGATAATTACATTGGGAGTTTATAGTTAATTGGATGTAATTCAAGTTTAGGATAGTCAATTAGGGGAAGAAATAGTTGATTATGCCAAGCTAAGGTATGAATATAAAGATTTGTAGGTAGTAGTGATAAATTATTGATGAATTGTAATTATTATCTTTGTTTTACGTATGAAAATATGATATTTTTGCTACTTTTACTAGGCTCCAAATCGTTAGAGTTTACTTTGTGGCTCTAGAAATATAGGAGAATGACCCTATTTGGCAAGAGGGAGAAAGGGAGAGAGAGAGAAGAAAAAGAAAGGACCCTATTCCATTACTATGGCATCTAAAGGGGGATGTCAAATTAGCAACACAATTATCTCAAAATTAGGTTAGGCTTACATCAATAAGATGTATCACTTCCTTAAATTGATCGATGCTTGTTTGCTTATTTACTCATAAAAAAATTAGATTGAAGACAAGACTTGAGAGTCAAGTATATCTATCATTGAGGATCCTTAAGGCCAAAAATACCATTGCCAACCAAGAAAGTGAGTCATTTTTATATCTAATTCCAATGAAATAGATCAATTGTTTACTTCCCATTCGCTTAACTTTTTCGTCCCTTCCTTTTTCCTATAGTTATCTGAAATCATTACCTCATGAAGTTGACTTAAAGGTGGTGCATTATGTTGTATAATCCCAAGTTAAACAAAAAGTGCAATACATTTAAA
This sequence comes from Laguncularia racemosa, assembly GCA_037954665.1. NCBI lineage: Eukaryota > Viridiplantae > Streptophyta > Magnoliopsida > Myrtales > Combretaceae > Laguncularia > Laguncularia racemosa. Next base: position 312,820 of record JBBMOL010000097.1, on the reverse strand, counting down.
AACTCAAGGTAAAGAGTCAAGGCAAAAAAAAAAACAAAAAAAAGGAAAATCCACTTTATTCAAATGAATATAAATAGCATTAAAGCAATGTGGTATACAAGATCACTCTGAAGTTCTTGAAGAACTTTGATCAAATGGCCATTTTGAGCCATTCAAATGAAGTCCCCTCCCATGTTGTTGTGTCCTCCCTTTGTGATTATAAAAAATAAAAAAATAAAAACTACAAGAGTAGAGTTTGTGAGGAACTCTTTAGATCATTTGAATGAAATCACCCTAGCCTTCACATAAATGCCCTCTTTAGGCTTTTGAATGTTCTTTCTTTTTACTATACATGAGACTTGTTATTATAAATACCCTCATTTGTTAAATCTTAGCAATTTTATCCCTAGTGTTGTTATACCATTTTTAGAAGGGCAAAACCTTTAACTTGTTTTATTTATAAGTTTAGCATAAATTAGTATTTTAAGTTAGAATATCTTCTTTGTTAAGAATAGTTTCTTTACATTGCTCTTTTCAATTTGTTGTCATTTCTTCATTTGAGATACTTTGGAAGTTTCACTAACAAAAGGTTTAGTCTTTTAAAGTTTTTTAGTTTTTTATTATGCACTATGAGTAGCTAAATTAGTTTTAGGTTTATGTTTTAGTCTAAGATAGTATTGGTTGTGGTTGTAAACTCTAGTTTTTTCACTTAGTTCTTTAAGAAAATATGATTTTTGAACTTTTTTTAAAGCCCAAATAAGTGAAAATGATTTTTCTAAACCATTTTTGAAATTTGAGAAGACATGATTAGTTTAGTTGAAAGTTTTTCTCCATGTAGATTCTTCTAAAGATGAAAATACCTAAGCATCTTTGTAATTCTTATTGATTTTAAGGAACCTAATTTAATTACTATGCCATCCTTTTCCATTAAATGAAAAGACTTGTTTAGTTAGGTAGCTATAGCTCGGAAAGGAATAATTTGATATAACAAATCTATTGACTATGTAAATGATTTTAACTTCTATTTGAAAATTCTTATGTGTAATCCCATAACCGATGCTAGTGATTAATTAAAGCATGAACCCCATCTTTACGAAAATATTAACTTAAGTTATTTCATTAACAAAGATTGGTTAAATGCTAAATCCTCTTATACTTTACAAATGAGCATAAAATTTCCCATGCATTCCTTGCCGAATACTTTGCTAAACCTATACGATGACGTATAATAAAGTCTTCATAATCCAATAACAAAGTCTATGTGAAGTTTGGGAACTTCAAAGGACCTCCAAAGGGCATACCCATGTCATGTATTACTCAAATGGTTTTTAATTCAATTTTTCAATGGTGGTTTGATGCAAAACACAAATAATCATTAATGTAGCTACTAATTATGCACTCATAAACATCTACAAGAGTTTCTTTCTTTGTTTAAGGAAATAACATCCAATAAGTACCACTAGATTGACGAGAGAGGAATGCCAAAGAGGTCGAATAGTGGAGGCTTATATGACATTGATGCTTTGAATAACATGAATGCAAGCAAAGACCTTAAGCAAAATACTAGGTCTAAAAGTGATTGATACTATAGGGATTGAGGAGTTTACCATCAATTGGGAGTTTAAGGAATGAATTGTGGTCTATGGAGAGGGTTAGAGCAAACATAAGTAGTTTACAATTTTAACAGGCAATCCGATAACCCTTATTCCTAGGCCCGTAACACTAAGTGGAGGAGCCACCTTATTTTTTCATGAAACTAAGGATAGTTTAATCTAAATCAAGGCAATTTTTAATAAGCATATAACATTTCCATCCAAGACTAACCCTAACCAATCAAGAGCCTAAGTTTCAAGATAAGAATATCTTAGAGAAGTTTAAAAAGTTTATGGATGATAAGTTAGGGAAGAGTGAGGTTAAAACCAAGACAAGATCACTAAGGAGTGAAGCCACCCTAAATCAGTTGAGTGCTAGTCATTGAAACTTAGAGATGCAAATAGGAAACAAATTACTAGCTCTAGTAATTCAAAATCACAAGTAGTTTACCTAGCAACGTGGTGATCAATCTAAAGGAGCAACACAATGTAATCTGCTGAGTAATGAAAGATTTGAATTTTGGTGGTGAGATGATGTATCGATGAGAATAGACATGAAGGAAAGTCTAACTTTAAAAAGCGCAAGGGATAAGATGAGGGACTAAAGGGGTCATATAACGAGGTAGGTAGGAAGGAAGTAGTAAAGAATGAGGGTGTAAGGAGTGAGAGATAGGCCATAGTTGAAAACTTGAAATATGGAATGCTATCAAATGTTAATTCCTATGTGCCAACTTTACCCCCCTCCATAGACCAAAGGCGAAATTGCGGATTCCCAAAAGATGATCTTAGGGAATCAACTAAAGGAACTAGCTTAACATCACTTTGTTGGAAGAATTGGTTATAGTTCCTACTTATACCGAGCTTATAAAAGATATTGCATCTAAGAAAAGCCTACATGAGCATATAAATAATGCACTTGAGAAAGAGTATAAAAATCTCAATGAAAATGCCCCTTAAGTTAAAGGGTCTTAAAAAATTTTCACCTCCACCATCATAAGCAATGTAAGGATCTAAATGCACTTTTGGCTCGGGGGCTAATATTCCACTATTAAGCTTGTTATTTGTGTGGACAACTTGCTATGCTAAGTTCAACCACCATGACCTTACATCTAGCAAATGTGTCACTTGGGCATACTTTAGGCATTTCAAAAGATGCGATCTTTAAAATAAAGTATCTTGGTTTTCCAATCAACTTTGTTATAATAGATGTTGACGATGATCTAGATATATTCATCATATTAGGATGCGCTTTCCTAGCAACAATTAAAGTGTTGCTTGATGTTGAAATATCGTTCGATAACATTAAGGGATGACTACGAATTCTTTCACTTTGGAATGCTCCTTATAGATGAGAGAAACTAATGAAAAGTAGTACTAAAGACCCTAGAAAGGGGGTGATGGAAAAAGAAGACGAGAGAGTAAGAATATGGCCACGAGAAAATAAAGGAACCAAGAAGGATAGAGACATCATAAGGAAAACTTTGAGAGAAATGAAAAATGAGAGAAGTGTCTGAGTTGCTCAATCTTTAGGTTTAGATAATGAGAGAAGTGGACTCCGTTTTACAAATGCACCATGATAGTGGTCAAGAATAAGCATGGCATCCCATACACGTGTATGACAATCTTAGGTTTAAATATTCATCATAACATTTCACTAGAGAAGGAAATGCTAATGTATGATACGATATTCCCTAAAATTTGGATCACGGTAGCTAGAGATCGGGATTCTTATATGTATTTTTTTTCACCCCCTTCCTAGGGTAAGTAAATATAACCTAGGAATGACATATGCAATGATCACATACCCTTGTCCCTTTCAGGCACTCTTTCGATATGGACCTTTATGAGAGTGGCGTAACATTAACATACTTCCATGGACAACCAACTACACTCAAACCCTAGTACCATACATCATTCTTGTGGGACTTTATTATAGATTAATACCAACAGATGTATCTAAAGAATAACAAGCATGCCTTTAACGATTAAACTCCCATTAAAGCCCTGTATAGTGACTCGGGGCTATGCACACATATCAACATGTTTTTCTACCCTGAAATATATTATTATGAAAATGAAGGTCCACAATTCTAACGATAAATGTGTAGAATACAAATATATCCCCTCTTAATTAAGCACAATTGATGCGTTTCATTGAGTTATAGTGGGAAATCCTACTAAGCAATGATGAAATGTGCACTTGATCAATTGCATAAATATTGAGTAATGGATCAATAATTAGGCTTTAATTGAGTTACGCGTTATTTGCATATCTTTTGCCCAACAATTAACTATTGTATTTAATCCCTCTTGTGTTGTCATAGCTTCAAGTAATTAGACCGAGATGTTGGAATGTTGGAAGTGTGGTCCTATTTTTAAGGAACCACAAACTACAACTTCCATTCCCATGATCCCACTATTCACTTAATCCTTGTCAACCATATTATCCATTAACCCATTAGCATGATTTTAGGAAACTTTGATGGAAAGTTTCTCTATAAACAGCCATTGGATTCAAGGTCCCGGAGCATGAAAAATTCTACAAAAACACATTACCATCTTGTGAGTTTTTGAATACTCTGAAGATCTTGGAGGTTCCGGGACTTGACGGTTTTGTTCCTCTCCGTATTAAGCAATGGCAAGAGGTTAGTGATTTCCCTATTTCTGCTGCATTTTCTGTGTTTGTATTTAGTTGCGGCTAACATTTTGGTATCAGAGCCGTAATTAAACCTCTGCCTTGCGATTTTGGAAAAATTAATTTTTCTTCTTTTTCAATTCAATTGTAATTTAAATTGGTTTTAATAAATTTTTATCAAATTTATGATACATTTATTTGTATCAATTTTTCTGGAGAAAATTAATTTAATTAGAGTTTTATGGTGCAAATTAATTTTTATTAATTTTGTACTTAATTTTACTCAATTTTTAAGTATAATAATTGAGTAATAATGTTGGATTTTATTTGCCAACATCAAGTATTATCTTCTTTTTTTTAAATAAAAATTTATGACATGTTAAATTGGAAATAAAGTAAATTATTTAGTATTTTTCTTAAATAATTTTTCCTTGAAATTTAACATGTCAATTTTATTTAATATTTTCACTTACGGTTTTGTGAAAAACTTTTGTGGAATTTTATTTTGTATTAAATTTCATATTTATTTTAAATAATTTGTGTATATATAAATTTATGATTTATATACACTAGCTTGTTAATTATTTAAAATATCGTTAATGAAATTGCATTAGGATTTTTGCAATTTTAGTATTTGTTCAAGGTGCTTAAATTGGTATGTGATTGTATGTATTTTTTCGGATTTATTATGCATGCAATATATTGTTCACGTTTAAGTACATTTAGAGTTATTGCATGATGTTTAGCAATAGCGTTATTGTTGTCTTGTGATTAAATAATTCTAATAAATTTTGGCGTAGCCACAACAGCCTTATTTAGATTGGATTATTTATTAGAAATCACATTTAGTATTATAGACATTAAATAACTTCATAAAACATTAAGTTAAAAGTCTAAATTGAGTTAGATTAATTTTGTCTAAGGAGACATTATTGTGGGACAAATGTGACCCCTCCACGTCTTTCTTGGGAATTCGTTCGAATTCTGTCTAAGGAGGTTGGATTTTAAGTGGGACCTTTTGTTTAACTTACGCGTCTTTCCTGGAAATTTATCTAATCTCAAGTGATAAAAATAATTTTGTTTAACTGAGGTTTAGCCAAAGCAGCCTCTATTAAACGAAGTTATTTATACGGTATCACATAAGAAATGTTTAGACTTTACATTTATTTTGTTTGATGATCCATAAAGCATTGAGGTATAGCCACAGCAGCCTTATTAAGGACGGATCTCATAAAGTGATTATGAAGTAAAAGAAATATAATGTCTATTATAAGGAATGAATCTTATTGAATTAAAAATTTAGCCCACAGGCAATTTTTATATTGCTAGATTCATTATTGCATGATTTGCATTGGTAAATTATGATTTATGTTATAGTCTCAAATTAAGTATTAAGCATGTTTGTGTTTGCAGCTATGCAACCTTTGACTGATACTAAAGTAGAAATCTCTATTTTAACAAGTGAAAACTTTAAGACTTGGAGAGATAATGTACTTCTTCATTTGGGGTGTTTGGACATTGACTATGCCACTATTAAGGATGAGCCACTTCTGAGTGAAGAAAGCACTCAAGCTGAGTTTGATCTTCATGAGAAATGGGAAAGGTCTAACCGACTTAGTATCATGTTCATTAAGAGCAAACTCACTGCGGATGTCCATGGCTCAGTGGATCAATATAAAAATGTCAAAGAGCTGCTAGATGCCCTTGAAAGGCAATTTAAGACTTCTAAGAAGTCTCTAGCTAGCACCCTGATTATGAAGTTCACATCTGCTAAGTTAACTTCTGTGAAAGGCGTTAGAGAACACATCAACAAAATGCGTGATTTAGCAAATCGCTTGAAGGCTCTAGAGATTGAGATGTCGGATGCTTTCCTAGTGCATTTTATTCTGACGACCCTTCTATCACAGTATGGACCTTTTAAGATCTCTTACAACACACATAAGGACAAATGGACAATAGATGATCTATTGACCATGTGTGAAGAAGAGGAAGCCCGATTAACTCTGGAGATGGGAGAAAATGCAATGATGGTTACTCAAGGAAAGAAAATCGGCAAAGTCAAAGGAAAAGGAAAGGGTAAAATCCAACCCAATGCTGACATCAAGAAAGAGTCCAAGTGTTTTTTCTGTAAAAAGAAGAGACATATAAAGAAAGACTGTGTCAAGCATAAAAATTGGCTTGAAAAGAAAGGTAACTTAGTCTCATATGTTTGTTTTGAGTCTAATATGGTTGATGTGAATTGTAAGACATGGTGGATTGATTCTGGATCTACGATCCATATTTCCAATTCCATGCAGGGTTTACAAAACCTGCGGAAACCAGTGGGAGCTGAGCGATTTATCTATTCTAGAAACAAGATAGAATCGCATGTGGAAGCTATTGGGACATGCATATTAGTACTTAAGAGTGGCTTTAATTTAATTCTTGAAAAGACCTTTTATGTTCCTAGTTTTTCTAGGAATTTGATTTCAGTTTCAAAACTTGTACCTTCGGAATTTACTTTTAACTTTTCAAACAATGGTTTTGATTTATTTTATAAATCCAATCATATTGGTGATGGTTCTTCATTGGATGGTCTTTATTTATTAAATTTACATAATAATGCTACTCATGATGTTATGCATGTACAAGCTGGTACTAAACGATGTGTTATGAATGATGATTCTTTTACCTTATGACACCGTAGACTAGGTCATATCTCTATAGAGAGAGTTAAAAGATTGGTGAATGATGGTATACTTAGTCATTTAGATTTCACTGATTTTGATACTTGTATAGACTGCATAAAGGGAAAACAGACTAACAAGTCAAAGAAAGGTGCCAAAAGGAGTTCGGCCATATTAGAGATTATCCATTCTGATATTTGTTGTCCAGATATGGATAATCAAGGTCAGAAATACTTTATCACATTTATAGACGATTACTCACGATACATGTATCTCTACATGCTTCATCATAAAAGTGAAGCATTGGAAGCCTTTAAGGTTTTCAAAGCTGAAGTAAAGAAACAATGCGGTAAGCAAATCAAGATTGTGAGAACCGATAGAGGTGGTGAGTATTATGGTAGATACACTGAAGATGGACAAGCATCAGGTCCTTTTGGTAAGTTTCTTCAAGATAACGGTATAGTTGCCCAATACACCATACCAGGTTCACCTGATCAGAATGGTGTTGCGGAAAGAAGAAACCGAACATTAATGGAAATGGTGCGAAGTATGTTTAGTAGCTCTAAACTGCCTAAATCCTTATAGATTGAAGCATTAAAGACGGCTGCGTATATATTAAATAGAGTTCTAACCAAGGCTGTTTCTAAAACACCATTTGAGTTGTTCAAAGGTGGGAAACCGAGTTTACGTCATATGAGTGTATGGGGATGCCCGTCTGAAGTTAGAGTTTACAATCCACAAGAAAAGAAACTAGATCCTCGGACTATAAGTGGGTATTTCATTGGATATGCCGAAAAGTCCAAAGGATACAGATTTTATTGTCCATCTCACACTACTAGGATTGTGGAATCAAGAAATGCAAAATTTCTTGAATATGACTCAATAAGTGGGAGTGATCTATCTCAAGACATAGTTCATGAGCAAGATCTACCTTCCACATCAGGTGAGAGATTGGTTGTTGTTCACAACACTCCTCGAGTTCAAATAGGTGTTGAACAACCAAGCAATGAAAATCCACAAATTGATGAGGAAATCATAGCAGATCAAAATCAAGAAATGATTGAGCAACATGATCCACAAGAAAATGTTGTCCCAATTTTAAGGAGATCTACTAGAGAAAGGAGATCAGCAATCCCTAGTGATTATATTGTGTATTTACAAGAATCTGAGTACAATATTGGAGCTAAAAATGATCCCGAGTCTTTCAAGGAAGCTATGAATTGTGATGAGTCAAATTTATGGTATAATGCTATGTTAGATGAGATGAATTCTATGAAGAGTAATGAAGTCTGGGATCTTGTCCCGTTGCCCAACGGTGTAAAAGCCATAGGTAATAAATGGGTCTTTAAAACTAAAAGAGACTCATTGGGCAACATTGAAAGATATAAGGCTAAACTTGTTGCTAAAGGGTTCACTCAGCGTGAAGGAATTGATTACGCAGAGACCTTCAGTCCTGTATCCAGGAAAGACTCCTTACACATAATATTAGCATTAGTAGCTCAATTTGATCTTGAGTTACAACAAATGGATATGAAAACAGCTTTCCTAAATGGTAATCTAGAAGAAGAGATTTATATGAAACAACCTGAAGGATTTTCCTCTAATGATGGTGATCACTTGGTTTGCAAGCTAAAGAAATCCATTTATGGATTAAAACAAGCCTCCTGTCAATGGTATTTAAAATTTCATGATGTTATCTCTTCATTTGGTTTCGTTGAGAATATCATGGATCAATGTATATACCAAAAGGTTAGTGGGAGTAAGATTTGTTTTCTTATCTTATATGTGGATGATATCCTACTTGCATCAAATGATAAGGGTATGAAGGATATGGGTGATGCATCTCATGTCATTAGGATTAAGATTCATCGAGATAGACATAGAGGAATCTTAGCTCTATCTCAAGAAACATATATTAACAAAATTTTAAAAAGATTTCGGATGAAAAATTGTTCGCCTGGCATTGCTCCTATCATGAAGGGTGATAAGCTCCATTTGGACCAATGCCCTAAAAACGAGTTTGAAAGAGAGAAATGAAGAACATTCCTTATGCTTCAGCTATTGGAAGCTTAATGTATGCTCAGGTTTGTACTAGACCTGACATTGCATTTGCTGTTGGAATGTTAGGAAGATATCAGTCAAATCCGAGACTTGACCACTAGAAAGCTGCAAAGAAAGTCTTGAGATATCTTCAAGGGACAAAAGATTACATGCTTATGTACAAACGGTCAGATGATTTGGAAGTAATTGGCTACTCTGATTCAGACTTCGCCGGATGCGTTGATTCTCGAAAATCAACATCAGGTTACATTTTCATGTTAGCCGGTGGAGCCATTTCATGGAGAAGTGTCAAGCAGACTTTAACTGCTACTTCTACTATGGAAGCTGAATTCGTTTCGTGTTTTGAGGCTACCTCACAAGGTGTATGGTTGAAGAGTTTCATTGAAGGGCTTAGACTTGTGGATTCTATATCTAAGCCGCTAAGGATGTATTGTGACAATTCAGCTGCAGTCTTTATGGCTAAAAATAATAAGAGTGGAAGTCGAAGCAAACATATCGACATAAAGTATTTGGCCATAAGGGAACGTGTTAAAGATAACAAAGTGGTCATTCAGTATATTAACACAGAGCTGATGTTAGCCGGTCCTTTGACTAAAGGCATGCCACCACAAAGATTTAAGGATCATGTTGTCAGTATGGGACTTGGTTCCATTATGTGTTAGTGAAACTCTATAGAGTAGATATTTCTCATATTTGTTGTGCACATTTTGTTTATTTGGAGAAATATCAATAAAGTTTGGACCTAAAATAAACGTTGGGTTTATTCATTAAGCTGTTGGGAAAAAGGTTTGAAAACTTGATATATTGTAATACATGGAAGATACTACTCAAGTAATAAAGGGAAAATATCGCCATGATTCATGTATTGTGTTTTCTTAAAGTCTAAGGATTTGTGGTATTAAAGTAAAATATACGGACCAAGTGGGAGAATGTTGGAATGTTGGAATGTTGGTCTTATTTTTAAGGAACCACAAACTACAACTTTCATTCCCATGATCCCACTATCCACTTAATCCTTGTCAACCATATTATCCATTAACCCATTAGCATGATTTTAGGAAACTTTGATGGAAAGTTTCTCTATAAATAGCCATTGGATTCAAGGTCCCAGAGCATGAAAAATTTTACAAAAACACATTACCATCTTGTGAGTTTTTGAATACTCTGAAGATCTTGGAGGTTCCGAGATTTGACGGTTTTGTTCCTCTCCGTATTAAGCAATGGCAAGAGGTTAGTGATTTCCTTATTTCCGCTGCATTTTCTGTGTTTGTATTTAGTTGCGGCTAACACGAGATTAACTGAATTTCCCTTGTCCGTTCTTGAGCTAAGAGAACAAGTTCTTTTGTAGGCCTGGAGCTTAATTCTCATAGCAGCTATGGAAAGCAACACTTTCCATTTCATTCCCGTTGACAGTGAAGATTCGAGAGCTTGAGTTTTGGAACTTAATACATGACATATCCATAGCAGATTTGGGAGATACAAATAGAGTAGAACTGGCAAAAAAGAGCAGCTCATCTTGATTTGCATTGATCAATTGGAGTTTCTCACTTGTGAAGAAAAAGACGAGGGCCCCATCTTCCATAATGCAAGCGTCTTTTAGCTATGTACAGAAGGACTGAAAGCACTGAGAAGGAAACCGTGTGGCTGGATATGCCAGAACACAAGGCTGGTACTTCATTGTTATTTTTTCTCCCATTTCATTTAGTCATGTGCAGGACGAAGAGGCTGAAGAACACAACACAAAGGGTAGCCAGGTAATCATGTTAGAAGCTATATAACCGGTCAGTAGGCACTCTATTTTGAGAAAAGAAACAGAAGATAGCTAGCCGTTTGGGAAATCAAGCTACACTTTCTCTTGGTCATCATCCAACAAGCGATCAACAGCTTTAGGGGCATATATATATACCGCCGACAGGAAAAATTGGGAAATAAATGATAGCGGCTCACGGCTTGATATACAGATGCAGCTATGTGGCATTTTATTCCTTCATTATGTGAGAAAAATACATGAAAGCAATAATAAGTGGCAGCTGCATTGTGTTTTGTGTTATGAAAGTATGACCGGGTGAAATTGAGACCATCATTCTTTATGGGCATTGTCTTAATTTTGGGGAACAAAGAACAGAAAATGAGATCAGCCTATCGTTGTTGGCTTGTTGCTCCAATTTCCTGCCACAGGTGTAACTTACATCACGCCCAGCAATGAGGAAATAAGAGAGCAGCTTATGCCATGTAGAGGGCATATAATTGCGATGTGGAAGAACTAAAACTGAACCAAATGACTGAAATAACCCAATAAAACAAGCATAGTAAGGCCACCTGGCCATCTCACAAGAGTCGACAGTAGTAACCATGTGGATTCAACCCACGGTGGAAATTAAATCCCAAGTGACCAGCCCATTTTCATAATTGCAAACCACTAGAGATATTATAGAATCGAGAGGGCAGCGGATATAAAAACATGACAGTCGTTCCTTCCAATGGAGCAACCAAACACAACCCATGTGAGTTGCTTGAGATAGAACGCATGCACGAGAGAGAACTTGGTCCACTTTCACTATTCATAGAGGTGTGTAAGTGAGTTAAACGGACCAACCTAACCTGATCTATTTTAGCCTACAAGTTAAATGGGCTAAAATTTACTAGTTCAATTCAGCCCATGCAGGTTAGTAGATCAAATGGACTAACCCACCAACCCCAACCCATTTAACTCACTTTTATCATTTGATGGGTTAAACGAGTCAGCCCCTTTAACCCACTTTCCTAGCCTATTTAACCCACTTTTTCAACCAATTTGATGTGCAAGAAGCCAAGAGAGATGATTGTGAGCAAGGAGAGGGACGACTAGACAACTGTGAGTAAGGAGAGGGACAACTGTGACTGCGACTACGACTACGACTGCAAGCTTGGAGAGGGACAGTTGCAAGCCATAAAGAGGTAGTCTTAGCTCTTACTCTTAGGGTTAAGCCGTGAGCAATGAGAGAGATGGGACAACTGCAACTGTGAGGAGAGCTTGCTATTTTGTTTCCGTTTTGTTTTAGGGTTATCAGTCTCAACTATTGCTCTTTATTGTTCTGTTTTTGTTCTTCAATTTGTGTGGCACTATCAAGCTTCTTTTTTTTTAAGGGTAAGCGAGCCAACCCGACCCATTATGGGCTAACCAGTTTTGACCCATCGGTTAAACGGGCCAGGTTAATATAACCCGCTTTTTTAACAGGTTACAAAATTTAACCCAAGCCCATTTTTAAATTGAGTTAAACGAGCCCCAACCCGCTTACACACCTCTAATTCTTCATTTATCCAAATCAAAGAGCAGCTCTACAATACTTTGTGAAAGCAGCAATACAATTGGATAAGTAAATTGCAGGTTATATATATATAATCTCTCTCTCTCTCTCTCTCTCTCTAATGGTTTAGAGAGAGAGGATATTCTCTCTATTATGAGAGCAATCTCATCTTAAAGCATGGTGGTTTTTTTTTTCCTGTTTTAGCCTATTTTTCTTATGTTTTACTACATTTTCTCCCAATGGATCTCATTGAAATCTTTTCTATTCTATACTACAAATCACCAAGTATAAAATCTATTATCATATCATAACATTTTCTATGCATTACATATTCTTTTCTAAATCATACTAGTGACTATGGTACTAAGGGCTTGATATGTGCTCATTGGGGTTGTGGTTGTAGTTTCCGTCTATGTGTCATTTGTGATATCATGATTTGTAGATAGTGTGCATAAGTTGTTTCTAGTCTCCTTTGTTATTTTCGTCCAACTTTGTCTAATCTTGAGTTGCTCTAATTTTTTGCTAGCTTGCTGCCTCCTTTGTTTTCTTGTACCTATTTTGTGTTACTTTGTCTCTATTGGCTCTATTAATGGTCACTTTCTTACTTATCTTCCTTGTTTGTGTTTAGATTTCCAAAGTTTTTTATTGTTGCTAGCTCTAGCATGGCATTAGTGAGTTCTAATAAGACGAATACTACCATCTTGAGAGGTTTGGATCTAGAAGAAAATGTTGAATTAGTACAAGGAAATGAATATCTCATGGTAGGTTGAATTGTGTCTAATAAAGCTAAGTTTTCAAATAATAAAATAGAGATTGAAAGGCTTAGCTTTAAGCTTACTGAATTATACTCGGCTCTATAGAAAGATCATTAGATGAATAAAAAGCAATTCAAGCACAAATTAATGAACTTTGGGGAAGGGAGGAAGTGTATTGGTGTAGCGACCCACCAACTAGGTCTGATTCTTGAACCTGTTCCAAAATTCCTGTAACTATCCTTCGTACCTGTAGGTGGGTTGCTATGCCATCTCTGAATTAGAGATAAAGCAAATTCTGCTAATATGAACCTGTAACTCCAACCTGTATGAAATTTTATAAACGTCCTGTAAAATGGCGCTAATAACGCTATCATTTCATATCCACATCATATCTAAACACATGTACTTAAAATCTCCTGTCACATCATACATCATATATATATATACCATCGGGATCTGCATTTCCGGTAAATAGGTACAGCCCATGATTAATCCAGTAGCCTAAAGTGGCTCAAAAGATTACAAATCCAACCTTATACACATAAATATTTACATTACAATCTGAAGATTAACACCTATGGATCTTATTTACAAGCACTACAACATCATGTACAGGACAATCTTATTACAAATAACAGAGGCTCCAAAATGGAACTAAGGGCTTTTTTTGCCTCTATTGACGCTTTCTAAAAACCCAAGTCTCCAACAACTTATTCTTCAGTACCTGTACTTGAGGTTAGCAAAAACACTAACCCCTCAGCTTCTTAAGAAGTAAAGTGAGTACAAAATCAAGCAACCCAACAAAAACAAACAACAAAATCACATAATAGTAATCAACAATATTATCAAATACCTCGAAAGTGATTACTCAAGCAAGCAAGTTTTCAACTCAAAGTTATACTCGCAAGAAACCCAATTTAATTTATTACATTTTAACATCACCATGATTTGACTTAATGATATTTTCCCTGTAATTCCATTTTGCTAAACTCATAACCTTTTCATTGGAGACAATTTCAATCACTCATGTTTACTCACAGGTCACAAATATTTTTTAGTTAATCCAGGCAAAGCCTGTCAACTGGTAAATAAACTACCCTCATGTACTTTTCAAAACTTAATGTTTTCTCAACCAATTAAGACATCATTATATACTCTTTTTAGTTAGAAACATTCAGCTCGACCTTCACCTGCCTCGAACAAAAGGGGTGACCGGATCCCCATAGGCCACTAAACCGGGCCGGTCTGTCAACCATGCCTCAAACCAATCCTGCTCGACTCAAAGGTCGTACCACAAACTTACTAGGCAGGGAACATGACTTTTCTTACATTAAGTGTTATAGGTTAGTACGTACTTATAGCCTAAACCCCATTTTATTATCCATTTAGATATTTCATCGTTACCTAGACAACAATAGTATGAACTTAACAGTCATATAAACCCCATCTAATAAACTAAAAATAACCCAGCATTACATCATAATCATGAGGCATTCAATAATTTAAGTTCATTACATCACATACAATCAGGAATAGTATAATCAAATCCCGCACCCAACTCTCATTCTAGGATTTTCTATAATGTTCCCTTTTTTTTTCATCATAATCCAATCATATCATGACACACAACCAGCCATCAACAAACCAATGTAATTCAATAATCCTCCTGCATTGATCACAGTAAGTGATCCTACAGGGTAATTTCAGCCAACAACAAGTAGTCTACATTATCAACCACTTGTACCCAAGAGAGGAATTAAGGGGGTACTCACCTGAAACAATATATGCCAATTCAAACAGTCGCACCGGCCAAGTTCCTTTGTCCTCCATACTCAACAGAAATACCTGAATCATCAGTATACCAATCAATGTTACCTCATTCGCTCTATTGAACCCTAAATTGCTAATTCAATATTCCAAACCCCTAAATTCCATCCTAACCTCGTATAATCCACCATTTTCCTACAATTTCTAATTCATATACATACGGGTATACTACGCTCTATTATATATTAATGTAATTAAATTTCGATCTGATTCTATATTGAATCGTATGGTTCTAAATTATCACGATCTTGCACCGAATACTCCCGTTTTTGTTTCGTAACTAACCCAAGCTTCTTAAAATCATATTATACTTCAATGAACCTCAACTGAACATCAAATTCAAATAATCAAATCAAATTCCCTAATTTTGCTAAGGATTTAATTAGGCCAGAACAGGGTAATTAGCTTGAAAAATTCACTAAAAATAGAAAAAAAACTCCAATCTGAACAATTATTGATTTGGTGATCTAATAAATCATATAAGGATCTTATATACTAAACATTACATCAAAAGACATCATTTGACCTATTCATTTTCCATTTTAATTTACGACCAAAACAGAGCATTTCTTAAGGACCGCATATTTGTGAATCAAATTTCAAAAAAATAAAATTATCAAATTAATATTCATACAAAATTATGCCAGAATACCAAATATCATAATTTTTCATCAATATTTGATATTTTTAACAAAAATAGGAAGTTTCGGGTGTTTTCGAGGGCTGCTCCGTTCACCGGTCTCCGGCCACCAAAGCCGGCAACCACTATGTCTGCCGGAATCCTCTCTCACCCAAAACCTTAACCCTAGCTTGGCCTAGCAGCAGATTTACCCTACCCCTTCGAACGAACAGACAAAATTCTCCCTACTTAATTTGATTTTTTTTTCTTCAATTTCTTCAAATTCTTGTTGCATCCTACTTCAATCTTGTTCTTCTTCCTATCCTGATGATTGCATGTTGGAAATTTCAATTTCAATTTTCCCAGAAAATTCGGATGAAATGGAGAGAGTTTTGGTTTCTTTTTTATCTAATTTTTGATGATTTGTTTTTTTCTCTTTCTCTATTCTAATGTCTCTCTCTCTCTCTATATATATATATATATAATATTACTTAATTTTGCTGACATTGAATGAGGGTGCTGTTCTGCATTTTTTTTTCCTTCCTCTTTTATTGATTTTCTTTTTAGCTATAATATAATATAATATGTACATTTTTTTTACATATGTATATTCCATATATATATATATATATGCCCATATAATTCATATTATTATTTATATATATTTATTTTATTTTATTTTTAGCATATAACATATATATATACATTGATTTTACCTTACACACACACACACAAATATATATATATATATATATATTATTTTAATTTTAACATTATTGCTTAAGTTTGGGTCCTCACATTTTTCCCCCCTTAAAATAGTTTCGTCCTCGAAACTACTACGCGGGTACAACTCATTGTATTTTAATATCCTACACTTACAAAATACTTAGAATTTAAGTGGGGCCATACATATTTATATCCTAAGGGTGAAACAGAAGTTACCTGTTTAGAATAAGTCTGGGTATTTAGTCCTCATATGATCTTCTCTCTCCCATGTGGCCTCTGCCTCAGTATGGCTATTCCAAAGGACTTTTATAAATGTAATATCCCGGTTTCTAAGTTGCCTAGTGGACTTGTCCAAAATGGCAATGGGATACTCCTCATATGTCATGTTCTCCTAGAGTCCTTTTGGTAGATGTTCTAAGACAACTGTCGGATCGCTAACACATTTCTTCAATGAAGACACATGGAATACATTATGGATATTGGCTATCTCAGTAGGTAACTCAAGTTCATATGCCACAGCTCCAATCCTCCTCTGAATCTGGTATGGACCAATATAATGAGGACTCAACTTCCCTTTTACTCCAAATCTCCTGACCCCCTTCATAGGTGATACTTTTAAGAACACAAAGTCTCCAACTTGAAACTCTAATGGTTTTCTGCGTTTATCAACATAACTTTTCTGTCTACTTTGTGTTGTTTGCATTATGGCCTTTATCACCTGAACTTTATTCTTCAGCTGCTGGAGCATTTCTGGTCCCACTACTTGTTTTTCTCCAATCTCATCCCAATATAATGGGGATTTACATTTTCTTCCATATAGGGCTTCATATGGGGCCATCTGTATAATACTATGATAGCTGTTATTATATGCAAACTAGATTAGTGGCAAATGTTCATCCCAATTACCACCAAACTCCAAAACACATGCTCTCAACATACCCTCAAGTGTCTGTATGGTTCTCTCTGTTTGACCATCTGTCTGAGGATGATAAGCTGTACTAAACTTCAATTTGGTGCCCATAGCTTTCTGCAGGGTTTGCCAAAATCTAAAAATAAACCTGGGATCTCTGTTAGAAACAATAGAAGCTGGTACTCCATGTAATCGCACTATTTCCTTAATATATAATGCTGCTAAGTGAGATAGTGGCATGCTATGTTGAATTGGAAGGAAATGGGCTGATTTAGTCAGCCTATCAACGATTACCCAAATAGCATTATGCTGTTTCCTAGTCCCGGGTAATCCTATAACAAAATCCATGGAAATCTGCTCCCACTTCCACTCAGGAATGGAGAGGGTTGTAATAACCCTCCAGGTTTTTAATGCTCTACTTTAACTTGTTGGCAAGTGCTACACTTTGCCACATATTCTGCAATGTCTTTCTTCATCCCTGGCTACCAATACACTGATTTCACATCCCTGTACATCTTATTGCTTCCTGGGTGATTTGTATAAATGGTATGAATGAGCCTCATCTAGAATTGCTTTTTTGATCTTCTCTATTGCTGGTACGCATAATCTACCTTTGAATCTTAATACTCCTATCTCATCACATATAAAGCCGGGATATCTAATCATACTATTCCTGACTTTTTGCAATTCCTCATCAGTTAGTTATGCTTCCTGAATCTGATCTTTCAATGTAGGTTAAATACTCAAACTATTTAATCTAGATTCCACTCCTGACCATATAATTTCTAATTGTAATTGCTCTAAATCCCTCCACATTTCCACTCTATCAATGATTAAAGTTGCCAGGTTGCTACACTGTTTCCTACTTAATGCATCAGCAACTACATTAGCTTTACTAGGATGATAGTGAATGGCTAGATCATAGTCTTTCATCAATTCCAACCATCGCCTTTGTCGCATGTTCAACTCTTTTTGAGTAAGGATGTATTTTAAACTCTTATGATCAGTATATACATCGCATTTATCACCATACAAATAATGTCTCCAAATTTTTAAAGCAAATATTATAGCAGCCAACTCCAAATCATGAGTAGGATAATTCTGCTCATATGGTTTCAATTGACGGGAAGCATATGCTATAACTTTGTCATCCTACATCAGTACACACCCTAATCCAATCTAAGAGGCATCACAATATATAGCATACCCACCTGTTCCACTAGGAATGGCCAAAATAGGAGCTGAAACTAATCTCCTCTTTAATTCCTAAAAGCTTTGTTCACATTGGTCTGTCCATTCAAATTTGACTCCTTTCCTCATCAACCGAGTCAGGGGTACAGTTATCTTTGAAAAGTCTTTCACAAATTTCCTGTAATATCCTGCCATACCAAGAAAACTTCTTACCTCCCTAACTGTGGTAGGAGGATTCCACTCTGTGATGGCTTTAATCTTTGCAGGATCTACAAATATTCTAGAACCTAACACAATATGGCCTAAGAATGCAATCTGGTCTAGCCAAAAATCACATTTCTTCAACTTAGCATACAACTGTTTTCCCTGTAGAGTTTGCAACACCTTTCTTAAATGCTTAGCATACTCCTCAGTATCTTTAGAATAGATCAAGATATCATCAATGAATATAACCACAAAGTCATCCAAATATTCTTTAAATACCCTATTCATCATATCCATAAAGGCAGCTGAGGCGTTAGTTAAACCAAAACGCATCACCAGAAATTCATAGTGACCATACCTGGTTCGAAAGGCAGTCTTTAGTATGTCAACCTCCTTCACCTTCAATTGATGATATCCAGATTGCAGATCAATCTTCGAGAATACAGCAGCTCCCTTCAACTGATCAAATAAGTCATCAATCCGGGGTAAAGGATATTTATTCTTGATGGTTACCTTATCCAACTCACAGTAATCTATACACAAATGTAGACTATCATTCTTCTTTTTCACAAATAACACCGGTGCACCCCAAAATGACATACTGGGCCTTATGAAACCCTTATCCAATAATTCCTGCAACTGCTTTTTCAACTCCATCAATTCTATAGGAGTCATACGATAAGGAGCTTTGGATACAGGTTTCGTACTTGACATTACCTCAATGCCGAATTCAACTTCTCTATCTGGGGGTAAGCCTGGTAATTCCTCAGTAAATACTTTTGGGAATTCACATACAACTAGGATATCCTCCACTCTCTTCTCTTTCAATTATGTATCTACCACTGAAGCCAAATATCCCATACATCCTTTCTTCAATAATTTCTTGGCTTTGTTAGCTGCTATGATCTTAGGTATTGATCGCCTTATACTCCCTCTGAAACTGAATGCTTCCTTATCTGGTAGACAAAACTCTGCCACTTTATCCCGGCAATTTAGATGCACCTTATACCTGATCAGCCAATCCATGCCAAGGATAACATCATACCCTTTCATATTAAGAACAATCAAATCAGCTGGCAATTGTCGCCCTTCAATCACCACAATACCATTCTCCAATTGATAACCTGCTATCATCTCCCCTCCAGAAGGAGTACTTACCACATATTCACATTTCAGACTCTTCATTAGAGCCATGTTCCGTCTCACCCAGTCTTCGGCGACATAAGAATGGGTTGCTCCAGTGTTAAACAAGGCATAAGCAAGATTATCATCTAATCGAATCACACCTGAAATCATCAAACACATCACATTCCACTTCTAGCAATTATTGTTAACATCCTACTCAATGACAAGTTAAGCCTAGTCACATCTACAGCCTAATTACTTCATGTCTACACCCATAAACACATCTATATATTCACGTTTGCATATACACACTTACACGTGCTTATAGGCATATATTCACTAATACAATTTGTTTAACCCCTAAGTAGGTACAACTATTTTACATATGTGCACATGTAAATTCATGTCTACACACACATTCATGCATATTTACACATATAGATTCATTCATTAATTCAATTACTCAATTCATAACAAGCATCAGCATCCCATACACATCAAAATTCACACATATATACATATTTACACTTATACATTTACATATTCATATAGATATATAGGTTCATTTACATTACAACTATTTAACCATCAAATTATCAGATAAGTTTAGTAGTCTTACCTACTACTACATCATCCACATTAGTTGGCTCTGTCTGTTGTATAGCAAAGACTCGCGCCTGAGTCTAAGGTCGCAGTCTACCCCTCCTAGGATTAAGATCATGCTTAGGTGCTGGGGCCTGAGTCTGAGCCTGAGTCTGCTGACCTCCCTCACTCCTACCCTGGCAATTATGGGAAGTATGACCAAACTGTCCATAGGTGTAACATTGGAGGTCTTTAGGATTCTAACATTGCCTAGCAATGTGTCCATCTACCCCACATCTATAACATTTTCCTCTCAGCTGAGGACATTCATTAGCCTTGTAATTACCCTTACACTTCCAGCACATTATAGTATAAGTCTGATTCCTCTGAGGTCGGACTGGTGGCTGATACTGCTTCTTTGCTTTTCCTTTATCCTTACTCCTTTCTTGCCCAAAACTACCTCCATCCTTTCTTTTGTGTGAAAGACCCTCCATACCCTTCATATCCCTCACCTGTTCCAGTATACGGGCTTCATTCACAATCTCCACATAAGTCACAACTTTACTTCTTTTCAGCTCCTCCTGAAAATAGATATCCAGCCCCGCACGAAATTTATCGGCTTTTACTTCCTCATCATTCTTATAGGCCAATGGAGCGAATTTCAACAATCTGCTAAACTCTCGCTCATACTCCATTATGCTTCTACCCTTCTACTTTAATTCATAAAACTTTTCTCTCATTTTATCTTGTACACATGAGGGAAAATGTTGACTCAGGAAAACATCCTTAAATGCTGACCAAGTAATTGGAGCTTCCATCAGCTCCTTTTGTGATACCCACCAATCATGTGCAGTATCCTCTAATAGTACTGCAGCATAGTCCACCTTTTTATCCTCGGGAACATCATGTACCTAGAAAGCTCTTTCTATAGAGTTTATCCAATTCACAGCTGTAGTGGGGTCTAGACTCTTACCATCAAAGGGCTTTATAATCCTCTGTACCCTAGCTAGTTTATCCCCACCTGATCCTGCAACCATAACTTCAGCCCAAGCTTGCATTACAGCAACCATCTGCTCCATTGGATTCTGTGGAGCTGGCGGTGGAGGAGGTGGAGGTAAATCCTCTTACTGATCATGAGGGACCATATTCCTGATCCTCCTTCCTCTACCTCTGCCTCGACCTCTTCCACATTCCATTTACTGCAATCGAATCTACATAAATAAGTACACTTGAATCAGAAATCAAACACTTAAACTTCTTAAACAAGCATCTGTATTCCACAATACACAAATTCATCACAATTTGGTAAGTCAAATCAATTAACACAACTTAAAGTCTTCATTCATCCTAACCACCCCACACAAGCTCACACGGGTTTAATCATAATACCTAAACCTAAGCTCTGATACCACCCTATAACGACCCACCTACTAGGTCTAATTCTCGAACCTATTCCAAAATTCCTGTAACTATCCTTGGTACCTGTAGGTGGGTTGCTATGCCGTCTCTGAATTAGAGATAAGGCAAATTCTGCTAATATTGAACCTGTAACTCCAACCTATATGAAATTTTATAAACGTCCTGTAAAATGGCGCTAACAGCGCTATCATTTCATATCCACATCATATCTAAACACATGTACTTAAAATCTCCTGTCACATTATACATCATATATATATATATACTATCGAGATATGCATTTTCGGCAAATAGGCACAGCCCATGATTAATTCTGTAGCCTAAAGTGGCTCAAAAGATTACAAATCCAACCTTATACACACAAATATTTACATTACAATCTGAAGATTAACACCTATGGATCTTATTTACAAGCACTACAACATCACGTACAGGACAATCTTATTACAAATAACAGAAGCTCCAAAATGGAACTAAGGGCTTCTTTGCCTCTATTGAAGCTTTCCAAAAACCCAAGTCTCCAACAACTTATTCTTCAGTACTTGTACCTGAGGTTAGCAAAAACACTAACCCCTCAGCTTCTTAAGAAGTAAAGTGAGTACAAAATCAAGCAAACCAACAAAAACAAACAACAAAATCACATAATAATAATCAACAATATTATCAAATGCGTCGAAAGTGATTACTCAAGCAAGCAAGTTTTCAACTCAAAGTTATACTCGCAAGAAACCCAATTTAATTTATTACATTTTAACATCACCATGATCTGACTTAATGATATTTTCCCTGTAATTCCATTTTGCTAAACTCATAACCTTTTCATTAAAGACCATTTCAATCACTCATGTTTACTCACAGGTCACAAATACTTTTCAGTTAATCCAGGCAAAGCCTATCAACTGGTAGATAAACCAAAACATAATGTTTTCTCAACCAATTAAGACATCATTATATACTCTTTTTAGTTAGAAACATTCAGCTCGCCTTTCACCTACCTCAAACAAAAGGGGTGACTAGATCCCCATAGGTCACTGAACCGGGCCGGTCTGTCAACCGTGCCTCAACCCCATCCGGGTCGACTCAAAGGTCGTACCACAAACTTACTAGGCAGGGAACATGACTTTTCTTACATTAAGTGTTTTGGGTTAGTACGTACTTATAGCCTAAACCCCATTTTATTATCCATTTAGATATTTCATCGTTACCTAGACAACAATAGTATGAACTTAACCAGTCATATAAACCCCATCTAATAAACTAAAAATAACCCAGCATTACATCATAATCATGAGGCATTCAATAATTTAAGTTCATTACATCACATACAATCAGGAATAGTATAATCAAATCCCGCACCCAACTCTCATTCTAGGATTTTCTATAATGTTCCCTTTTTTTTTCATCATAATCCAATCATATCATGACACACAACCAGCCATCAACAAACCAATGTAATTCAATAATCCTCCTGCATTGATCACAGTAAGTGATCCTACAGGGTAATTTCAGCCAACAACAAGTAGTCTACGTTATCAACCACTTGTACCCAAGAGAGGAATTAAGGGGGTACTCACCTGAAACAATATATGCCAATTCAAACAGTCGCACCGGCCAAGTTCCTTTGTCCTCCATACTCAACAGAAATACCTGAATCATCAGTATACCAATCAATGTTACCTCATTCGCTCTATTGAACCCTAAATTGCTAATTCAATATTCCAAACCCCTAAATTCCATCCTAACCTCGTATAATCCACCATTTTCCTACAATTTCTAATTCATATACATACGGGTATGCTACGCTCTATTATATATTAATGTAATTAAATTTCGATCTGATTCTATATTGAATCGTATGGTTCTAAATTATCACGATCTTGCACCGAATACTCCGTTTTTGTTTCGTAACTAACCCAAGCTTCTTAAAATCATATTATACTTCAATGAACCTCAACTGAACATCAAATTCAAAATAATCAAATCAAATTCCCTAATTTTGCTAAGGATTTAATTCGGCCAGAACAGGGTAATTAGCTTGAAAAATTCACTAAAAATAGAAACAAAACTCCAATCTGAACAATTATTGATTTGGTGATCTAATAAATCATATAAGGATCTTATATACTAAACATTACATCAAAAAGACATCATTTGACCTATTCATTTTCCATTTTAATTTACGACAAAAACAGAGCATTTCTTAAGGACCGCATATTTGTGAATCAAATTTCAAAAAAATAAAATTATCAAATTAATATTCATATAAAATTATGCCAGAATACCAAAAATCATAATTTTTCATCAATATTTGATATTTTAAACAAAAATAGGAAGTTTCGGGTGTTTCCAAGGGCTGCTCCGTTCACTGGCCTCCGGCCACCAAAGCCGGCAACCACTATGTCGGCTGGAATCCTCTCTCACCCAAAACCTTAACCCTAGCTTGGCCTAGCAGCAGATTTACCCTACCCCCTTTGAACGAACAGACAAAATTCTCCCTACTTAATTTGATTTTTTTTTCTTCAATTTCTTCAAATTCTTGTTGCATCCTACTTCAATCTTGTTCTTCTTCCTATCCTGATGATTGCATGTTGGAAATTTCAATTTCAATTTTCCCAAAAAATTCAGATGAAATGGAGAGAGTTTTGGTTTCTTTTTTATCTAATTTTTTATGATTTGTTTTTTTCTCTTTTTCTATTCTAATGTCTCTCTCTCTCTCTCTTATATATATATAATATTACTTAATTTTGCTGACATTGAATGAGGGTGTTGTTCTGCATTTTTTTTTCCTTCCTCTTTTATTGATTTTCTTTTTAGCTATAATATAATCTAATCTAATATGTACATTTTTTTTACATATGTATATTCCATATATATATATATGCCATATAATTCATATATTATTTATATATATATTTATTTTATTTTTAGCATATACATATATATATATATATATATTATACATTGATTTTACCTTACACACACACACACACATACACACACACACACACACACATACACACACTACAACACACACACACACACAACACACACACACACACACACACACACCACACACACACACACATATATATATATATATATATATTATTTTAATTTTAACATTATTGCTTAAGTTTAGGTCCTCACAATTGGCACCAATGACCAAGGGTTATTGGTTAATGTATGATGATAAGAATATTGTCTTCTTTCATCATACTACAATTAATAGAAGGCATAGAAATAAGATATTTCAATTGAAAAGTTATAATGGGAATATGGTTGATGTAGAGGAAGATATTAGATAACTGTCTGTAGATAATTTCAAAAAACTATTTGCTTCAGAAGGAAGTTGAGATTCAAGAGAAGTTTTGAGTTGGGTTAACTATGTGGTATCAGAAGAAATTAATGTTATGCTATGTTCTCCAGTGACACCAAATGAGATATGAGATGTAGTGTTTCAGTTAGGGGGGTTGAAGGCTCCTAGTCCAGATGGATATCTTGGGGTATTCTATCAATCTTACTAGAATATCATTGGGCCTCACTCACTACAACAGTTGAGAACTTTTTCTTATCAAGTAACTTACCTCCCACTTTCACTTGCACTAATCTTATTCTTATTCTTAAAATCTCTAATTCGGTTGAAGTCTCACATTTTAGACTAATAAGTTTGTGTAATAATCTTTACAAAATTGTGTTTAAAATCCTTGTAATTAGGCTTAAACCTCTCCTTAATGGGTTCAAAGCTGAAAACCAAAGAGCATTTGTGTTAGGAAGTATGATTTAAAATAAAATTGTAATTGCATAAAAATTGTTTCATTTTTTGAAAAATAAAAGAAATGGAAAGGCTTGCCCGTGTGCCATTAAAATAGATATGAGTAAAGCCTATGATAGGGTTAAATGGGATTTTTTAGAGGTGATGGTGGAGAAAATGGGATTTATTAGAAGATAGGTTGATTAGATAATGGAATGTGTGGTGAGTGTTAAATTTAATGTGTTAGTGAATAGGTGAGAGGTTGGATAGTTTACTCTAACTAGAGGCATTAGATAAGGGGATCCTTTGTTACCTTATCTTTTCATAATGGTTGCTGATGTTCTATCTAGAGGATTAATTAAGGTAGCAAATAAAGGAAACATTACTGGAATTTCTATTAAACTAGGATATCTTATGCTAACATATGTACTTTTTGTAGATGAGTCTCTTTTTTCTGTTAATGTGAATGTTTAAAATGTAATCAGGTTGAAGCATATAATAGTGAAATATTGTGTAGCCACTAAACAAGTAGTGAACTTTGATAAGTCGACCATGCTTTTTAGTAAGAATACACCAAAACAAAGCAAGACAGGCTTAAGAAGAATGTTGGGGATTCCTGATAGTGGAGAACCAAGAAGGTATCTGAGGTTACCAACTATCGGGGGTAAGTCCAAATGTAAGGCACAGGTTTCATATGAGAGAAAGTTAAATTGAGGTTGTAAGGTTAGAAGCAACGATTAGTGATAGAAGCTAGGAGGGAGATTCTCATTAAGGTTGTGGCTTGTGTTATTCCAACTTATTTAATGGGGATCTTTAATTTTCCTAAAAAGTTGTGCAATCAGGTTAATTCCCTAATTGCGAATTTTGGTGGGGTCAAAGACAGGATGAGAGAAAGTTACACTGGTTGAGTTGGGAGAAACTTACTAGAGCTAAGGAGATTGGTGGTGTTTAACCTTAGCCTTTTAGCTAAGCTTGCATGGAGAATTCAATAAAATCCCCAAGCATTATGGTTACAAGTTTTGAAGGGGATTTATTTTCCTTTTTGATGATTTTAGGGATGCCACAAGTGGTAGCTGGAACTTGTGGGTTTTGAGTAGTATCCTTGAGGGGCATAAGGTCTTATTTGATGCAAGGATATGGGAAATAGGTGATGGCTCAAAAGTCTTGGTAGAGATGGACTATTGGATACCTATAGTAGAGAGATTTTGACTAAGAAAGGGGATGAGATTGACTCAAATCTTAAAGTTGGGGACCTAATCGATAGAGGGACTCAATATGGAGTCTCCATCCTATAAGCCATTTAATATCAGAAAAAGAGATTAGAGCAATCCAAAATATACCTTTTGGTGAAGCGGGAGAGGTAGACTAACTTGTTTGGCTTTTTACTCGAGATGGAAATTTCTTTATGAAGATAGCATATCATTGTCGATCTGCTCAAAATGTTAGTTAAAATGCATCCTCATCAAACCTTAGTTATAGTAAAACATGGAAAGCAGTTTGGAATTAAAAAACCATATCAAAGATTAGCCATTTCTTTTAGAGAGCATTATTAAATTCTTTAGCTTCTATGGTAAATTTGTATCAATGAAGGTCGAGTCAGATTGTTGAGTGTCCTTTTCATCATGAGGACGAGACCATTGAGCACTTTCTTCTTTGTTGTCCATGGATAACGGGTGTTTGGTTTAGGGCTTTTAGGTGGATTGTTGACAAAAGTAAGATTACTTCTCTATCAGAGTGGTAGGTGAGGTTTATGGAGAGTAGTGGATTAGGTGGTACGGAAAGACTTGATTTTGTAGGCAAATTAGAATAGGTGGCTTAGTTCATTTGGAAAGAGCGATGTAATGCATTGTATACCTACAAAAATCCAAATCTTATTGCCACGGTGATTAAGGTGGAAAGGTGGTTTCAAGAAAGGGGTCATTGTGCAAGGCTATCTCTTTTGTCTTTGGAAAAGAGTAGGAGAAGTGAAGGTAATGGCGATGGAATGTCTCAGGTTGATGATAGAGAGGAAGAAGTTGAGGTTGAATATGGATGAAACAATGAGGGAGACGAGATTTGCAAGTCTCAGAATCGAACGTTGGGTGGTGCAATCAAGGCAAAACATATCAAAATGAAAAGGTTGCATGTCTGGGTTACAAGCCAAACTACTAGAAAAGTTGTGAGATGTGCTATCCAAGAGAGTAAAGTGATTAAGTATTGTCAGCATATAAATAAGTAAGAAAAAAATATTTTTATTCATTATGATGGATCTTAGATAAGTTCAGAAATGGGATCTAGAGTAGCAACTATTGCTCGAGACAGCATGGGCCGAATTCTCAAAGGAGCAATGCAGGTGGTGCTTTTTCTAAGCCCATAAGCTTCAAAGTGTCAAGTGTTGAACTTAGCTGCTAATTTAGTCACATCTATGGGCTAGAGGAATGCTTCTTTGACGATGGATTGCCTTGTTGTTTACCAAGCTTTTAGCCAAATGGACCGAAATCTTCATTGGTCTTCTAAGCCTTATTTCTTGCAAGCCTTTCGCAGTATTTTGTCTCTAGGAGATGTGCATGTTGATGTTAATTTTGTCAGAAGAAATGCCAATCAAGTTGTAGGCTGGGTAGCTTCTAACTTCAAGAGAAGAATGTGTCCTTATGATTGGTGGTTAAACCATCCATCTTTTCTTCATAAGCTACAAGATTTGGATGTTTTGTTATTTAGGGATGTTTCTGATTTTATCTCCTTTGACAATGGTTGAATTTTAATAAAATATTCCTTTTCTGGTTGGCAAAAAAACAAAAAAATAAATAAATTGCAGGTTGTCATTATCAAATTTTCAACACCATCCGTAGAATTGGAGAGAGAGCAAGCCATAGCAAGAGAAGACCGCAACAGCACAATCTAAGTCCTCTCCAATCCTTGTCAACGTGGTAGCTCGCGGAGTGAAGAATTCTAATAGAAACAAGAGCTACAGATAAGACCAAGAGAGAGTCACATGCAGCAACCCACTGAAGTGAGAAGCGCACAGCAAGAACAGAAACATGATGCAAGGGGGCTGGTAGTAGGAAAATTGCATCATGCCCAATATGAGGAATAATAGTAGCTCTTACTCTTAGCTGGAGAAGTAGTAGCAACCGCATTCCACTTGCGAAAGAGAGCTGCATATATTGGGAGTAAAATATGAAGATCGTGGAAGCCATTAGAGATAAATTAAAAAAGAAGCAGACCTAAAACTGAAAGAAAATGAGGAAGAGTTGCTCAATTGCCTTGAACGTGTGAAAGATGAGATTAGGATAGATCCAACCTCTATTTCATATCAAATTGCCAATATTCGTCTCAGTCATGAACGTCCAAGAACATGTCATATGTTTTCTTTTATAGTGGGTCTGGTCTTAAAAATTGAAACACCATAGAAAGGCCCAACACACACACGCGGAGAGCTGAAGAGAATAAAAGATGAAGAGCTTTAAAAATACATCGGCACCAAAGCAGTATTGCAGGCAGTTCTATTAATTTTCCTTTCGTGGTTAGGCTGACACATGCACTTCATATCTATATTCTCCTTTAGCAATTGAAAGAAGTATGGGCACGAGGGTCTTCCCCATTTTCTTGGGTGACAAAATGAGTTAAGGAGGCCCACATGGATAGAAGCTTGAAGAAGGGAGCAACTTTTATACTATAATAATAATAAGAAAGAAAAAAGAGGAGGACGAACAATAACTAAGAAAATATTACAAATAGAGCCTTTTCTATAAACAATAGCTAATTTCAGTTATATTGTGCACTTTTCAGTTTAAGGGCACTTTCTAGCACACTAGAGGATATTCCAAGTGTTGATAGGCAAAAATCTTGTACAAGCTCACAGGTCTTGTGCAAATTGGCCCACAAGCCCAACATAAGGTGATTGGTCTTATCCAAAAACATCATGAGC
Organism: Laguncularia racemosa; assembly: GCA_037954665.1. NCBI lineage: Eukaryota > Viridiplantae > Streptophyta > Magnoliopsida > Myrtales > Combretaceae > Laguncularia > Laguncularia racemosa. The sequence goes on along the minus strand of JBBMOL010000097.1, from coordinate 283,584 downwards.
TTAGAAGACTGCAATGTAAAAGTAACTAGCTAAACAGTATCCTAAACATGCTAAAACATGACATTAGCCCCACACCCTAAAAAGAGATAAACGATACCCTAAGCCTAAGTTTATTGACCAACCTATGTTAAGAGAGTCCTTCCATAAAGCCTAGGCTCTCAACGTGATAGAAAAGAGAGAAAAGGGAGATAACCGATACAATGACCCAAATTAGATCATGACACATCTAAATTATTACTTTTGAACTCTTGCTCAGTATCATCCTCATCACTTACGAAATAACATAGGCATCGAAGTTACTACATTGAAGAAAACTCCAGTACCTATTCTAGTCGTGTTTTGTTTTATAGGTAACCAAAGCTCATTATCCACCTAGACAAAAATCCATCATCAACATTTGGTGCCCACCGTGTAAATGGCATATAAAACTACCCACAAAACTATAGCTCTTAACCTTCATAACCACCATAACACACTCTAAGTCAAAGCAAGCCATTCTTACTTCCCAAAACGCCCCCTTATAACTAGGTGTTGCTACAGTACCATCACCAAGTGGCTTTGTTACATACCTTGCTTCCAAGTTCTTTAAGGCCACAGGGTAATGATAACCAGTTAGCACAACAGAACACTTAAGGTCACAATGTGTAACTTCACTCAAGCAACAAGAAAACAACCACAACGCTACTAAGCTGCAATCAAAAAATAATAGCAACACCGACAACTTACCTACCGCTTCATGTAGTAGAACCCCAAAGAAAAACCACCCCCTCTTACCTAACTAAAAAGCATCATAACTCGAAATGAAACAAATTGTAGGATACCTCGACCCTCAAACAATTTCTATTTCACACAAATAGAACTTAGCCTCCCCAGGCCTACAAGTTCCACCTAATAAGATCTACAAGTCTAACACAAAAATAACTTAGCCAACTTAACTTAAAAGTCTCCTAATTGCCCCCATCTTGAAGGACAAGTACCCGAAGAACTTGGCCTTTTCAGGTCCACAAGTTCCTCGGGCTCCCTGCCCCCAAAGCCATGAAAGCAACACCAAAGACTTAGCCTTCGAAGCCTACAAGTCTCTATAAGTCCTACCTAACAAAAGTCCAAAGGCTTGCTTAAAACAAAAGACCAAGCTCTAACCTAAACACCCTATAATAAATGCTCAAGACACATCTAGCTTACTTAGCTTACAAACTATTAGCAAATAAAAAATAAGCAACAAAGAGTGAGAACAAAATTAGCAGGGCGAATAACATAAACTCAACTCAATATAGTTACATGCACCAAACAGAACTCACATTTGCATACATATACAAGCTAATTAGCTGACATCACGAATGAAACCGATTATAACTTACTTTTACATTCCAAGATAGGATATCTAAGTTGCTCCTACTCAAAGTATAACCAAAGGAAAAGGCTTAGCAAAAGCAAACCATGGATCACACCAACATCTGCCAAAAGACACCCCACTTTGTCGATATCCAAGTAAATAATACTGAGGCCCTTTACAGGCACCCATTCGATCGTCAACCTTATAACAACAATATGGAGTCATTAACATCACATCCTCCCACCTAACCATGGTGTCTTAACTCAACTACTCCCCTGCCCCCTGAGTAGGCATAAGGGCTAACTCACTTTTTAAACACTTGAAAATAAGGACTATAATACACTAGTTTTTGAAAATCACTTTTGGAAACAAGTTTAATCAGTAAGCGCATTAGGTCATTATTATAGTGTAATGGAGTGAGTCAAGGCCATATCTATAGGGAAGGATTTGGCTAAGTACCATATCACTAGCTATCTACTCCAATTTAGGTCTACTAAATCACAATTTCAACAATAGATTAAAAGGAGAGATTAAGCAGCTAAACCTACGATCATTAATGATGTGGGTTTGTAATAACTAATCCTTTAGAATTCAAGTAAATTCTTGTTAATATGAGTATATTACTTATTTTTTGAACGAGTTTTAGTGGAATTCACTTAAATCCATCTCCTTAATCGAGCAAATGGGATTCATTGTATAGCGAAAACCCCAATTAAAGTGTATTTTCCTATACAATCAGTTAAATATTTGATCTTTACCACAGAACAAATACTCCGGTTCTAAATATGTGTTAATTGCTAGGTCGGCCTCATAACCTATATTTATAACCGCGTTACAAGAGTAAATTCAAGCATTCTAATAATCTTGATGGTCACGCAATTTATCAAAAGCACCCTAGTTAGCTCTAATGGAACCTAAATCCTGGGTCAAGCATTTATAAATTCCTAAACTAATTAAATTCAATGGTCAAGCAATTCAATAGGTTTCCAAGAGCAACTACACTAAATTCCACATGCAAACACACAAGGATATGCTCAAATAACAATACCCATACTTAATATTCCATCAAAATATCACAAACCCATTATAACTAATTTAACTCATGATAATAATAATAATAAAAACACACCTAATGCAAGTAAAAGAACTCTTCATCATCACTAAGATAATAGAAACAAAGATTTAGAAGTCATATGAGGAGAGTATACAAGAACCCACTTAAACAATAAATAAACCTATGCTTCAAGGATGTAGGAATGTACTCTCAAGGCTTCTAAATACAAGAAAATAGTAAAGTTTTATTTATAAACCCTAAATCTAAGCTAAACCCTAATAGAGCATATGAAAGGAGTCGGAAAAAGAAAGAAAAATTCAAGCCCGTCTCGTCTAAGTTATGTGTGCAATTTTTATATCTAAGATGAGCTCGCTAGACAATTCATAATGAACCAGCTAGCCAGTGAATAGGTGTCAACATCTAACAAACTAAGGTTTAAGGTTTTAGCTTGGACCAACTAGTAGGTCTAAAGGCTTACTAGCCAATTGGATTAATGAGCCCTTCTGTGCCTAAAATATGCAATTCAGCATTTGACCAGTCTTCATGGTGGCATCTGGATGGTTTATGAGATTTTCAGTAACCAATGAGACGGTTTAATATAGAATGCTTGACCCCTATTCTTTCTAGGGAGGACCAGCTTAATGATAGCAAAGTTACCGACTAGCTAACTCCTCTATTTTTTGCAAAAGTAACTCAAAATTAGTATTTTGTCTACAACTCAATAGTTTTCATTCAAACTCACATTGTTTTGATATGTTGGTCTTGTTTACACATGGTTTTAACTATTTCATATATTTTTATAGATTTTTCTTCATAAAATCATGTGTAGTTGATGATATTAAGTTAGGATAAACATCAAAATTCACTTGTTATCGAGGGCACCTAAGGCAGCTACATACACCACTAATCTACGACTTCACCTCCTCCTCACACTTGAGTAACCAGCTTGTGCCATAGATCAAACACCAAAGCAAGTCTTCCTCCTATGACAACTTGATAAACCGTCACTCAAGTTCACAATGACCTAATAAGCTATCCTTTGCCCTCTTAGACTTCCTACAATTAGCAAGTATCCCAGCACTAGTACCTTGACATTGGAAAACATTGCTAAAAATTTCGAAGGCTTACCTCTGCAAAAGAAATTTCCACTTGAATCCATCTTCCACTATTGAAAGTGTAAAACTCAAGTTTTTAGTTGTTAGAAATGCCATCATATTACAACAAAAGTAGGAAATTTGCAATGACCACTCAAGGTGGTATTGCATTTTATACATGTAAATGGATTTAGTTAATAATTGCATATACTAAATTTTTTAAAACTTAATGAAATGGCAAATTCCTTTTAAGAAATGATTAAAGGTGTTTAAAATACTTTGTTAGAGGTTAACAAAATAAAATTTTTGTCTTTTCATTATAAGATATTTATTAATTGAAATATATCTATTAATTTACTAAAAAAAACAAAATAAATATGTAAAACTAGTATAAGTTTTGTTTTCAACAAAAATATTGAACAGGAAATTGCAAGTAAAACCAAAATAGTAAATTGACATGAATATAAATATTCTAGGATTTATTTTCCTAATAACTTTGCAAATTTCTTTTATTAGCTGTGCTAAAATTATATCAATTTGAATATAAGTTATTATGCAATCAATTGTTCAATATCCACATTTAAATTCATAATATTAATCATACAAAGAATATGTTATCACAATGAGTCATGTAATTGGTAAACTTACTAATAATTTATGCAATAAGATCGAAAAAAATGTAAAATGGGCAACACAATTACTATTTATCATGTAGTACTAATAAAAAAAATAACGATTCAAGAGAGTTTATTTAGTTAAATATAATGTTATTAGTTATTGTGAGAAAATGTTAAAGAAAAAGTAAATAGAGAATTTCACTCAAGTAATCAATGTATCTTGAAAAAGTAACACCTAAAAGATTTCTCATACTTATAAAACAATGACTTAATCACTTAACCATACGCAATTTTATGTCACTATATGCTATTTAAAATATACATATAATATATATTTTTTTATTTTTGAAAAAATTTTAAAAATTAATTTTTTCCAAGCTTGGGGATCATGCCCCTCTCATGCCCACAAAACCCACAAACTCCCTCATAGGTGATCATGCATGTTAGGTTTTCATGCATCACAAGGATGGTCATATGGTAGATCAAGGTGAACATAATTATTGCTCAACAATAGCAAAAAAAAAAAAAACTAAAATCATTATCCTATGGCCTTTATGTGTAATGAGTTTATTACCATCATTGGTTGCTTGCACACCATGGTGCAGTTCTCGATTAATGTAACCTTTTTTTTTGCTATTTTCTTTCGTTGCCATAACTTTTTTTAATTAAAAAAAGGAAAAAAAGAAAAAAGAATCTTTAACTTCACTTGTCTATAGTAAATCTCAAACAAGATTTGATAACATGCCATTGTGTCACGCCCTAAACCCATAAGGCATGCCAATCCCCCATATATGCTTGTCTCATCAAGAATATAGAAAACTCACTTCAATGAATTCAAAACTTCTAAGCCAAATAATCTTATACGTAAGAAACAAAGGTTTCTAAACTAGTTGATCAATTGCCCAACAAATGGTCTACTACACAAAGTATATATGCATGTCAAGCAAGAAACAACATTAATGGGATTAATGTAGATATATAATCGAAAGACATTAAAGCATAGTCCTAGCATCTTAGAATTGAGAGTAACTCATGACTCCACATACACATATTTACATATACATATTTTTGGCATTGGGTAATTCTTAAACACCCATGAGCCATAAACTAGTCGTATTATCTCAAGACTTCTACTGAACTAACCATTAGCATACTAGTCCATTACAATCGTCCAGACATGTGTCTTGTCTTGCCATTACAACCTAATTGCAACTTCCTCTTAATACACAAACCCATAATCTCGATAGTCACCCTAGTCAATAATCCATTAAATAAGTTAACATCTAACTACCACATCATTTTAGTAAACTACTCCCCTTAAGACTCTACAATTTACTAGTTAGTAGGTGCAAAGCCAACCACCCATCTCCTTAAATCTTTTAGCCTCAACTGAACACAAATAGCACAACATTTTAGGCTGAGTATTTTTATGTCAATTTAGGAGGGCTTATCCTACAAGAAAAACTATCACACATTAGTAAACCACTCACCAAGATTGTTCATGTTTCTGTAAGCATTCTTCCATCCATTTCTTATTAGCCTGTACAAGGAGGGCTAATACTACAAGCACAACTATCACACAATAGTAAACCACTCACCAAAATTGCTACAAATTCCATATGCATTCTTCCATCCATTTCTTATCAACCTATGCATATGCAAGTTAATGAATCAAAGTTCCACTTTACTCAATCTTAATTATTTCTTTCCAATCCCATATTAAGATTATAAAATTATTACAACCATTTCATTTGAGTTTTTTATCTCCTAACTATAAACCAAAAACTAGTAAGAATCTAGCACATTCTTCCTTATGCTACCTACTTCATATTCTTAAGGGATGTAATTATTTGAATCATAGATCTTAGTGGTTCCTAATTTATTTAGGACAAATGATTTTTATATCATGGATTAACAATTGCACTTTTCTAATTTATGGATTCAAGAAAAATTAGGATTTCAAAATAATTTCATGAACCATTGAATTAGGGTTTTCAAATTGATTTAAGAAAATTAAATTGGGGCTTTCACAATTTGTGGTTTGGAAAACAAGTTCAGAGTTTTAACGCCCTTCTAATAATCAATCTGATTAGAATATGTGATCATAAAGTTCTAAAATTTAAATGAAAAAAAAGTAATTTAAAAATTAGAGTCTAATAATAAGCACTCAATTTCTTTAACAATTAATAGATTAGGGCTGACAATTGAATTGAAAGCAATTTAGCAAGTTTAAAATTGTAAATTCCTATATAGTTTCTTATTGCCTAATTATGAATATTCATTGTCTTTTGGTAAAAATCCTAAACAAAACTCTCAAGATTAGAATTTTGACATGCATGCAAGATTCAAAGGCTTACTGAAATATCCATTTGCATCCATAGTTGTCAAAATCACGATTCTACTCGTATGATTCTACAAGTTTACATTTTTATGAGGCTTTGCAAGTTAAAATTGTAGAATCGTGAATTTAGATATACGATTCTACTAATTCTATGTAATTCTACTTGATTTAAGTCTAATAAACTATTAAAACTAAGAAAAAGAATTGAGTTTCTACGGTTTAAAGTAGCTCATCAAATTATGAGTGAAATGATGTTGTGTTTGTTTCTTTAACTTAAATTGATTTCATTATTAGCTTTACTATTGAAAACTTTTCATTGATGATGAATGGATAGTTGAAAAAGAAGACATTTAATTTATCGAATGATGATTGGTTAAGTATTATTTCAAGTGAAAGGGTTAAAAAAAAAATGAAAGTAATATTATGAAGAAAATTTATACACTTATAAATTTAGAAAGTTATGGCCTAAAAGAGTTAAAATCAAGATATTTTAGAGATTCATGACATTGACGTTATTGAAAACTAAATATAAATGAATACTTCAAAAGACTCGGAATAAGAAAATATTGATATTATTTGTGATAGTACCAATAATGACATTGATAATAACAATAATGATAAATTTAATTATGACTAATTGGATAAGCTTGTGATAGTAAATATGTTTGTAATTTTTTACTATTAATTTATATATGCCATAAAAACAATTTTTACAATATAATTCCATGCTCCAATTTTACAAACCCTCTAGCGATTCTATACCAAATAGCAAGTTAGACAACCTTATACCTTACATTCTATTTATTAACTTGTCGTTCATTTCTTACTGGAGTCTGAACCGCCAAACCACTTTAGTGTTGTCTCTCCTTTAAACCTTTGTGGTCTTTTGTATTTACTCATATATCTTATGTAAAGCCATTCATTCATAAATATTATGTTATTTGTTCCTTGGTTTTGCCACATCAGTACTTTATTCCTCCTATTTGTGTTAGGATATTTCACATAAGATATTATTGGAAACATCAAATTATTGTCCAACATAGATAATACAAACTGTTTTTTTTTTTCTTTCTTTTTTTAAGGATATTTTGATTTAGAGGCTATCTTGTATTGAAACCTATATTATGGAGGGCATAAATGGGGAACATGATTGTAAATATTCCAAAGTTTTCGGTAGCTAAAAGTTCTCTTTTTCAAACTGGACAAATATGGTTTGAGGGCCAAACTTCCCGAACAGTTCTAAAATGGATCAATTTGAATTTGTTCATAGTTATCACTCTCTCCCTCTTTTTTTTTTTTTTTTATTCATCAACTTCTATATGGTGTTATATTGATATGCCTTCTATCCTTATTTGCATTTGAATTGAATTTTTTACTTTTTAATCTTCTCTACTATAAATATATGCAAGTACCAATTCACTCATTTGGAAAAAGACAACATATTTCAGATATCTTGAGGTTAAAATAGTTTATATTCGATGGAAATAAGATAAAATAAAACAATTCAATAGAATTAATGAAATGGAAAGTTAAATGAAGACTCTTTTATACAAGTTAAAAACTTTTTTTCCTATTTTTTTTTTAAATCCATGTTGTTTGATAAAAGGGGCAGTTATTGAAAAAAAAAAGTCATCATTTTGAGACTTGAAAATAAGTCTCAACCAGCTTAGCAGGTAATCAATTTACAACAATAAAATAATATCACATGAAATATAACAAGATTATAAAATCAGCAAAGAAGTTGATAATAGTTTATAAATTTGTATATTTATAACAATCAAAGAAGTTTGCCAAATATATAAGTATATTATCAAATTAAACAAAAAGTTGGTATTGTTGATCAAGTAGATAGTTGACTACAAATAGACCATTTGGCCAAAGAAAGAACAATCATATCAAATCTTAAGAAAATTTTATAATAGATCATAAATTTGCTATTGATCACAATCTTAGAGATTTAGCAGATTTACATCTATTTTACCAAATTATATATTTATATAACCAAATTTGATGAAAAGTTGATATTGATGATAAATTTAACATTTTACCACAAATGGACCGTTTTACCTAATCATATAAAAAGTTGATAATGGATTATAAATTTAATATTCAACATAATAAAATAAATTTACAAGACAATCATGTGGCTTACAGAATTAGAGCAAAAGTTGATGAATTGCCCCCAATTTTACCAAAGAAAGTACAATTTTACCAAATCATATGAAAAGTTGGAATGGACTAAATTAATCTAATGTCATGATTTTATCTCCCTTTTATCTCTCTTATCCAGTGGTGGAGAATATGAGACTTGCTTTCAATTCGCTACTCAATGGTTTTCCCCAATACCATCCCAGTAAAGGTGGTTCAGATCAGGGTGTCAAATTAAATTGCATCTTACAGTTTGATTCAGTTTGGCATGTTTGCAATTTGGGTCTGCTTGTATTTAACAAGGGATAGGATTTTCCATTTCAATTAAGTCATGTGCCGCCCGCAAGTTATTTCTAATAGAATACTCCCACCACCCTTAGTTATAATGTCAATGCAAAATTGAAGGAAACTGTATGTCTCCAAATTGATGGTCAGATTGTACACTTGGCAAGTTTTGAATGATAATATCAAGTTGAATAGCATCAGATTCATTATATTGGCTGAAGTCATCACTCAACTTATATTGCCAAGGAGGATCAAAGCTAAAATAGCCAAAAGACCAAACTTTTAGAAGCAGCAAAAGAAGTTCCAGTTCAAGGCAAGTATTCCAACAGATCAACTAGGCAGTCGAACATTAGAAGCCTTGATGTTATTTCTGTCATATATCCCCGATAATACATTAATTCATGTTTGTTCAATATTCGCTAGCAGAAGGTGTGTTCCAAATGGAAAATTCAAATTAAACTAATTAAGTTAAACAACTTTGGAATGAACATCGAAATTCAACTGGAGAAGGAAAAAAAAAAAAAGCCTACATGTCCGTGCTGCGCATTTTCCTAGCTGCAAAACCTCATAAGCTGACGGGAGATTGCCCAAAGCATACAAAATAGTTGATGGCATAGAAAGTCCGACTTTTATCATACTTGTGACTTTAAATATGAACCGATGTTCCCTTGTTTGATGATCCATGTTCTGCCTCCTCACCAGCTTCACCAGGATAAATCATAAGAAGAGATGCTGCATGTATAAAACAATTGGAACTATCATCATCATTGGAATTACAGGAAAATAAACAGCCCATGAAACCCTATTCTGACAACATAGCGTACGTTCATCAAACTGTGATGGATGTTCATGTAATGGCTTTATTAGAAGCCTTTCAGTACAGAATATAGTTGTTATTTGGCCAAAATAAAAAAAAAGACCAAGAGTGGGATTTCCTTGCTGACAAAAGAGCACTTAGAACTACGTTTCCCCTCTTAATGTTATCATGCAGGGAAGGATAACCTAGCATATCACTGGGTTGCAGCCACGAGCATTTTAACTCACAAACTCAGCAACCACAAGGTCCCATTTCATATGTGGGTTTAGCTTTTTCTACTGTGGACACCATCAGTGACGCCTGATGTGGATACAATTGGATTTTTATTATCATAGCTACAACCTGTGTAGAACATGAAAAGTTCTATGCAGTAGTATTCAGGTTGGCTGAACCATGCCTAGCAGAAAAAAAAAAAAAATGGCTCTTTTACAACTACAAAATTGCCCTTTTATCAAAGCATACATAAATAATAGCCCATAATATTGCCAGCTAAGCTACATGAATCTGGCAGGATGTTAGGTGCTTTTGTACAGAGAAAACGAAAATTACTACAATGAGGATACATTTTTAGCATTATTGAGTCACCATATTATACAGGAACATAGAACAAGGCATGAGATTGCAGGAGAGGAGGTTTTCCGATTATTGTAGAAGCCAGGAAAAACTAGTTTAAATTGGTTTGCAGTCTGCACGCATTAACTGGCACTTTCTTCCTCACAAGGAAGGAATAAGAGGCAAATAACAAATAAATAAAATAGGAAGCAAAAGTGAAGTAACTCATACAAAACTTAAAAAATGGATTCTCCTATCAATTGATCTTCTTGGAGGATGCAAAATAAGATGCATTGCATTGCCATTAATATTTTAGTTCACTAAAGTGAATATATTGGGAAAAAGGGAGAATTACTGTACAGATTCAAACTTTTCAAGTTTACAATTTAATCACTAAACCTTTGGATTTTGCAATTTAGTATCTGAATTTTTAGAAATCTCAAAATCTTAGCATCACAAGTGATGCTTACAGTTTCAGATTTTGTAGTTTAATATTTGAAAATTTTGAAACCTCAATTGTTAGTATTTTCCATGGAAAAATTTAAACAGTAAAATGGAAAACGTGGAAGTTTGAAACATCTATATGGCAAATAAATGCTTCTCAAACAAATGCTTGTTAAGATAGAAAATATTTTTTTCCCCAGGTCCCAATATGTCCACATGATATAGTTGATATTTTACATTATCATAAATAAAACATGACCTAAAACCTAATGCTGAAACTCAAAAGCACCACCAAGGTGATCTCCCTCCCACCCCTTTATTTTTCCAGATGTCAAAACTGCAGACCTCAAAAAGTCAACTCTCAGCAAATCCAGCAATTTCAATCTGTTGTTGCATGTTGCAACACAAGACCATTAGGTTCAAGCTACTGGCTAAACTGTTTTTTGAAGACCCACCTATGAGTTTAGTGAGTTAATCAATAAAATGGATGCCCAACCAGATTCGATAAACCAAGGGTTTAAAAAGCTGCTTATGACAATTTCCAGTGGCCAAGTGCACACCTTTATGGAGAATCTCAATAATTGCCTCAATTTGCACCCAAATTGACTTCAACTCTTGAGCTAGTATGCTCTGCACCCTCTTCACTGGGACTTTCATTTTCCGAATATGGTTTACTGGATTCTGCTACTTCCGAAAACTCAGCTGTCAGCTCTTCATACTTCTCCCTCAGTTCTGAAGAATTTAAAGCCTCTGCAAGCCTTGTCTTAATTTGTTTCTCCAGGGCCTCAATCTTGTTTTTTGATGCCACATCAGGTGTACTTCCAGCTTTAGCTACCTCTAACTTTAGAGTCTCGATCATGTTCTTCAAATCATTTGAGCCAATGATATCTTGAATTCTCTTGTTGACTTCCTCATCAAACTGTTCTATTTTTGCCTTAGCATTTGGAATCTGATCGAGGTCTACAGTTTTAGGAATCACAGCCTCAGTTTCCAAGCCCAATGATTTGAGAGCATGCGCAATTTCTGTCCTTAACTCCTTGTTTACCTCCAGAATCTTCTCTTTAAGTCCTTCATCAATACCTGCAGAAGAGGTTACTCCAGCAGATTTTATTTCTTCCTTTAAAGCTTCAATTTTTTCCTTCAAATCAGGCTGCTCAAAAATCTGTTGGAACTTTTTGTTAATATCCTGCTTCAAATAAGAAGCCTTCTCTTCCTTTTTGGCTTTAGATAAATCCTTCAACATCTCCAGCTTATTACTCAGGCTCGCATAATTGGGAGCTCCTGATAGGCCTTGATTGAACTCATTTGCAAACTCGTTAATTTTATCCATTAGGACAGGATTTATGATTTGACCCTGTGATTTTACTTTTGATAATTCTCCTCGTAACACTGCCAGCCTATCTTCTAAACCCATCGCTTTAACTGCCTCAGAGTATTCATGATCCACCTCCCTTCTCAGTTTCCCTATCATGTCATCTAGAGCGACCTCAGAGGGTTCAGCTGATGAGTCCTTGGATTTTAGGATCTGCTCTTTTAATTTCTCAACTTCTGTCTCCAATTCCTTCTCTGAGATCATTCCAGCAACTGGCTCTTCTTTCTGTTTCATATTCACTTTCTTCTTGGGATCCACTGGTAATCCTTCCTGAAATCCACCAAGTTTTCGGAACTTAAGCATGCGATGCTTCAACAGCTCCTCAGTGTTCATCTTCTTGAGCTCCTGCATAAATAAAAAATCCATTTTAGAATGCAATAAAAATGATTTACTTTCCAACAGGAGTTACTGCATACTCACGTTCATCGACTCAATAACTGCAGCTTTTATTTGTTGAGAGGTCCAGGACGGATCTGCATGTGCCCCACCTAATGGTTCCTAGTGAGCATAAAAGGTTGAGTAATACATGAAAGAAAATACAACAAATAGGTATAAGAAAATTTTGAAAACCAACAGCATATGAAGTTGAATATGCATTAAGAGTATTTGAAAACAAAAAACCTCATCATGGTGTCTATATCAGGGAAAGCTCCCATGTAAAGTTTAATGAGAAATAATATTAACAAATGCATTTTATGTCTTCAAATCTAAAATAGTGCACCTTATATTAGACAAAGTAAGCAATTTCTAAAAGTTCAGAAGAGAACTTCAGCCGGCATAAGTTATCAGAAAGATTACACACACACATAAAGACAAGAGATTAATATGTTTACCGGGATGATGCCATCTGCAATTTCTAGCTTACATAACTCTGAAGCTGTAATTTTCAGCTTTTCAGCAGCCTGCCAGAAAGAAAAACTTCAATGAAGTAATTCATCTATATTGACTACAAAAGAACTTAAGAGTGGAACCAACCAATGGAGAAGCTTTGGCAGTCTTCCACAAGATTGCTGCACATGCTTCAGGACTATTTAAACAAAAACAAATAGATGTTAATCAAATGAATATGATAATAGACTAACTGGAGCAATCATAATAAAGAAAACAAGGCAGAAAGTTGCAGGGGTGGAGAAAAATGAAGAAAATAATCATAGGCAATATTTTGATCCAAACCACAAATGACATTTGGGAGTCCAGAGGGCAAAGAAAGCATAGATCTGACAGAGAGAAATCTTGCACCACCTTCTAAGCTCAGGTAGCCTTCTAAAATGATGTTTGAAAACAAAGAAACTATGATGTCTAGAATATCAGAGTAGATTTTGGCACCAAAAATAAATAAATAAATAAATAAAATAAAATAAATGCTTTACTTTTTCCACACGCAATTTGTGTCATTTTTGCAGTGCATACTTGTGTTTTTTTTCCCCCGATATTTTGGGCCACTAATGAATAGGTTTTCATCTAGTATAAGCTGAATGAAGATTCAGCAGAAAAAGAAACATCAGTCATATATCGGATTTTTTAGTGATAATGCACTTAAGTGCATAGAATTTAACATCTTAATGAGAAATCTCATGTTTACTTAAACCTATGACCTTACCACTTCATAGGAACAATCTCAATCAAAAAACGATTTTTGAAATGGATATAGTAAGACTATAGCCCAATAATAATTAAGAAAGAAAATATTATAACCCAAAATGTTATAAACTAAGCTAAACCTCTTTTTGTTGGCAATTCTTAAAAAGTAGGAATGTTAGCAGAGTGCCACCATACCAGCAACCATGAAATATGATCCAAGAAAATCGAATAATTTTTTTAATGAAAATGCACTTAAGTGCATAGAATTTAACATCTTAATGAGAAATCTCGTATTTACTTAAACCTATGACCTTACCACTTCATAGGAACAATCTCAATCAAAAAACGATTTTTGAAATGGATATAGTAAGACTATAGCCCAATAATAATTAAGAAAGAAAATATTATAACCCAAAATGTTATAAACTAAGCTAAACCTCTTTTTGTTGGCAATTCTTAAAAAGTAGGAATGTTAGCAGAGTGCCACCATACCAGCAACCATGAAATATGATCCAAGAAAATCAAATAATTTTTTTAATGAAAATGCACTTAAGTGCATAGAATTTAACATCTTAATGAGAAATCTCGTATTTACTTAAACCTATGACCTTACCACTTCATAGGAACAATCTCAATCAAAAAACAATTTTTTAAATGGATATAGTAAGACTATAGCCCAATAATAATTAAGAAAGAAAATATTACAACCCAAAATGTTATAAACTAAGCTAAACCTCTTTTTGCTGGCAGTTCATAAAAAGTAAGAATGTTAGCAGAGGAGTGCCACCATACCAGCAACCATGAAATATGATCCAAAAAAATCAAATAATTTTTTACTTGTAGGTTCCAATTCTTAAAAAGTAGGAATGTTAGCAGAGAATTGCCACCATACCAGCAACCATGAAATATGATCCAAGAGAATCGAATAATTTTTTTACTTATTTTGATATACGCAGGATTGGAACCTATACCTTGCAACATAAAATACAGCATTCTCAAGCATCAACAGCTTATTTGCACAGCCGATGGCAAGAGCACCACCAGAGCCACCCTCCCCAATTACGATGGAGACAACTGGAACTTTTAGACCAAACATGGTTCTCAAATTATGAGCAATGGCTTCACCCTGAAAGAGGATAAAGTGAAATGTCATTTACCATCCATCAGATCTGATGCATCCTGCAAGCATTAAAGTGCCACATACTTGTCCTAGTTCCTCCGATTTAAGATCTGCAAAAGCCCCAGGTGTATCAATGAAGGTAATGATGGGGAAACCATGGTGATCCGCATAGTACATCATGCGCAGAGCCTTTCGATAACTGTATTCAGATAAAACAGATTGTCCAGCGTCAGGAAAAACAATTATTAATAGAGTTCAATAAGCTTCAAAGTATGGCAGCTATTATATAAATTTAAGCAATGATTACTGCACGTACCCATGTGGGGTAGGCATCCCAAAGTTGCGTTGAATGTTCTCTTTGGTGTTTCTACCCTTTTGGTGACCCATGAACATGTACCTTTCACCATCTATAGTTCCAATGCCAGTGACAATAGCAGGATCATCATAGCCTGCTCTATCTCCATGAAGCTCCACAAACTGGAAGCAGTGTGGTATAAGAGTGTGTTATCAATAAAAAAATGGTGCTCAAAATTAGAGTACGAAAAAAATAGATGAAGAAAATGCAGAACCAATAGCATATAAGATATACTACCTTGTCAGTAATGCTAAACACATGATCAAGGAAGGTTGGCCTATTTGGATGCCTTGCAATGTTCACACGTTGAATAGGGGTCAAATGAGTGTATAAATCCTTCAGAGCCTGACAAATTCCCAAGAAGCAGGAGATACCAAATAAGCAGTAGCATGTTATTATCAAACAACCTATTATCAGTCATGACACTTCTTTTTTTCAATTTTTTTAAGCCATAATACTTCTATTTCTAATGCTTATTAAATACTATAAGTGCCTTCAACTCTTAAACCTGGAAATCTTAACATCAATTTTGTAATCAGCTGACATTTTACTCATCAGACCTGAATTGAGTGCCTCACTTCAAAGTTAGACATGCATAATAGAATAGAAAAAATGTGCCTATAATGCTAATCTCTTGTGTGCGCCTACTACAAAGTGATAAAAGCAGAGACCATGCAGTAAGAAACTAGAAGTTCATAGCAAATGGAAATTTATTAATTGTTAATGTAATATGATCAACAGAACTTCTACCCCATCAGAAGACTGTTACGACTGTCAGCAAATAATACATCATGTAATAGTAATAGGACAGTAGAAATAAACTCTTAGGATATTAGTTAGTTAGACAATCAGTTAGAAAATCAATAATTGCACTCCCTAGCATAAATAGCTTATTGTAGAAACCACAAGATATTCATAAGTATTTCTATGGAAGTCTCTCTTTTCTCTAATTTCTTGGAGTTTTCTTTGAATCAAACTAAGGACAATATGTTTCAATTGGGCTACAAGACCAGTAAAAGACTCACAGCTTTTTACATTTATAAATTCCTATAATCCATATGTACTGTTATCAAACCTGCTGGTATTTATTCTCTAATGAGGTGATCTGATCACTGAAGTCCAACCCTGTTTCGTCTGCCATTTTCCGCACCTGCAACAGAGACAAAACAATCATTAACTATCATAGATTAACACATTCGAATAAAAAAAGAATAACCTATCGATGGCTCTACGGCCAGCAGAAGTGAAATTACGTGTGGCTAAACATCCACTCACATCGATTATCTTCTTCTGCAAGTCCATAAGTGGCTTCTCGAAGTCCAAAGTCACAGGCTTCGGCTTCTCTTGCAATGGTTTGAAACTTGAGAGGTGAGTGAGAACTCCACCCTTAACATTGGGATCCGGATCACTAGGCCATGGATACTCATGCTTCTTTACCTTCCTAAGTTTGGCACACACAGCTAAATCCCTTCTTCTCGTTGCAAAGTGAGCTCTCCCAAGGGTTTTCAACGGAATACCGGTGATTCCATTCGTGGAACTCCGGAGAAAATCCGACGCCGATGCAGTACCGGAAAATGTGACCGGAGGTGATGTTATCGAAGACATATTGTCGAATTCGTCGCTCAATGACTCACCAGATCTTCGTTCTCACTGAAAAAACACCAAACCATTTGGAAAAGGGCAACGAACTTCGTCACAAATTTCAATAAATAACAACGGACTAACCCTACGGCGTCAAAACGGGGCCGCATCCGTCAAAATCACTAGAGAATAGATCGCAGTAAAACGTAATTATGAAATACGCAAAACT
Organism: Laguncularia racemosa; assembly: GCA_037954665.1. Classification (NCBI taxonomy): domain Eukaryota; kingdom Viridiplantae; phylum Streptophyta; class Magnoliopsida; order Myrtales; family Combretaceae; genus Laguncularia; species Laguncularia racemosa. The sequence goes on along the minus strand of JBBMOL010000097.1, from coordinate 266,661 downwards.
CAAACACGCAGTAATGGTTAAACTAAACAGATCAATATAACGAATAAATCATCAAAAAAATTATAGAATCAATAACGAATTTTGACGCTAGTTGAACAAGCTCAGCTCAGAATCCAAACCTAATTAGACGTAAACTTATAAAACATGCATTTCGAGACTTACCAGAGATTGAGAATGAGTGAGAGTGAAACAGAGAATGAGAGAGAGAGGAGAGCCGGGAAATGGAAAGGATTGCTTGATATTAAAAAATGCTATTTAGGAAGAAGGAGAGAGAGAGAGAGAGAGTTGCATCGGGGAGGTCGTCAAGAGAGGGATGATTTATTGTGGTTTTCTAAAGGAGAAGGAGAGGGAGAGTGTGGTTGTTGGACTGTTTCGATACTCCTTAGGCAATCCACCAAAAATCAAACAGTTGGGACTTCCGGTCTGGGTCCTATACATACTTATTTACGGATGACGTTCCATAACATAACACAGCTTTTACTTTTATTTATTTATTTTCCGGTTTGGCCGTTAAATTTAGGTTTTGGGTTCTTCCCTCCCGGACTTCGCATCATTGAGCGTCCACCTGCACATAGAATGGTCGATGCCTTCGATGGTATGGTTTCTAGGGCTCCACTCCGCTGTGTCGTAGCAAAGTGTTGTTGTGTAACGATGGATTTATTATATGGGTGAGAGAAATGATGTTTTTTCTCTTTCTTTTCTTTTTATAATTAACTTCTTTTTTTTCCGATGATCTTGGAGCATTTTATGTGCCAAAGAGACATGAACGTTTATTTATTTTTAAACTTCTATCAATAGATGAGACTATTTTATAGATTGATGATAATTTACTCAGCTTTTAATTTGGTTTTCAAAAATAGACCTTAAAAAGCCAGCAAGATAGACAATAGATTTAGACATAAATACAAGACGGCTTTTCCCTGTGCCTTGACACTAATCCGTCCCGTCGAATCCAACCTAACCATGCAAGCTTAATCCGTGCTCTGGGATCTATGGATTTAATAGGAGTATGGCTGAGTTTGCTGACACTTCAAGGGAAAAAAAAAATTGTAAAATACAACCATAGTTATTTGAAGTTCTTGTGCTACTTGTAGCTACTTATAAGGAAAAACATGTAAGTGTAATTCTTTCTAGACGATAAAATATATTGACATGAGGAAGAACACATTTACATGTTATGTCATTAGCAATCATCTAAATTTCAAGACTTAATTCGAACAAATCATAAATTCTATTGAGGTAGGTAAATCAAAAGTAATCCTTAATGTAAATACCCATTTTTTACCCTAATAATTAATAATGGTTAATTTTCAATTTTTTTTTTATAATTTTTCTTCTAATTTAGCAAAAATAGAAAAAATATTCAAAAAATAAATCAATTTTGGAAAATAATTACAGAAATAATAAGAAAAAGAGTTAAATAATTTTTATAAATTTTGGGAATTTCAAAATAATACAAAAATAATAAAATTTGCATTGCATATATGCAAATTGCAAAAAAAAAAAAAAAAAAAAACTAAGAAGTGGGCTAGCCCAACTGGTCCGAGCCATGGCCTCATGCGGACGGGGAAGGGGTCAGGTCAGCGGTTCAAAACGCAGGGAAGCAAATCCGCGTTTTGCAATTTTTTTTCTCCCCCCAAGACACGTGTCAGCAGTTGATTGGACGACACGACGCACACGCTAGGCACGTGGTCTTCTTCTTCCTTCGTCCGAGATCATCGCCGATAAGGAAAAGAAATGGAATTTGATCGTTTTGATTCGATTTTTTACACAAATCTACTAAATCTTTAACTAAAACAAGATAATGAAATCAAATCACAACGAAATCTAAGATTTACATAAATCAAAGGCAAATTGGATGAGGGTTTCAACCGTAAATCCGATTCATCCCAATCAGAGGAAATCCAAACTTATCCAACTCGATTTCTTGTGCCTATAAATAGAGCACGATGGAAAGGAACTAGATCACGAATCAAAAGTGAGAAAAGAAGAGAAAATGAGAGAGATCAAAGCTTCGCTGGAGTTCTTCAAGCCGCAATCACCGACCAAGCTTTGAACCACCATTAGGAGGCCTTTTTGGAGAAATCTACCGCCACCACCGAGGACCTCCAACCACCGTAATTGGTCCGACCCGATCGACCCAACTCGACCCGCGCACTGTACCCAGATTCAAGTAAGTTGGATTTTCCGTTTTATTATTTATTTTCTTATTTATTTGTTTATTTATTTACAATTCAAAAATTAAAAAAAGAGAGAAAAAAATAAATAATATTAGGAAAAATGGTAGAATTTGGATTAGTTTATTATTTTCATGTTTAGTTTAGAATAGATAAAATAATAAAAAATTATAAAATAATAATAATAATTAGATGTAGGTTAATAATAGGGAAATAAAAATAATTTTTTATCAGTTAGAAAAATCCTTTTCTTAAATAAATCCAAAATTGGTTTTTTCCAAAATTAATTTTTTTCAAAAAAAAATAAATAATCAAGCTTAGGCTTAGATTTTTTCCAAAAAATGTTAAAAATGATAAAAACGTAAACTAGAATTAATTTCATAATTAAAATTAACAAACCCACAAAAGTTTTTCATAAAAAGCGAATTACGGCTTGTTTGATCCTGCATAGCAGGTACGTAGCACCCGTTTGGGGCAACTCTAAAAAGAATAAAAAAAAAAAAACCATTTTTCCATATTAGAATAAGTTATTTCTAATCAATAAGCAGAAACACAAAAAAAAAAAATAACAATAAAAGACATTGGATTCCCCACCCTTGAAAAGCTAGGAAGCAACCTCTCAACCTCCTTAAAAGTCACCGAAACGCCACCACCGAGGACTTCCAACCACCGTGATTGATCCGACCCGATCGACCCAACCCAACCCGCGCACCATACCTAGATCCAGGTAAGTTAGATTTTCCATTTTATTTATTTATTTATTTATTTGTTTGTTTGTTTATTTATTTACAATTCAAAAATAAAAAAAAGAGAGAAAAAAATAAATAATATTAGAAAAATGGTAGAATTTGGATTAGTTTATTATTTTCATGTTTAGTTTAGAATAGATAAAATAATAAAAAATTATAAAATAATATAATAATAATAATTAGAGGTAGGTTAATAATAGGGAAATAAAAATAATTTTTTATCAGTTAGAAAAATCCTTTTCTTAAATAAATCCAAAATTAATTTTTTTTCAAAAAAAAAATAATCAAGCTTAGGCTTAGATTTTTTCCAAAAAAAATGCTAAAAATGATAAAAACATAAATCAGAATTAATTTCATAATTAAAATTAACAAACCCACTAAAGTTTTTCATAAAAAGCGAACTACGGCTTGTTTGATCCTAAATAGCAGGTACGTAGGCACTCGTTTGTGGCAACTCTAAAAAGAATAAAAAAAAAAAACCATTTTTTCATATTAGAAATAAGTTATTTCTAATCAATAAGCAGAAACACAATAAAAAATAAATAAATAAATAACAATAAAAGATATTAGAATAGGGTTTAGATTTCAGAAGAGTAAGGTGGTAACTTTAAGGTTTTAATAGGTTAGCCTCTGAGTCCAGCAACTTTGGTTTTCCCTTTCCTCTTTTACAAAAACGAAAAGAGGAAACCTCGCTGACTAGTTATCCAAATTAAGGATTAATCTGCTCAATTAGTCCTAATCCAATAACCTTTCCCAACTTCAGTTGGGTGGCGACTCCAAAATAAGATGAAATTCCTAGGACTTATATTAGATAAGCACAAGGTCTAATATAAATCGGATTAGGAATGAAAATGAAAAATAAAAAATTAGACTCGATACCTAAGAACCATATCTGAAAATTTCATTCCTCCAACTCTTTTAACCCTCACATAAGCATGGGAAATGGGAATAAATTAATAGTCGAAAAAAGAAGAAGAAGAAGAAGAAATTCAAGAGGTAATGTATCTAGCTAATTCATCTAAAAAAAAGGATGTTATTGCCATTTTCACATTTACACCACTCTTCTTATATGAGTCTTGTAAATGTTGTCCTCTTTTCTCCTTCAAAATATCACAAATGTTAATATTTTTCATACATCGTTAAATTCTACAACAACTCTATAGTGTAGGTATTACAATAGAAATTAACATTTTTTTTTTCATATTGCAGGAGAACCTCAATAAAGAAGAGGTTCTAAATTGCAGAAAGACTAACCTAAAAGTTCATCCAATAGAACTTTTAACAAGTTTTGATTATGCTAATGGTTCTAATTTGGAAGGATTTTTAGCACTAATTTTGTAACGCCCCAAAACTTGAAGTGAGTATAACCCGCCACATGTTCTCATTAGGTGAAAACATGCAAAGGCTTAGAACCTACTAAACTTCATAATTAATATCCCGTCACTATGATAGTCAATAAAATAAATCTCCACATGTATAAATGAGTGACTTAACAAATTCTACTTTGTTTCTCCGTATAAAAGAAACTACAAAGAACAACTATTTACAACAATTAACCATTGTCCATCTCCTACAATCAATCATAGTGGAAGCATTTTAAAACTCGAGTACAATAGAAGATTCAAGCATAATAAAACTAAACAAAATCAACTAATGTTTATCTTTCTCTTTACCTACCTATCACTTCTCATAATATACATATTCCACATCCTCATTATCCAAGTCTTGACTTATGTTCACTAGTGTCTCATCATACCCCACAATCCCATCAAAAGTACCTACAACTGAAAAAGAGTCCCATAAGAGGTAAGCTAAAGCCTAGTACAATGTATATCAACAACCACACACATATGTCATGCTAAAATACAATCACGAACCTAATGTAAACAAGATATTCAATAACAAATTATTATCTTTCATATCAGTTATTACAACACAATCTCCATATACACACACACACACACATATATATACACATATATATGACAATGGGCTCTCCACATTGTCCATGAGTCTAAGATTCCATGAGTTCATATTATACATATATACATTTACAACAATGGGTATTCCCTATTATTCATGAATCCATGAGTTCCAATCATTCTAAATTTACTTGGATCATTTTGATACAAGACTTTACTAGGGACAATGTCACATACCAATCATCAAGGTGCTATCTCACAATCAGCATCATTCTTAGTTCCTCAAGCCTAACCAAATGCAATCACACAATTACTTAATCCCAATAATAGTTTAAGTAAATTCACATTTCTAACCTAACACACATAATCAACAAATATAGTATACACATAAGTGATCTCTTCACAACTCTATACTCCCTTAATCCTTAAACTTATTCAAACCAACAAATATGCATGCTTAGAGAACCTATAACAACTATCTTAATCCACTTTTAAATATCCGATTAAGTTAGGAGAAATGAGAAATTGAAATTGGGTGGAAAAACTCAACTTTAGAAAACATATGTTTTACACATCCAAGTACACGAGCATGTTCTTGTCCGTGTACTATGTGTGTTATCCTAGTGGTGGGACACGGGCCGATACATGGCTATGTCTCTTGCCCGGGTACCGTACTATTCACTTTGTGATTTTGGCATGGGGTTGTACCTCATGTCTATATACCTTACTGTTCATTTTGTGATTTTTGGCAAGGTCGTATCTCTTACATGTATACCTTACTCTTCGTTTTGTGATTTTGGCATAGGGCCGTATAAGTCTCCTAAGTGGCCGTATACTTCAAGTACAGAGGTGCAACACCACCGCGTTGTGGACCGTGTACTTCTAGAATTCTCAATTTGTGCAAAAACGAAAATTTTCTCCAAAATTCCAAATCCTTAATCACAATTATTGATGGAAATCAGCTTACATCAATTGTTTCCTATGACCCACTGGAAGGAATTGGAGGACCGATGACAAGGGCAAGAGCAAAACACATGGAGCAAGTTTTAAATGGATTTATTCAAGAACACATGGACCACACTTTGCGGATACTTGCGCCAACGGAGGAATGGATCATTTTCAACTTAACAAGCATCTCCACTTTTACTAATGAAAATTGCTTGGAAGCGAAAGAAGGCCACCGACTTTGTGATGTCGGACTAGCACTCTAGGCTACCGGCTTTGCCCCTATAAGTCGCCAGCTTACTTGACTAACTTACATATATAGGCCACTAACCTTGTTGATTGTAAGCCACTAGTGTACATATACACTGTCGGCTTTGAGAGCCGGCTTTCAATTGTCGTATTGTGATTTTCTTGTCATTTTGCTCCTTTAGTTTCAAAGACTATATATAGTCTTTTAGGTTTTTGAATTAAGGACTTTTTTTTATACCTATTACTCTTAGGGGAAATCTCCCAATTTTTCTTCATTGAGAACTCATTTCGATCTAATCAAGGTAACTTGTTTTCGATCATAATTTCTTTATAACTTCGGTTTTAATCCGTTATTCAAGTTAGGGTCAAGTTGTTGCTTGGTTCCATGGACGATTCTAGGGCTACTTGTTCCATTTCGATCGGGTTCTAGGACAATTGCAACCTACGGTTTGCATCATTTGGTATCAGAGCTTTGGCACTTGGAAATCAGGTTTTATCCATCCTTTAGCAATTATTACAATTGTTGTATTTGTGTTAAGCTAGTCTTTTGAATTCAATTGTTCGATATTGTCTTGTTAAAAAAAATAGTGTTCCATTGAATTTGTTTACAATTGTTAGGAATATTTTGATTAATTTGGTAGATTGCTTGTGTTTGTTCGTTGATAGTGTGTTTCAAGAGAAAAAAGAAGAAGGAGAAGAGAAAATTCGTATAAAAAAAAGGAGAAGAAAAGAAATTAAAATCATATAAAAAAAATGAATGTCATGAAATTTTTCCTCTTAGATAGATTAAATTGAATTATTCATTACGTGTCATTATTTGCTGCCTAGTAGGGTTGTTAGGGTTCTTATTAAAGAACTTGTGGGGAGACGTTTATTGAATACCAAATTATATACATCTTCTTGAGTGATACACAAGCGAATTGAATTCATATCTCTTAGTGTAAACATGCGAGAGAGAGAGTTGAGAGGAAAACAAAATAATTCTTTCTTATTTTATTAATAAATTTTATTGCAAGCTGTGGAAACATAAGCAGTGGAGGAGAACATGTGGATTTTGATATGAGGTCGTTTATGAAGTCAGTCTAAGATCAATTTAAACTTCTAAATAGAAGATTAAATGATCTTAAGTCTCCTTCTAAGCATAGGTCTTTTAGAAGGACTATAGATGAGGAGGGGGAAGATGAGTATTCTGATATTGAAATGAATAGTTCTAGGAGAGGTAAAATGGATGTTCAAAGGCAGGATAACAATTTAGGGAGCATTAAGATGGCAATTCCTACTTTTTGAAGGAAGAACGACCCCGAGCTGTATTTAGAGTGAGAGAGAAAAGTAGAACATGTATTTGATTATCATAATTATGCTAAGGAAAAAAAGGTTAAATTAGCAGTAGTTGAGTTCACTAATTATGCCAGTATTTGGTGGGATCAACTTGTGATTAGTAGGTGAAGGATAGGAGAGAGACCAATTAGGTCATGGGAGGAGATGAAGGTAGTAATGAGGAAAAGGTTTATACTAGTCATTACTACAGGGATTTGTGTAGAAAGTTGTAAGGGATGACTTAAGGTTCTATAAATGTCGAGGACTATTATAAAGAGATGAGGTCGCTATGATTCGAGCTAACATAGAAGAAGATCATGAAGCTACAATGGCTATATTTGTTAATGGCCTGAATAGAGAGATAACTGACATTGTGGAGCTACATCATTGTGTGGAGATGGAGGAACTATTGCATAAAGCCATTAAGGTGGAAAGGCAGTTAAAGTCCATGGGTACCTCTAAGTATGGCTCTTCGGGGAAGACAAATTGGAGGAATCCTAAGGATGCCTTTAGACAAAAGGAATGATGCAAAATCTAAGGAACCAACTGCTTATCCTAAAGGTAAAATTGAACTTAAACCCTCTACTAGATCACATGATATAAAATGTTTTAAGTGTCAGTGTCAGGGGTTGGGGCACATTGCCTCTTAGTGTCCAAATAAGAGGATTATGGTGATTCTAGATAATAGTGATGTAGAGAGTATCAACTCAGATGAAGAAGAGATGCCACCATTGGAAGAATGCAACGATGTTGATGTAGAGGGTCCTATGAAGGGAAAGATGTTGGTTACTAGGCGTGCTCTAAACATTCAGCCTAAGGAAGATGATGATGAGGAACAGCTTGAGCATATCTTCCATACGAGGTACCATGTGAATGGTAAAGTATGTAGCATGATCATTGATAGTGGTAGTTGCACAAATGTTGCAAGTTCTTTTATAGTTGAAAAATTGCATCTACCTACAATAAAGCATCCTAGGCTATATAAGCTGCAATGGTTGAATGAGTATAGAGAAGTTAAAGTAACAAAGCAAGTTGTAGTTGCATTTTCTATTGGTAACTATAAGGATGAGGTACTTTATGATGTTGCACCTATACATGCCAGACATCTCCTTTTGGGGCGACCATGGCAGTTTAATAGGAAGGTCGGTCATAATGGGTACAAAAATGTATACAAACTTCTAATGAATAGCAGACTCATTATGCTAACACCTCTCAAACCTTTAGAGGCATATGAGGATCAAGTTAGAATAGTAAAAGAGTGCAAAGTGAGAGAAAATAAAGTGAGTACATCAGAAAAAGGAAAGAGTGATAAAAAGAGTGAGAATATAAGAAAAAGTGAAGAAGCAGTAAAAGAATGAGTGCTTTTGCTACAAATGGAGAGATTAAGCGAGCTATGTTGGTGAGGCAACCATTACTTGTACTTTGTACATGGATGCTTATTTTACAACTAACGATCTTAACTCATCTTTGTCCAGTGTGGTTATGTCTTTGTTGCAGGAGTTTGAAGAATTATTTCCTAAGGACATTCCAAATGGATTACCTCCTCTAAGAGGTATTGAGCACATGATCGATTTTATTCCAAGGTCATCTATTCCTAACAAACCTGCGTATAAAGCCAATCTGGAAGAGACCAATGAGATACAAAGGTAGGTGGAAGAACTTGTACAAAAGGGATTCGTACGAGAGAGTCTCGGTCCATGTTCAATTCTTGTGTTATTGGTTCCCAAGAAGGATGGAACATCGCGCGTGTGTGTAGATTGTCGAGCCATCAACAAGATCACCATAAAGTATAGATATCCTATTTCCAGGTTAGATGACATGCTTGATGAGTTGTATGGCTCATGTTTATTCTCAAAGATTGATTTAAAAAGTGGTTATCATCAAATTCAAATAAAGGAAGGCGATGAATGGAAAATTGCTTTTAAGACAAAATATAGGTTATATGAGTAGTTAATCATGCCATTTGATTTAACTGATGCACCTAGCACCTTTATGAGTCTAATGAATCATGTGTTGCATTCTTTCTTGGGAAAATTTGTTGTAGTTTACTTTGATGATATCTTAGTGTACAATAAAAATTTAGATGATCATGTTAAACATTTGCAGACTATTTTGAAAGAAAATAAACCATATGCTAACCTACAGAAGTGTGGTTTTTGTATGGAATCTATTGTTTTTCTTGGGTTTGTTATAAGCTCATAGGGAATAAAAGTAGATGAAGACAAGGTGAAGGCAATTAGATAATGGTCTACCCCCAAAGAATGTAAGTGAGGTAAGAAGTTTTCATGGTTTAGCAAGTTTCTATAGGAGGTTTGTAAAGGATTTTGGTTCTATTATAGCACCTTTAAATGAGCTTGTTAAAAAGAATATTGTGTTTAGGTGGGAAGAGGTACATGATAAAGCTTTCAATACTTTGAAAGAAAAAATTGACTAATACACCTTTATTATGTCTACTTAATTTTGACAAAGCTTTTGAGGTTGAATGCGATGCATCGGGGATTAGAATAGGGGTTGTTTTGATGTAGGATTCTAAACCAATTGCCTTCTTCAATGAAAAGCTTAGTGGGGCGGCATTGAATTACCCTACCTATGATAAGGAACTGTATGCCTTAGTATGCACTCTTTAGACATGACAGCACTATTTGTGGCTTAGGGAGTTTGTCATTCATTCTAACCATGGAAGCTTAAGATTTTTAAAATCCCAAAGTAAGCTTAATAAAAGACATGCTAAGTGGTTGGAATTCATAGAAACTTTTTCTTATGTAATCAAATACAAGAATGGGAAATAAAATGTTATTGTTGATGCATTGTCTAGAAGGTATGTATTACTAACATCATTGCACTCTAAATTACTTGGTTTTGCATTCATTAAGGAATTATATAGTAATGATGCTGATTTCTGCCAAGCATGGAATGCTTGTTTAAAATGTGCTTATGGGGAGTATTATAGGCATGAAGGGTTCTTGTTTAAAAAGAATAAGTTATGTGTACTTAAGTGTTCTTAGCGAGAACTGCTAGTTACATAGTCCCACTGAAGAGGTCTAATGGGACATTTCGGTATGTGAAAGACTTTAGACATATTGCATGAACATTTTTATTGGCCTAACATGAAACATAATGTACAATCTGTTTGTGATAAGTATCTAACTTGTAAATAAGCAAAGTCTAAAGTAAAACTACATGGGTTGTATACACCACTGCCTGTACCTACTCACTCTTGGATTGATATTTCTATGGACTTTGTAATTGGGTTGCTTAGGACTCAAAGTGGTAAGACGGCATTTTGTTTGTTGTTGATAGGTTTAGTAAGATGGCACATTTTATTACATGTTCTAAAACCAATGATGCAACATATATTGCTGATTTGCTCTTCAAGGAAATAGTACGTTTACATAGATTGCCTAGAACAATAGTGAGTGATCGAGATGTTAAGTTCCTAAGTCATTTTTTACATACTTTATGGAATAAATTAGGGACTAAACTCCTGTTTTCAATTGTTGCACATCCCCAAATGGATAGGTAAACTGAAGTAGTTAATAAGACACTTACCACATTGTTGTGTGCTATCATTCAAAAGAACTTAAAGCAATGGGAAGCTTGCCTGCTTCATATTGAGTTTGCATACAATAGAACTGTTCATTCTACTACATAATATTCACCATTTGAGATTGTGTATGGTTTTAATTCTTTAACTCCTTTAGATTTATTACCTTTGCTTTCTAATGCAATTGTTAATTTTGATGGAAAACAGAAGGCCAATTTTGTAAAGGATTTACATGCCAAGGCTCGCACTAACATAGACAAGAAGAATGAACACTATGCTAAACAAGCCAATAAAGGGCACAATAAGGTCGTTTTTTAGCTTGGAAATTGGGTTTGGGTACATTTTCGCAAGGAAAGGTTTCTTGAACAAAGGAAATCCAAATTGCAACCCAGAGGAGATAGCCCATTCCAAGTGATAGAAAGGATCAATGACAATGCCTATAAGATTTATTTGCCCAACAACTATGGAAATGTAAGTGCTACTTTTAATGTTGCTGATTTATCCTTATATAATGCAGGTAATTCGAGGATGAATCCTTTCGAAGAGGGAGGGAATGATGGAAATTGGCTTGCATCAATTGTTTCCTATGACCCACTAGAAGGAATTGGAAGACCGATGACAAGGGCAAGAGCAAAACACATAGAGCAAGCTTTGAGTAGACTTATTTAAGAACACATGGACCACGCTTTGCGAATACTTGCACCAATAGAGGAACATATCATTTTCAACTTAACAAGCATCTCCACTATTACTAATGAAGATTACTTGGAAGCGGAAGAAGGTCGCCAACTTTGTGATGTCGACCTAGCACTCTAGGCTACTAGCTTTGCCCCTATAAGCCACTGTCTTACTTGAGCCAATCTACATATATAGGCCGCTGACCTTATTGATTGTAAGTTGCCGACTTACTTAACTAGTATATATATATGCCACCAACTTTGAGAGCCGGCTTTTAATTATCGTATTGTGATTTTCTTGTCATTTTGCTCCTTTAGTTTCAAAGACTATATATTGTCTTTTAGGTTTTTGAATTAGGGACTTTTTTTTTTTATGCCTATTGCTCTTAAGGGAAATCTCCCAATTGTTCTTTATTGAGAACTCATTCTGATCCAATCAAGGTAACTTGTTTTCGATCGTAATTTCTTTATAACTTTAGTTTTAATTCGTTATTTGAGTTAAGGTCAAGTTGTTGCTTGGTTTCAGGATAATTCTAGGGCTACTTGTTCCATTTCGATCAGTTCTAGGACAATCGCAACCTAGGATTCGCATCAATTATCCTCAAATTCTTTCTACATTTAAAATTATTGTACTTTCATACTTAATATACAACAACATTGCCTTGAATTTCACTCTGTAAACATCCCATTTTTGCCCTTTAATCACAAATAGTGGTCAATTTTGCAATTTTCCATTTTCTTATTTTTTCTTCTATTTAGCAAAAAATAAAGGAAAAATATTGAAAAAATAAAATAAATAGGAAAAATATCTCAATTTTAGAAATAATAATAAAAGGGGTTAAATAATTTTTACAAATTTTTAGAATTTCAAAATAATATAAAGTTAATAAAAATCACCACACTTATGTATAATATGCGTGTAAAATAAATATGAGAATTAGGCTAGCCTAGTTAGTCTGGGCTTCGACCTTGCGCGCGGGCGGGGGGGAAGGCTCGGTCAGGGGTTCGAATCGTGGGGGATGCAATCCACGTTTTGCAATTTTTTCCTTCGCCCAGGACACGTGTCAGCTTGTGATTGGATGGAGGGAGTGCATGCACCGAGCGCGTGATCATCTTCAACCTCCGTCTGAAATGCTCGCTGGCCGCGGAAAAATGAAATCTAGCCATTTTGATGCGATTTTTTGCACAAATTCAACAAATCTTTAACAAAAATAAGATAAAAATCATCCAATTAACACAAATTGTAACAAAATCAAATATGTACACAAATCTAAGAGCAAATCAGAGATAGGTTTCAACCAAGATACAATTTGTGCCTATCGAAGGGAAATTCGAGCTTATCCAGCTCGATTTTCGATGCCTATAAATAAAGTACGATGTGAAGAAGCTAGGGTACGGAACAAAAGTGAGGAAAGAGTGAAAAATCAGAGGTTTCAAAGCTCATTGGAGTTCCCCCTTTGCCTCGACCGCTGACTAAGCCACGAACCATTTTGAAGAAATCCACCACCACCGTTGGATTACCCACCCTCGAAAAGCTTGGAAGCAACCTTCAACAACCCTTGAAACTCGTTGGAATGCCACCGACGAGGACCCTCCGACCGACGTGATCCGACATGACCCGATCCAACTCGACCCGCATCTAGGTTAGTCGATTTTTTTATTTTTAATTATTTTTTATTCGTTCTTATTTATTTATTTTATTTAGATATTTATTTATTAGAAATAAATTTTTTATAAACCAAAAATTAAAAAAAAAATTATTAGGTTTTAGAATTTTAATAAAAAAATATGTCAATTTAATATAAAAATAAAAAATAAAAAATAATATAAAAATTAAAAAATTAAATTTATAAATTAGAATTAGTTAGATTAATAATTAAAATTAATAATAAATTATTTTATCACTTAGAAAAATCTTCTTTTGTAGAAATAAATTCAAAACTGGTTTTTCTTATATCAAATTTTTTTAGAAAATAAAATAATAAAGCTTAGGCTTAGGTTTTCTTCAAAATCTTAAAAAATAATAATAAACGTAAACCAGACGTGTTTTCATAATTAAAACATAAACTAATCCACTAAAGTTTTATAAAAAATGAACTACAACTTGTTTGATCCCGAATAGTGGATACATAGGCACCCTTATGGGGCAACTCTAAAAAAAATAAAAAATAAAATCATTTTCCAAATCATGATTAGTGTAACTTTTAAATATATCAGAATATGACGCAGATTTCAAAAGGATAAGGTGGTAACTTTAAAGTTTTAATAGGATACCCCCGAGTCGAGAATCTTTTGTTTTCCTTTCTTCTTTTTCATTTATAAAAAATAAAAAAGGAGATTTCGTCGACTAGTTGTCTAAATTAGAATTAATCCACTCAATTAGTTCTAATTCAATATTTTTTTCCAACTTCAATTGGGTAGCGACTCAAAATAAAATGATAAAATTCCTAGTTCAAGTCGAGGATTTATATTGGATGAGCATAGGATTTAATATGAATCGAGTTATGAATATAAATGAAAAATTAAAAATTAGACTCGACACACTCCAATTACACAAAGTTTAAAGGACTTTCTCAAATTATTGTCCTACAAACAATTGCCTAAACCCTGTTATTGTGGATGTTGGATCGTTTTTGGCACTATTTAGATCTTCCCAGTGATCGAAGCTTCTTACATTGGTTGTTTCTGTGTAAATTTGTTGGATCGAAGTCGCCTTATGCTCTTAGGGTTTTGTAGTTTGCTCCTACAATTCTGTAGTGCACAATGTGGGAAAAAGGATTAGAAGGACATGTGGGGTCTACATATACCTTCTTCGTCAAATGACCATATCATCCCCATCATTAAGTCCATTTTACTTCCATTTACCCCAAACTTATTGTTTTTATATTTTGATTTATTTTCTCTCTAATTTAAACACTATTATTTAACATATGTTATTTTACTTAATTTTGATTATTACAAATTTTGATAAAAATCATAGGCTTTCGGAGGTGAGCCAAAATAAGGTTGCTAACTAGCACATAGGAAGATTCTAAAGGCATTACTTCTAAAGAAGTCATTTAAGTAAGCAAATCTTAAATTAAATGGAAAACATTCCATGTAACATATATATGGAATTTGAAGCACTAAAAGCCTAATGAATAAAGAATACAATTAGTTAGATAGTCATTGTATTTCCTTTTGTTGTATTTTCCTTTTATGAAGGTTATTGCATATTTTTAACCAGTACAAATATCCATGCAACCCTTAAACTATAGTAGTTGTTGAATGAATATTGATAAATACTATTCTATATAGGTTATCATGTAAAATCTTTCTTGAGTTAATAAAAATGTTTACTTTTGATCTTCTCAGTTAAAGCTTTCTCTTGATTGTGGGGATCTACTGATTAGATTAGTCGCAAGTCATATCAATTGATCTAATTGACCCCTTTTTTAGCTTCAAAAACTGTGAGTTATATCGGTTGTGAAATTTTAAAGCCATCTAGTTCCATTATTGAATTCGATTCGATTGTTGTCCATATTTTTTTTACTTTTGCTATTTTATCAATGCTTTAAAGCCTATAAAATTTAGTTCTTTCACTCTGATAATCCAAAAATCTTAAAAAGATCCAAAACTTTGTTATTGATGCGCATAAATTCATATAATATATTGGTACTAGAGTAATATAAATCCAAGTTTGATAATTTAGCTTCACTCTTAACTTACCATGAATCTAACTCAAGAATCTAGTCACATCATGATATTGTATTAGAGTGAAGATTTGGTGATGATGGTAACCTAAAATTCTTGACTAGGAACTCAAGAGGGGGGTGAATTGATTTTAATCACAAGTTTTCTCATTTAACAACTTTTAGCAAAAATAATCAAATAAATGAAATAATGAATGTATAAAACAATAACCAAGTGTTGGAAATAAAAGAGAGAAAAAGATTAGAAGTTCAAGCTCAAATTTAATATAGAATTCAAATTGCTTCTTACTCTCCACCATCACACAATCACCTTCAATCGAGGACTTCACATCACTTTTACTAATTACAACAACTAAAGTTATGCAAGCAAGATAGGTTGTGCGGGCTGACTCGTTGAACTCCTAAAAAAAAAGAGGGTTAGGCCACAAAATTTCAATTGGCATATAATGTCGGTTGGCCCCACATTAGCCCATTTAGCTTTAAAAATGTAAAATAAATAAATAAATAAATAGTGGGTTGGCCCATTAGCCCACAAGTTAATGTAGGCTAACCCTCGCTTAACCTACAAGAAAATGCAAGTTAGGCAAAAAATTTTGACCCGCTTGTTAAGTGAGCCTAAGCAGGTCACCTCGCATTAACTCATGGGTTATTGTGGATCAAGGTAGATCGACCATTTGGCCCACTTGTACAATTTTAAAACCAACTATTGGCTTAAGAGCCAAGTACATAAAGTTTCTTTACACTCATATAGCACAAAGTATATTACTTTGAAAATTTTGCAATTGAAAACTCTAATTACTATACTATGAGTCTTTAAAAGAATGCAAATTATGAGTAAGGGACAAGTATAATAATGGAGATATATACAAGTTAATAAATTGCAAGATGTGCTTTAAAAGATTTGCTCAAATTTGACCCGACATTTATTTATAGGCACTCATACAAATTCGGTCGTTTCCCATTTTCCCTCTTTATTTAATGCTTTAACGGCAACTATTTTTTCATAATAGGTCTGAATTATTAATAAAAGCTCTGGTCTCTTTTAAGTTACAAAAGCATTGTAGCATTATTTTCAAGGAAAGGTCCATACTCTTTTCTTATTTTAAACATGAATTGCTTAACCTTCTAAGCATGGAATGGTTTGGACTTTTTTATAGAGCTCTAGATAATTCCATGTACCCTTAAAAAGCTTCACCAAAAAGTACACAAAGCTCCTAATTTTTTAAATATGGCTTAAACTATTTTTTACTGAAATCAAATATATGTTATTTTTTAAATCCAAGATTATTCTAACTTAATTCCTTTGTAAACTTAACTTCTTTTTAAGATAAATCATCAAAGAGAAACTTAATTTAGAACTCTTAATTGAATTTTAGTTTTTATGTAAATGTTCCAAGATTGTTTTTGATGAGTAAAGTGAATATTTACCAATATGAGTTCTTTGTCAAAAATTATTAGATTAAACTTTTGATTCTTACTTTATCTCATCAAAATTAACCAAGAACCTTACGGCTCAACATTCTCCCCATTTTTTGTGATGACAAAATTTTTCTTATAAAAACTCCCTTAAATCATTACTCCTCCTCAATTTAGTATTTAATGATCAAATTCAATCTTTTGTTCAAAATAGTCTGAGGAAGTATTATTCAACAAAAAAAATCCAAAGTTTGAGCATTTATATTTAAAAAGCAAGTTTAAATGTAAAACAAAACCTAAGACCTGATTCTTTATCCTCTTTTGGCCTCATCCAGATGACAAGTATGATGTTATGTGGTAAAGGAAAAGACAGAGTGAGTTGAAAAACTAGAAAAGTCCTAGCTTGAGTTAAAGACATAAGCTGCTTACAATAAAAGCAATATGAGGACAATGGGGAAAAAGAATCTAAAACAAACTAACCATTCATTACTAGAGACCAAACTACATCATCAAGTAGATGTCATAAGCTTTGATAAACCCATAACACCACAAAACTACATCAAAAGAGACAAAGAAAACTTCATCAATAGACTCCATCAACTAGACAAGTAAAAAAAAAAAAGTTTAATTACTACTAATGCTAAAAACATTACCAAAATGCAAGTGTCCATATTGCTAAAAGATTGCATATAGTCATGAAGGATGATACCACGCAAGGTTAAACACAAAAGTTCATTAGTATAGTAAGAGAATAAAGCTTAAGTATTAGAGGATGAAGGTAGAGGTGGAAGTAGATAAGAGAAGCTAGGTGGAGGGAAGTCATAGAGAGAGGGATAAAGCCAACCTTGTACTTAATAAGACCTATACACATCCTGAGATAGCTAATGAATCACTCCTCTACTATAGATGTCTCGCTCCTTAAGTCGATACAATTTTGCCATTTGCCTCTCCTTGGATGCCCTCATACAGTGTATTTACTCTTGATGGGTAGATTGTATCAAGTTCATCTGTTGCTTGTGCAAAGATCTTAGATAAGACATTTGCTCCTTATTTAATGACTACATGAATGACATCTACCTCAACAAGCTTTCTAAGGTGACTTGTGGAGGATGAGGTGGCAAGTCACTAGGTAGAGTTGTATCATTAGCATATAACATATCCTAAATAGTACATGTCTCATAAGCGATATCATTATAAGGCTGCTCTACATCTTGATTACCCTTGTTAGAAATAATGTACAAATAGTTATGATGTTAACAAAGTATTATGTCTAACATTTAACAAGGAGAATGTTTTTTGAAAAAGAAATAGTCAAAACTTTGAATGTTTTTTTAATGCAACAATAAAACTAGAGGTCAAGAGAAAAGATGTGTCATATTATAAACTAATATCTCTACTTGAACGTGTAGAATTGAATTTTAGAATATGTAAATTGTTTGAAAACAAGTTAATTGGACAAGTTCTTGATAAGCACAAAAAATAAAAGAGATAAGGATAGAGAAGATCAAGCTTGAATTTAACATGAAGTTCGGACCACTCCCTACTTTCCGCGAACACATAACATGCCTCAAATTGAGGACTTCACACCACTTTTATTAATCTTAAACATGAGTGCTTAAAGAGCTATGCACAAGTTTCTCACAAGATTTCACATATTGATGTATAAGTGTAGTGCTCTCACTCTCTCAAGTTTTGCAAATGAAAGCTCACACACTATATTATAATCTTTCTCAAATGATTTGCAATTATAAAGTACAAGAAACAAAGGGAATAATTTGTAAGAGAACAAGAAGAATATTATAGTTTTAGATTAGAAGAATTGTCCTCTTTTCCGGGTTGTGGGAGTTTTTATATCCTCATTCATTTTCCTTCCCATTATAGTGTATTAAATGCTTCAATGGCTATTTTTTTTTTCCTATTGGTAGGATGGATCCCTTAAGCACTAGTAGGAAGGTAGGGTAATTTCAACACCGACTTCAATAAAATCTTCAAGCTACCATCAAGATGGTTTAGAGAATAAAAGGGTAAGATTTTGGTTTTCAAGAACTGGTTAGCCACTATGTTGCACACCGGTAGGACGGTAAGCAACAATCTAATTCAAAGCCCTAATTTAAGCTATTGTCCTATTGGTGTGGCTTGATTAATAACCCTTGTAAAACAAATTCACACTTCCAAACACAACGCACATGTTCCTCCATGCTTATTCACATACCAAGTATAAGCCAAGTCAAGCTTACAAACATGATAAATGGGAATTAATTGAATAGAGATGATTTTTCCAATTAAGCTCAAATTTATGATTAATTTAAATTTTAAATGTTACTTGGTTTTGTTCTCATAAAAAAAAATGAACTTTCTGGTTTAACAATCTCCCCTTTTTTTATGAAGGACAAAACTTTATAATATGTTCCCTCTCAAGTTAATACTCCCCCTCAACAAAGCATTCGCTATTAAAGATCAAAAGTGGTACTTAATTAACATTGGTGCTAACTTAAATGAGAAGCATTTTACACATTTGCAACTTTAATAAGCATAACCATTTCATGACACTAGGGAACTCAAGCTTTCTCCCCCTTTGGCTTCATTAAAAAAAAAATGACAAACTAAATGCCAAGCATTTAAGGGAAAGAGAAAATTGAGTCAAATTTTGATAGAGTTTCAACTTAAGCCGAATCATATGCCTCCTAAAACCTACCAATAACTAACCACATATGAAGAGGACTAAGCAATTTAACACAATGGCCAAAGATGGATTAAAAATCCATCAACAAGATTAAGCTCAAAGAAGGCTAGACATAAGTAAATGCAATTAATAAGAAGAGGCATAAATGAGTAGTGATAAGTCAAGTTTGATTAAAAAAAGTGGTGTAAACACTCCATTTTTGCCCCTAATGATCAATAATAATCAACAATAAACAATTACAATTTTTTTCAATTTTTTTTCTCTAATTTAGCAAAAATAGGGAAAATATTAAAAAAAAAGGAAAAATACATAAATTTTGGAAAATGATTACAGAAATGGAAATAAAATGGACTAAATAATTTTTACAAATTTTTTAAAATTTCAAAAAAATACAAAAAATAAAAAAATCGCATTGCATATATGCAAATTGCGAAATAAAAAAATTGAGTAAGTGGGCTAGCCCAGCTGGTCTAGACCATGGCCTAAGCGCGCCGGGGGGGGGGTTCAGGTCGCAAGTTCGAAATGCGGGGGAGGCAGAATTCGCGTTTTGTAATTTTTCTTCATCGCCTAGGACACGTGGCAGCAACTGATTGGCTGGACCGGGCGCGTGATCATCTTCAACTTTCGTTCGAGATCGCCGACGAGGAGGAAAAATCGAATTTCGGCCATTTTGATTCGATTTTTTGCACAAATCCAGCAGATCTTCAATAGAAATAAGATAAACATCATCCAATTAGAATCAAATCGCAACAAATTGATGGATTTGCACAAATCGGAGATGGGTTTTAACCGCAAATCCGATTTGCTTCAATTGGTGGAAATCTGAGCTTATCCAGCTCGATTTCTTATGCCTATAAATAGAGGATGAGGGGAGGAAGCAAAAACACGGATCAAAGGTGAGAAAAAGAGAGAAAAGAGAGAGAATCGAAGCCTCACCGGAGTTGCCAAGCCGCGACCACTGATCAAGCATCGAGTTGCCACCAGGAGGCCTTTTTGGAGAAATCCATCGCCACGGTTGAGTTCCCCACCCTCGAGAACCTAGGAACCGACACCTCAATCACTTCGAAAGGTCGCCGGAACACCGTCAACGAGCACTCCTAGCCGTCGTGCCCGCTTCGCCCCGCTCACCGACCCGGATCCAAGTAAGTCGGATTTTCCGATTTTATTTATTTTAATTTATTTTATTTTATTTATTTAGTTATTTTATTTATTTTTTTTGAATTTCTTTAGTTATTTATTTGTTATTTAATTCAAAAATAAAAAATGTTAGGATTTAGATTAGTTTTTTTTAGGAATTAATTTAAGATGAATAATAATAAGAATAAATAATTATAATAATAAATAATAAAAATGTGAAAATATATAAAGAAAATGATAAAAAAATATTAGAAAGAAAATAATAATAAAAATTTAGATTTTAGTCTAGGGTAGATAAATAATATAGGAGAAATTTTTTTTCAATAAAAATTATAAAAAATTAAGAAAAATCAATAAAAAATTATAAAAATTAATAAAAATCAATGGAAACTTATAATAATGGAAATGGGTTGAAAAATAGAAAAATGAAATTTTATCACTTAGAAAAATCATTTCTTAAATAAATCTAAAATTGGTTTTTTCCCAAAAATTACTATTTTTCAAAAAAAAAAATCACATTATCAAGCTTAGGCTTAGATTTTTTTAGAAAAAAAATACTAAAATAGTAAGAACGTAAATTAAAAGAAATTTCGTAATTAAAAATCACCAATACATTAAAATTTTTCAAGAAAAGCGAACTACGGCACGTTTGATACTGAATAGCAGGTACGTAGGCACCCATTTGTGGCAACCTTAAAAAGAACAAAAATCATTTTCTCAGAATAGGTTATTCAAAAACAAAATAAAAAGACAACAAAAATAAATAAATAAATAAATAAATAAAAGACATTTCGAATAAGGTTGAGATTTTAGGATATTAGGGTGGTAACCTTAGGGTTTTAATAGGTTAGCCTCTGAATTCAGAAACTTTGGTTTTTCCTTTCCTCTTTTTATAAAAAATGAGAAGAGGAAATTACGCTGACCAGTGGTCCAAATTAGGACTAATCTGCTTAATTAGTCCTAATTCAATCTTTCCCAACTACAGTTGGGTGGTGACTCCAAAATAAAACGAAATTCCTAACTCAAGTCAAGGATCTACATTAGATGAGCATAAGGTCTAGTATAGATCGGATTAGGAATGGAAAAATAAAAAATTAGACTCGACAGGATGGCGCCTCCACTGAGGACCCTCTCTAGTAGGCTAGCCACCTGAATCTCCTCAAATCACTTTTTCAATGAATGTCTTTTTGGCTAGTTATACTATTGCTAACCTTTCAGGACTTTAACTAGATTTAGGATCAATTATTTACTTTTATTGTTGAGTCTGCATGCATATAATTGTGTGAGTAGATACGGTCAAACCCTGGTCGTCTTAGGACCCTAAGACAGGGGGCCATTATGTAGGTTTTAGGCGAAGTGATATGATCCCCGTTCGGGACTATTAGGCTATCCTACCCAATGCTTCGATATGCACTTCTCCGAGAATGCGAGAGGCCATAGAGCTTGGGGACCTGTTAGAACCTATCTATTTGCATACACGACATCATGGGCCGACAACTGATTGATGATGTAATACTTTTATTTTGTTCACGGAGTTCAGATACATTTCCCTGTAATGCTATCATTCTTGTTGTAATTAGAAATTTCTGTTGTAATAGATGGCTAGTTCCACAATTGACCGCCTCCTCCGTAAAGAGATCCGAGTTTGCAAACCTCTAGACCCAAAATTGGTACTGGACCACTGGTTCACCCTGTACAACTAAGAGGAGCAGGCCTTCATTCAGCAGAAAATAGGGCCCATCCTCTCACTGATGAAGATGGAGATGAACTTGCCCTTGGTTCGGGCCATGCTCCATCTATGGGAAATAGAGCCCGCAGCTTTCTTCATTGGGCCACATCAGATTACTCCCACTTTGGAAGAGTACACCCAACGTCTACAGGCTCCAACACTAACCGACGAAGTGTACCAGATCTTAAGGTCGGGCCAGCCGGTATCTTCAGCAGACTTCTGAGTATCTGCAAAACAGCAATCAACAAAGCCTTAGCAAACTGTAACGGATATTGCATACGGATGAATGAATTAGAAGCTATCGTCAAAGGGAAACCTGAGTCTACGCAGCAGAAGACCGAAAAAGCTAGGAAATAGATCATTATTGTACTCTTTATTTTTTTCAAGTATTGAACCCCAAGTTTCCAATATTAATAAAATAAAGTTTCAATATTATATCATCAATCAATTGTTGGCCCCTTTATTTTAGCATCCGTGTGACACATGCATCACATTTTCATGCATACATCATACTAAGAAAAAATGCGCGTCAGGTATCAAAGATAGCTCCCAAACAACTGAACCCTCCAAGAAGCCCAATCTATACCCGTTCAAAATGGCAAACAGTGGCAATAATGGCGACACTAAGATGTGTTTTTCACCCCTCCAACAATCATTTAGACAAGCAACTACCATTCAAGAGCCAAGGATAAGCAAAGATGACGTCAGCAATGGGAGCCCAACCCCTCGCACGTGCAAACAACATCCAACTCTCAATAATTGGTTCTGTTATCCTATTAATAGCTCTAGGTCAGCTCAAGGATAGGGAACAATTGTTAAACAGTTTTTATTGAGACTTCTTTACATAATTCAATAAATTACAATTTGTCTTACTTATATATATCTTCTTTCATTTTACTTCACCCAAATCTCCTACCATCGAACATCAGGGACATTTCGCGCAGGTAGAAAATAAAAACGCTGATATCGTTTCCAACGTTGCTGGGTCAGTTGTTAGAGGCGATATCCTTGACCACGAAATAATACAAGAAAATTGGCAAAAACATGAACAAAGCAGAATTTCAATTGACGAGCCAGTAGAGATAGTAAATCTGGGAAGTGTTGAGAAACCTAAGAACCTCAAGAACGGGACCAGTTTAAGTGCCGAGCAAAAACGTAAGATGACCGCGCTGTTAACGGAGTATGCGGATGTGTTCGCCTGGTCATATGGCGACATGCCAGGACTAGATCAATCAATTGTAGTTCACAGACTTCCTATAAGGGAAGATGTCAAACCTAAAAAACAGAAATTGAGAAGATTTAGGCCTGACATCTTGCTAAAGATTAAAGAGGAAGTCAAGAAACTACTAGAAGTAGGGTTCATCGAAGTATCTGACTACCCATAATGGGTAGCTAATATAGTCTCCATTCTGAAAAAGAATGGAAAAGTACGCGTATGCGTAGACTTCTGGGACTTAAACCAAGCAACACCAAAAGATAACTTCCCCCTACCTCACATTGATGTTCTAATGGATAATACTGCAAGAAACTATCTTTTCTCATTTATGGACGGTTTCTCAAGATATAACTAAATAAAAATGGCTGAAGAGGATAAAACCAAGAGGACTTTCATCACAACATGAGAGACTTTTTGTTACAAAGTCATGCCCTTCGGCTTGAAAAACGCTGGGGCAACGTATCAGAGAGCCATGGTTATGATACTTTATGACATGATGCATCGAGAAGTTGAAGTATACGTCGACGACATGATAGCCAAGTCTAAAGAAGAAGAAAGCCATACAGATATCCTGAGAAAGTTGTTTAAGCGATTAAGAAAGTTTCAGCTCAAGTTAAATCCAGATAAGTGCACTTTCAGGGTCACAACCGGCAAGTTGTTAGGGTTTGTCATAAGCCGGGAAGGCATTAAAATCGACCCTGACAAAGTAAAGTCTATATTAGAGCTACCTTATCCCCCTACTGTCAAAGAGGTAAGAGGTTTGCTGGGAAGGTTGAATTACATAGCTCGTTTTATCTCACAACTCACAGATAAGTGCTGCCCACTATTCCGTCTGTTAAAAAAGAATGCTGCAATAGAATGGAATGACGAATGTGAAGAAGCATTCAGGACAATCAAAGACTATCTCATAAAGCCTCCAATCTTAATAGTCCCGAAGCAAGGGAAACCCTTATTCTTATACCTCGCGATACTCCCTGAATCCATAGGATGCGTGTTGGGGCAAAAAGATGAAGAGGGAAGAGAACGTTCCATATATTACCTAAGCAAGAAATTTACAGACAGGGAACAGAGGTATTCAGAAGTAGAGAGGACTTGCTGTGCTCTGATTTGGGTCATGCATCGATTGAGGCAATACACCCTTTACTATCATATTGAGTTGCTGACAAGACATGATCCTCTGAAGTACTTGGCAAGGAAACCTGTTTTGATAGGGAGAATCTCCAAATGGCAAATGCTCTTATCAGAGTTTGATATCACATATATAAATCAAAACTCGATAAAAGGGCAATCTTTAGCCGACCAATTGACAGAACACCTTGTCGAGGGAAATTCCCAAGAGCCACAAGTTCAATTCCTTGATGAAAATATATTAACAGTGGAAGGTACACTAGTAGAAGACTGTGAAATAGAGCAGAACCCTAAGTGGAAGATGTTCTTCGACGGAGCTGCCAATGTATTCGGTTGTGGGATCAAGGCAGTGTTGATATCCCCAGACGGCACACAATTCCCTTTAGCAACAAGGCTCACATTTCCATATACCAATAATATCGCGGAATATGAGGTGTGCATCCTCGGCCTCAAAATGGCTTGCCACATGGAAATCCGCGAATTAGAAGTGTGTAGAGATTCATCACTTATCATATTACAGATAAAAGGGGAATATAAGACTAAACACCCCAAACTGGTACCATACCATCAGCATTTGACAGAGCTAATCGAAGAATTCGAGGCAATCACTTTCACATACGACCCGAGAACTCAGAATCAGTTTGCAGATGCACTCGCCACACTAGCATCTATGATTCAGATAACAGGGGGAGCCGACGTCCAACCGTTGAAAATAAACATCGAAGATCGGCCCGCCTGCTGTTTAGCAATTGAAAAAGCACAAGATGACAAGCCCTGGTATCACGACATCAAAACTTTTCTCCAAGAAAGCAAATACCCTGAAATGGCTAGCAAGAATGACCAAAGAATACTCAAAAAGTTAACAAGTCATTTCTTATTAAGTGGGTCTGTGCTTTACAAAAGATCGTCTGATTCCACCTTGCTAAGATGTGTAGATAGAAATGAAGCATGTGAATTGATGAAAGAAGTACGTGAAAGAGTATGTGGACCCCATAGGAATGGCTACATGTTGGCCCCAAAAATCATGAGGTTGGGATACTATTGGTTAACCATGGAATCAGATTGCATAAAATATGTCAAGCACTGTCATTTGTGTCAAGTGTACACAAACCAGATAAATGCTTCGCCCAACGAGCTGCACTCACTGTCAGCATCATAGCTTTTCTCCATGTGGGGAATCGACATAATCGGCCAAATCACTCTGACAGCATCCAATGGCCACAAGTTCATATTGGTAGCAATTGATTACTTCACCAAGTGGGTGGAAGCTTCATCATATGCCAATGTCACCAAAGGGGTAATAGTCCGATTCTTGAAGAGGGACATAATAGCTCGATACGGAGTTCCTGAGTCAATCATCACCGACAACGGTACCAATCTTAACAACAAATCGATGACAGGTGTATGTCAACAATTCCACATAAACCATAGAAATTCAACTCCTTACCGACCTCAGATGAACGGGGCAGTAGAAGCAACCAATAAGAATATCAAAAAGATCATCGAAAAAATGACAATCACTTACAAAGATTAGCACGAAATGTTGCCGTTTGCTCTCATGGCTTATAGGACCTCAATTAGAACATCTACTGGAGCTACCCCATATTCATTGGTATATGTTACTGAGGCAGTCTTGCCAATCGAGGTCGAAATACCATCATTCAGAATTCTGTTAGAAACGCAGTTAACTGAATCAGACTGGGTGAAGAAGAGGCTTGATCAGCTGAATCTGATTGATGAAAAAAGACTCACTGCATTATGTCACGGCCAATGTTATCAATAGAGGATGGCCCGAGCATTTAACAAGAAAATGAGGCCTCAATAGTTCAAAGAAGGGGATCTGGTGTTAAGGAAAGTTCTCTCGAATGCCCAAGATTCTAGAGGGAAGTTTACCCCAAACTATGAGGGTCCATATGTGGTGAAAAAGGTATTGTCAGGAGGTGTTCTGATATTGACTCAAATGGATGGTCCAGAATTGAGAGACCCCATTAATGTAGATGCTGTTAAGATGTACTATCCTTAGGCAAGGGAATTGAAATTTTGCCATTGTTTATGAAAGCCAATATTCAATGCAAATTTCGTTGAGTCCAGTTTTCATTTTTTACAAGCAAAGTTAATGTCTCTGAATAGTCGATAAATCCAACCAATTCTCATTAAAGCAAACATTCCTAAACACATTACCCATCACTTCACCAATGAATGATAAATATAGAAATGATAATGAATCTCAATAAATTTTGTAATATAATTCCACCTACTTTTGAGCATTAAACTTGGTGCATTAGTAGGATAGCATTACCATCAAAAGAGCCATGCGCACAAGAAAGGAAGCGTGTCAAGATCTTCAACCTTGTTTTGAAGCAAGAGTAAGCGAAGGAGAAGCAAACCAACACGAAGGTTCGGTTGTTTGGTTGCTATTCGCGATAAATTGGTAAGCATCTTAGAATAAATAACTATCATCCACATATCATGAAAACATCAAATCATTTAACTCAATCAGTAGAAGCATTTTCAAAAGCATAGGTTAGTCAGCCCACAATGGGGCACTTCCCTAAACATCCTCTCGTAGGGTCAGCCCATAAAGGGCACTTTTGGAGACGTTTCTCCCTGTAGGTTAGTCAGCCCACAATGGGGCACTTTCCTACACATCTCTTCCTAAGGTCAGCCTGTAAAGGTACCTTTCGAAACATTTCTTCCCCAGGGTCGTGAGTCTAAGAAGACACTTCCCACCATAGGTTAGTCAGCCCACAATGGGGCACTTTCCCAAACATCCCTTCAAAAATGTTAGCCCATAGGGGCACCTTTTGAGGCATGTCCTCTCACTATAGGTTAGTTAGCCCGCAAAGGGGCACTTTCCTAAACACCCTTGCTTAAAGTTAGCTCCCAGGAGCACTTTTGAAGCTATCGATTAGTTAGCTCATAGGAGCACTTTTCGAATCTATCAGTTAGCTTAGAAGAGCACTTTCAAATCTATCGATTAGTTAGCCCATAAGAGTACTTTTCGAATCTATCAATTAGTCAGCTCATAGGAGCACTTTTTCAAATTGTCGATAACTGATTAGTCAGCTCATAAGAGCACTCTTCGGTGGTATTTCTCTTCAAATAGTCGCTAGTCTAGTTAGACGCTTCTGTTAACAGGTAGCCAGCTCATAAGAGCGCTTCCTAAGACAATCATCTCTTCAAGGTTGCTGGTCCGATAAGACGCTTCCTATCATCAGCTATTTCATTTACATTAACACACTCCTAAACAATCCTTGAGATGTTTCCTATTGCCAATTGGTTAGCCTATAAAGCACTTTTTGCGATGATACATTACTCTAGATTATTAGGTTGTTAGGACCATTTCCTAAGTAATACCAACTATCACAAAATACTCATGGGATTATTAGTTCGTGGAGCATTTTCTTACTAGAGACCAAATTCCAGATGACCAGCCAAACCAATGCGTTATCCATTCAGTAAAGAGGCCAAAAATGGCATCTTTCTTGTCTTTGTAGTTAAGTTTTTCAAACTTTACTATAAAGAGAGGCAGTTGTAAACACCCCATTTTTGCCCTTAATGATCAATAATAATCAACAATAAACAATTACCATTTTTTTCTATTTTTTTCTCTAATTTAGCAAAAATAGGGAAAATATTAAAAAAAATAAAATAAATAGGAAAAATACATAAATTTTGGAAAATGATTGCAGAAATGACAATAAAAGGGACTAAATAATTTTTACAAATTTTTGAAATTTCAAAAAAATACAAAAATCGCATCGCATATATGCAAATTGCGAAAATAAAAGAAATCAAGTAAGTGGGCTAACCCAGCTGGTCTGGACCATGGCCTAAGGCGCGACGGGGGGGTGGGGTCAGGTCGCAAGTTCGAAACGCGGGGGAGGCAGAATCCGCGTTTTGCAATTTTTCTTCATCGCTTGAGACACGTGGCAGCAACTGATTGGCTGGAGCGGACGCACGCGCTGAGCGCGTGATCATCTTCAACCTTCGTTCAAGATTGCCGGCGAGGAGGAAAAATCGAATTTCGGCCGTTTTGATTCGATTTTTTGCACAAATCCAGCAGATCTTCAACAGAAATAAGATAAACATCATCCAATTAGAATCAAATCGCAACAAATTGATGGATTTGCATAAATCAAAGATGGGTTTTAACCGCAAATCCGATTTGCTTCAATTGGTGGAAATCCGAGCTTATCTAGCTTGATTTCTTATGCCTATAAATAGAGGATGAGGGGAGGAAGCAAAAACACGGATCAAAGGTGAGAAAAAGAGAGAAAACAGAGAGAATCGAAGCCTCGCCAGAGTTGCCAAGCTGCAACCACCAATCAAGCATCGAGCTGCCACCAGGAGGCGTTTTTGGAGAAATCCACTACCACGGTTGAGTTCCCCCCCTCGAGAACCTAGGAACCGACACCTCAATCACTTCAAAAGGTCGCCGGAACGCCATCAATGAGCACTCCTAGCCGTCGTGCCCACTTCGACCCGATCGACCCAACCCGCGTACCGACCCAGATCTAGGTAAGTCGGATTTTTCGATTTTTTATTTTAATTTAATTTATTTTATTTTATTTATTTTTTCGAATTTCTTTAGTTATTTATTTGTTATTTAATTCAAAAATAAAAAATGTTAAGATTTGGATTAGTTTTTTTTAGGAATTAATTTAGGATAAATAATAATAAGAATAAATAATAAAAATGTGAAAATATATAAAGAAAATGATAAAAAAATATTAGAAAGAAAATAATAATAATATTTTAGATTTTAGTCTAGGGTAGATAAATAATATAGGAGAAATTTTTTTCAATAAAAATTATAAAAAATTAAGAAAAATCAATAAAAATCAATAAAAATAAATGGAAACTTATAATAATGGAAATGGGTTGAAAAATAGAAAAATGAAATTTTTATCACTTAGAAAAATCATTTTCTTAAATAAATCCAAAATTGGTTTTTTCCAAAAAATTACTATTTTTCAAAAAAAAAATCAAATTATCAAGCTTAGGCTTAGATTTTTTTAAAAAAAATACTAAAATAGTAAGAACGTAAATCAAAAGAAATTTCGTAATTAAAAATCACTAACACATTAAAATTTTTCAAGAAAAGCGAACTACGACACGTTTGATCCTGAATAGCAAATACGTAGGCACCCATTTGGGGCAACCTTAAAAAGGAACAAAAATCATTTTCTTAGAATAGTTTATTCAAAAACAAAATAAAAAGACAACAAAAATAAATAAATAAATAAATAAAAGACATTTCAAATAAGGTTGAGATTTTAGGAGATTAGGGTGGTAACCTTAGGGTTTTAATATGTTAGCCTCCAAATTCAGAAACTTTGGTTTTTCCTTTCCTCTTTTCATAAAAAATGAGAAGAGGAAATTACGCTGACCAGTGGTCCAAATTAGGACTAATCTGCTCAATTAGTCCTAATTCAATCTTTCCCAACTACAGTTGGGTGGCGACTCCAAAATAAAACGAAATTCCTAACTTAAGTCGAGGATCTACATTAGATGAGCATAAGGTCTAGTATAGATCGGATTAGGAATGGAAAAATAAAAAATTAGACTCGACAAGTGGTCATAAGCTTCTTAAGTTAATAACACCTTACATAACAAGATGCATTGGAAACTTAGAAGAGCAGAGAGCATCGACCCTTAAAAAAACTAGAGCTAGAAGTAAATGAAGTATAAATAGCATCTATATATATATAAATAAAGCTTTATACAAAATTTCCAAATTACTTGAATTAAATTGTGAAATCTTAGACTTCCAATCTTGCCATTCCACCCATTTAATGTTTTCCTATTATCAAAATCATAAATAACACAACCATTCACAAAATAACTAATTCAAACTGCAACATAAGAATTAAAAAAAAAAAACCCACAAATTTAACTCAAAGTCACAACCTTTCAATTTTTATCTAATTGCAAACCTAAAGGTACTTGCTAACACAAACTCCGAACCTATATATGAAGATATATATCCAAAATTGCTAAATACTCTCTCAAAATCTAAAGCTAAAATAGCCAGATTTGACAATGGAAACAACATTAAAAAAACGAAAAAGAAGCCACATCCAAAGAAATAAATAGTCTTAAAATTGAGAATGAAATATTACATACTAATAAAGAAGTTTTTCTTAATGAAAACTCGGTATTAAAAGAAGAAGTAAACAATTTAAAGGTTATAGTTCAAGACCTATATCAATGCTTAAATAAAATGTTTTATAAGTTTAATAAAAGTGACAAGAAACTTCAAATGTTAATCTCTAGTCAACATATAAACTCATCAAAGCATAGTTCAGGCTTTAATAAAAGAGAAAGTTTAATTACAACTAATAAAATCAAGTCAACGTATAATCTCATCAAAGTATGGTTTAGGCTTTGAGAAAAATAGAAAGTTTAATTATAGCTAATAAAATCGTTTTTGTTAAAGCAAAAGAAACTATATAAACAAATCTCGACAGGAGCAAAATAGAAAACAAAGGAAAAATAGTAGTAAATAACTATAATGAAAGATATCATAAAAATTATCATAATGTAAGCTATAATAGGAAATATAGGTCTAAATATGCAAGAAGGTATCTAAACCTAAACTGAAAGACACAAGTATACAATAGGTTTCGAAACTTCACACCTTATGCATGCTTT
This sequence comes from Laguncularia racemosa, assembly GCA_037954665.1. Classification (NCBI taxonomy): domain Eukaryota; kingdom Viridiplantae; phylum Streptophyta; class Magnoliopsida; order Myrtales; family Combretaceae; genus Laguncularia; species Laguncularia racemosa. The sequence continues at coordinate 235,423 of JBBMOL010000097.1, read as the reverse complement.
TTTCTATAACAAGATTGATCATATTAAGAAGCATTATTTTTACAAAAGGAACAAACTTGATGGTCCACTCGAACACTTAGTATTGGTAAAAGTGATAAATGTATAAAAATACACATTTATCCCCAATTAAATAGCACATTTATGCATGTATTGTGCTCTTATTGTAAATTTAGCTTATAGATTGATGAAAGTGGGAAGTGGTGAAAATCATAATGATCATTTATGAATTACTAATGAGATGAAAAGCAAGGAAGGACAAACACACATGTTAATTGCTTCCACATTTGGACTTGGTTGTTTTCCTTCATGGGTTGGAGCATATTTTATTAATGGAAAGCACATTGTCATTATAGACACACGTGATGGATAGTAGCTAAAAAAGGAAATGGTGGAATGTAATATAAGTTTTCTAGAAAAAGCAGAAACTAAAAAATATATATATATAGAAATTAGGGGGAAGCCCACATGTAAGAAGAGGAAAAGGAGTTTTAAGAAGGGTTTCAAATCGCTAAAGGAAGAGAACATAGCAACTAGAGAATAAAGAGAAAAACCATAGCTTATTTTAGATAGTAGTTAAACTTTAATAAAAAGAATAGCATTTTCTTGAACAAAATTTCATTTGTATTTAATTGAACATGTTTTCTTTAGTCAAAGGGTACTAAAGCCCTATGTTCTAGCATACATTTGAGGTGTCCCAAGAGTCATGTACTTCAAATAGTGTCGATTTATTAGACTTTTGAGTTGGAGAACTCCATTGAAAATGTTAAGTGTTTCAATGATGTTTTAATAATAACAAAACACTATATTAAAGTTTCATAACAAGCTCATTTAATGTGCAGTGAAAAGTGTTAAACTTGAATATGGAAAGAAATTCTACCTAATTGATATGTTCGAAACTCTAAAATCATAATCAGAATCTCAAAATGGATTTGGAATTCTAAAGATTAGAAATTTTGGAATCAATTTAGAAATAGTCGAAAATGGTCAGAAATGGTTAGAATCATGTTAGAAACAGTCAAAATCAATTGAAAACTACAATTAGAAGAAAGAAAATAAATTTAGAAGTCACAACAGCTATCTTAAGGATGTTAAGGAAAGAAATAACCATTATAGAGAGAGAATTTAAATGAAAAAACAATTATTACAAAGGCTATTAAGTAATGAAGCTCATGAAGGAAAAAAAGAAAGGCTTACTGGACAAAAGAGATATTTATGAAAGGAAGTAAATATGAAATCATATCACGATAACTATTTCTATTTTGAAGGCTTGGAGAATGGTTATATAAAGAGCTACACAAAGAGAAGGATGGTGAGAAAAAGACGAGAAGAAAATTATTGAACAACATTGTGTAATTTTATTTTACAAAAGTATTGTGTGAAAACTTAAGGAAATTCTATCTATAATCCTCGTTTGAATTGCTTATTCTTTCTTGAGTGGATTATGAGACTATTTGAGAGATTATTAAGGGGACTTTGAAGACTTGCATTATTCTTGTGGTAAGGAATAGGAAGGCACGGCAAAGTCAGAAGTGATAGTTTATGACATACCTTGTACACCTCATCTTCATTTTTTTTTTAGCAGTGGAATAAGTCAATAGAGATGACTAGATCTATAGTCAAGGGCTAGAAGACAGGATTGATCCACAAGGAAGAACCTTTATAAATTGCTACTTGATCTTCTTGACCATTATCTTTTTGTTTACATTTACATTATTTATTTTAATATCCACTACAACATTTAATTAAATATCACCAATAGTAATCAAAAGGAATAATTTACGAAATTTTTAAAAAGATTTTTAAATCCTAAGCAATCATTTTACCCTCCTCTTGATAGCCAACTGGACCAATAGAAGAAATCATTCTTGGTGCTCTCTAAACCTTTGCACTTGATAGTTTTATGCTTGATTGTACTTGATATTATTAATTGTGATGCTATTTTTATTAGTTAAGGATTTGCCATGATGAGTTTAATAAATTAATGTGCTACTGAATTTTTTTGATGTTGTTTTATGATTATACAGAGATTTATCTATTATGTTTATTATCTATTTAATGAGTTCGTGGTCAAAACTCTTTTTTTAAATTAAGTTAGAAATACTTAAGAGGGATTCGATAACCTAAATAAACATAACTTGAATTTATGAAAAAAGCACATTACAAAGATATACAAATTTTAACTAAATTCATGAACTCATGCTCTTAATGCAGTTGAAAATATTGTTTAGGTCACCTAATAGTGCTTCAATTATAATCTCAACTAGTAATTTTCTGTACAAATGGGTCACCATTAGCAAATAATTATAGACAAATCACTTTAATAGGATGATTTATGCTATAATTAAAGCTTAACCATAGAAGGCAAGTTCTTGTTAGTTTAGTTAAATCTCTTGTAATCAATTTCAATATTGATTTGAGGCATCACATTAGTCCTAATCCAAGAAGCAAATATAACTTGTTATAGTTAATGATTTTCAAGGTATACATGGATTCTATTCTTACATCATAAAAGTGATGCTTTCAATTTTTTTGAAAGTTTTGCAAAAACGATTTAAAATGAAAAAAAAAAAATGAACTTCTATAATCAATTTAAGGATTGATCATGGAAGAGTTTCAAAATCATGAGTTTACAACTTTTTGTGAAGATAATAGCATTACTCATAATTTTTAGTACCTTAAACTCTACAGCAAAATGGAGTAGATAAATGTAAAAACATAACCATATAATAAATGAGTCATATCTTGTTAAGTTCTAGTGGTATAGCAAACTTAGAAGAATTTGCTTATACAATTTTTAGAGGTATAAAGCCTATGATATTTTATTTTTATTTTTTCAAAAGAAATTTTTCTTAGTTATTCACTTAACATTAAAGCTTATAGAGGTAGTTGAAGAATCAATTAATTTTAAGCTTGTTGATGAGATAAGAAATGATGAAGCTCCACCAATCTCTAGCAAGCGAAAGAGAACATCTAAAGGACAAGGAAATAAAGGAATTAAAGTGATTTCAAATTCTAAGGCTAATGGTTTATTAAATTTATAATGGATTTAGCAGTACCATCAAATGAAGGATCATCTAGACCTAGAGAAGACAATACTACTAAAATACCCTTCGAAAGCCATGAGGCTCATCTAAAGTCTTCAAAAACTTGGAAATTAATGTTGAGTCTAGCATAAGAACCAAATATGGTCTAAAACATATTGAAAATCATTTTGCACTAATTTTTAAAATAAAATCTAGTTCTCAAAGCTTTGAAAGACTGTAACTAAATTAATGCTATGGAAGAGTAACTTGACCAATTTCAATGAAATAACATGTGGAGTCTAGTTCCAAAGTCTAAAACAAATTGAAAATCATTTTGCACTAATTTTTAAAATAAAATCTAGTTCTCAAAGCTTTGAAAGAGTAACTAGATTAATGCTATGGAAGAGGAACTTGACCGATTTCAACAAAATAACATGTGGAGTCTAGTTCCAAGACTAAACAATAAATCAGTAATAAGAACAAAATGGATTTTCAAGAATAAGTTAGATGAAGATGGAAATATAATTCAAAATAAAGTTTAATAAGTAGTTGAAGGATATTTATAAGAAGAAGGAACAGACTATGATGAAACTTATGCTCTGATAGCTAGACTATAAGCTATAAAACTGCTGCTTACTTATGCTTGTTATAAAAACTTTAAACTTTTTTAAATGGATGTTAAAAGTACCTTTTTAAAAGGGTATATAAAAGAAGAAATATATGTAGAATAACTCCTTGGCTTTGAATAACTTATAAAAGATGATTATGTGTTTAAGTTAAGGAAAGTTTTGTATGGATTTAAACAAGCACCTCAAGCTTAGTATCAAAGATTAAGTGAGTTTCTCATATGTAATGGTTTTTCTAGAAATAAAGTAGATATTACTCTGTTGTAAAACTATTTTGGAGAAAATATATTAGTAGTACAAATATATGTTGATGATATCATTTTTGGATCTACTAATGAGAAATACCGTGGAGAATTTTCAAAGTTAATGTGGGCATGGTTCAAGATGTATATGGTGGGCTAACTAAATTTCTTTTTAGGATTGCAAATTAAATGAATAGATGATGGCATATTTATACATCAAGAGAAGTACACTAAACAAATTTTGAAGAAATTTGGATTTGAAAGTGTCAAAATGGCCTCAACTCCAATTAACAGTTCTACAAGGTTAGCCTTAAATCCTAATAGTAAAAAGGTAAAGGAAAAGTTATATGGAAGTTTGATAGGTTCTTTCTTATACTTGACAATGTCTAGACTTGATATATTGTTTTGTATCTACATATGTGCACATTTTCAAAGTTCTCCTACCGAAACACATATCACTGCTATGAAATGAATTTTCAAATATATTATTGGCACTGCAAAATTAGGAATCTGATATTCTAAGTGTCAGAACTCCGACTTAATAGAATATTCAAATGCTAATTATGCGTGACGTAAAGTGGATAAAAAAGGTACTTTTAGAATATGTCCATTTTTAAGGGACAAGTTGATTTCTTAGCCTTTCAATAAGTAAACGCTATTGCCCTTTCAACAACGAAAGTAGAATATGTTTCAATTGGAAACTATTGTGCTTAGATCTTACAAGTAAAATAGCAGTTGTTAGACTAAGATTTGAAATATCGAAACATTATATCTAAATGTGATAATACCAATGTTATGAACCTAACTAAAAATCATGTTCAACACTCTATGTTCAAACATATTGAAATAAGCATCATTTTGTAAGAGATCAAATCTCCAATGGAAATGTAACAATTGAATATGCTTCAATAAATTTACAACTTGCAAATACTTTAATAACTCCCCTAGATAAAAGTAGGTTTGAATATATAAGAAATGAAATAAGAACTCACAATCCCTTATAATAAATCTTTAATGCATCGATTAAGGTGGAGGATATCTTAGATATCAAAGAATAGTAAAAGAAGTAAAAGATATTTATAACACATATAGAAGTAGGTAAAAAGGGAAATATTAAAGATGTTTACGGAAGGAATGACTCTTGATGAACTTGAAAGGTTAACTGACACAAATCTTGAAGATATGAGATTAAAATCTCATCTCCTAGGGAAAGTAAAATTCTTCAAAAATTGTTAGTCAAAATCTTGCCTATAAATAGGATAGTTCAGGGCAAAAAAATCTTGAAAAGAATACTTTTAAAAGCATTTTCATAAAATTTTCATTATTGTTCCAAAAAGAAAACAAATTCTAGCAACCCCTGAAAGCATACTACAAACAAATTCAATACAAGGAAAAGGAAAAACTAAACTAAAGGAAGAAGTAGCAAACTAAAAAACTATTTATGAGCTTTCTTAATTGATCAAGATGAATTTACCACACTAGTTAAAAAGCTACAAACAAACAGAACCTCTTCTATAATGGATGATAAAAGGCAATCCACTATCTCCCATGCATCATGAAGAAATACAAATCTTGGAGACCCAAAGCTTGATTTCATTATGTTTTATGCCTTTAAGTTTTTGTAAAGCTTGTATGTTTTTATCTTTACAAATGAAACTCTTTGAATTTTTCCATGCTTTACATTTTTATTTTCAATCATTATGTGTTTTGATGTTAACAAAAAGAGGAAGGAGAGAAGAGAAAAGGAGAAAAGTTGTAAGAGAAGAGGAAAAGAAATAAAGAAAAACAAGAAAAATAATCTAATCATTGTTTAACAAAGAGAAAAGAGCAAAGATAATACAATAAATGGTAGAAATAACAAGAAAAATAAAAATAAGATGAAGATGGGAATAATAAATATTTAAATATCATAGTATGCGTTTCAAGTATGAAAATTTTTTAAGGAGGTTTATTACCATAAAAAAAGGATGAGAATGTTAAAAATAATGTATAAATAGTTTTTATGTTAACAAAATCATAAACCTAAAAATTAATAAGGAGAATGTTTTAAAAAAGAAATGGTCGAAACTTTGAATGATTGTTAAATGTAATAATAAAACCAATGGTCAAGAGAAAAGGTATATCATAATATGAAACTAATATCTTTACTTAAGTATGTAGAATTGAATATTGGAATATGCAAATTATTCAAAAATAAGTTAACTAGACAAGTTTGTTATGATGAACTTTACAAAAGAATCATAGGTACATAAATCACAAATAGGAGTTGAAATAATACTTAAAAGGATCAGAATTATATTTAAAGGTTTTCTAAAGTACGAGTAAAAGGTTAGAAATAGGCATTCTAAATGAAGAGACAATAGAACAAGTTATTTTCAAAGAAGAAACAAAATTAGAAGATCACAAGAATTATAGAGTTAAGGAAACAAGTTTATGACCTACCTCTATCGGTTGAGCATATTTAGGTAATACATTTAACCTATTCCATTGAAGTTGGTGATTATATCGTGGGATAACAAGTTTGATCAAGTTGGAAGCATATTAAAGGAACGTAAATATTTGCTCAATGGTTAATAAGAAAATATTTTAAAGCATTAAGAGAAGATTGCCGATATTAACGGCACCTAATTGCTATAGTCAATTATTGCAAATTTAAATTAATAGTAGAAGAATCGAAGAGAATATACTTTTGACAATAATAAAGATGTTAAAGTAGAATATTAATGATTGTTTTGGTCAAGGAAGAGCAAATTACAAACGGCCACGGCAAGTCATTTATATATATAAGAATGAAAATGAAAGATAAACAACAACATGATATATAAAAGAAAAAGAACAAGACTCAAAACAATTTGTAATCATCACATTTTGTTAAGGCACTAATTTTGTAAAGGAACATATATTTATTTTTCCTCACAACTACAAACTTCTTTTAGAGGCTATTTGTTTTGATAGGTTATAGTTTCTATGTGATTAGCTTTAGGATAAACTAAGTGAAACATAGTAGTGAGTGATTAAGCTAAAGAGGCTTATTGTGTTAGAACCTTCAAGTTTTGAGTATTTAATATAGTTGAATGATATTAGCAAAGATGATTGAGTACCCAGTGGTGGAGGTTGGAAGAGTGGGTTGATGCATAAGGTAAAACAAGCATAAATCAATCATTTGATCTTCTTAACTCTTACTTTTAATTTCTTGCAATTTATTTAATTTTCATTATGTATTTAATATCTCCATTACGATACTTAACCAAAATTTGCTAATAATAATCAAAAGGGGATTTTCGAATGAGTTTGAAAAAGAAATCTTAAATTTTATTATAATCAATTCACCTCCTCTTGATTGCTCTAAATGGAACCAACAACCCTACTTGATCCGTATTATTTGCCTCAACATCATCTTCATTATCTTCTTTAATTGGAGGCAAAGGTTTTGTTTGAGCACCAAGATCCCATTTGTGGACCCATATCAAGTCACCCTCATTATTGTAAATCTCTTTGAAATCAACCTGTTCTAGATTTCCTTCGATGAAAGGTTGACTTTGTTTCATAGTAATGGAGTCATTATTAAATTAATAGCTAATTTGCTCCAACATATAAGTAACAAACCTTGCCAAGGGCAAATGATAGAAATTATGGGTAGCACCTTTCCTAAACAATTCAAATATCCATAATCCATAATCTATCTTAATGTTTTGTGTAAGGTTGCCTAAAACTAATAATTATTCAATAATGAAACGATTATGGCTTAAAAAAAGGTTGTAATTATGTACACTCTAGATGTAGAGCACTTTAGTGAATATTGAGAGAGAATTAACCCCTAAAGTTGCTGCTTCATCTAGCAAATTTGAAGTGAACTCATGTTCCTAACTACAGAAATTCTTATACTAATCTCTCATATTGCATAAGTCAACCTATTGACACCTACCTCACTTAATCTCTATGATTTTTAAAATAAAATATTTATGGATCACTATGTTATCCCTACACATTAGAATAAAGAACATATCCCATTAGCTATTGAAACTTCTCATACTTAAATCCAACAGGATATTTCTCAATAGAAAAACAATAATCACCAATTAAATTACCAAAGAAGAGTTCTAACAACTAAAACACAAACGCATTAGAATAAAGAACATCTCCTATTGGCTATTAAAACTTTCTATACTTAAATCCAACACGATATTTCTAAATAGAGAACAATAATCACCAATCAAATTACCAAAGAAGAGTTCTAATGGCTATAACACAAACACAATTAGGTAGGCTATTCATCTTTTCAAAACCATTGTAGCGCAAGTTTAGTTAAGTCTAAAAGCCAATTTAATCTAATAGATGCTCATCAAAGTCCCCACCATAGTTAACATTCTTTGTTTCAAAAAGATTGTGGTACCTTGTAGCATGATCTAAAGAAGGGAAGTAGTTATCAAGTAGTGATGATTAAAGCACGAATGGTGGCAGTGGTAGAGTAGCATGGCGATGCTAATGAATGTATGTTAATGTATATGCTTTACCAACATTTGAGGGTTTTTGATTTGAGTGCACGATGGGCCTTTTTATCCTTACTATGATGATTGATGAAAGATGATAAGGCTTTTGTTAGAGTTGGGGTTTTAGAGAAGAGAGCAAAAATGGTGATGAAGCATACAAAAATTTGTAGGAAAGAGAAGGACATGAAGTGGTTTGTTGAGTTTTGGTAAAACTTTTGGAGTAAAATTGGCAAAAAAAAGGAATGATGGATGATGGAGGGCTCGAAGTATTTGTGTGTAGGTGTAAGAGTGGAAGAGAGGAGGAAAGAGGAAATGAAATGGAGAATGGTTGGGGTTCTATAGGTTCTAATATGTAGAACTTTAAATAAAAGGTCTGAACAAAACAATATAAAAGGTTTGAAGCTCTTATGTAACAAAACAAAAGTTTTGGGTCAATTGTAAAAGTTCTAGAGCTACTTTCCTTTTATAAATGACAGCTTACTGTAGATTAAGGGAGAAAAGGAAATTCGATTTGTTTTCGAAAAAGCCCCACCTTAAGATGCTTTAAACACAAAATTATGATTATGCTAAGGTTTCTCAAAAAAATAAAAAAAAGATCCATCAAAGTAATGTAGTATGAAAGCAAATCTAAGTTCATTCTAAAACGATATAATGTGTAAACAAGGTTAACAATGCCACATAAGTTCTTCAACCACATTCTAAAAGCAATTTGGGTAGAGGTAACATTTCAAAAAAGTTATAAATACTTCAATTAGTTGATCAAAATCAAGAAACATAATTGATTGGCATGACTTTGAGAAATTGTTATCTTAGTTACTTTAATATCTAGATTTGAGCTACCATAAGCACAAGGAGTGTATAAAATGCACCAAAACAAGATTTTAACAATTTGACACTTAAAGATAGTTCTAATAGCATAAATAAGTTTGTTCTGAAGCAAGAACAACACCCGAAAGGCAAAACTTCACCAAAAACACATATTGAGTTTCTTAAGACCAAGTTAAACAACTTGCAAGCTCAAAAGAGGTCATAAGGACCAAAGTGCACACCAAGTTATTATCAAGCAAAATTAACACTTCCAACACATTTCAAATAAATAATTAAACTACAAAAAGACACATGCAAGCCGTATTTCTCAAAGATTCACAAAAATGTTATCTAAGTTCCTCAAGGTCTTTTATAAGAGCGAAAAGGGTCCAATGTTTTAGACTAGTTCCAAATCACATTTATGACATTCCAACTTCTCATAAAAGTTGCCAATTAGACATGGAAAACAAGAAAACCAATAGAGAGTGCACATGGAAACTAAAAATAACATAATTGATCTAAAGTAGTCAAGCCACTAAGTAGGGGCATATCAATATTTTTAAATATATTCATATATATTGCTAATGCCATTTTAAATGCAATCAAGCAAAATAACGATCATTACTTTTCCATTCCATTTTTATTGCAAATTTATTTTTGTTCTATTTCAGTCAATTAGTCAAATGTGAAACTAGTAATATATTAGGTATATATATGAAAATAAATATATATCCTTACTTTAATATATGACTTGATCCATAGATTAGGGTTTTATTGATAAATATGAAAATATAATACAAAAGATAAATGAATAATTATTCATATAGTCCTATAAAAAAATTTACAATTTTTGTATTTTATGATAATGAGAATTCCACCTAATAATTATTTTTATAAGCCAAACATCATAATAGGCTAATGACTTTAAAGGAGTAAAACATTTATCCCATTATATTTCTATTAAGTTAACTAAATGTGTTGTGAAAGACTTTGACTGAAAAGTGATGGATATATTTGATGATTTTTTTCCTTTTCCTTTGAATAATAAACTTGTTTGCATTTTATTTAGAATCTTGGAGGCTCAATGTAAATGTAATAAGTTGAACCAAATACCCTTTGCCCAAGCTGAACATAGAAAAAAGAACTAGATTAATAAGGGATAATACTCTTAAATATGATATTTTTTTAAAAATATTTTACAAATATTGTACATGAAAAAATTACTTCAAAAATAAATTGTTAAGATGCACACGACATTCGTGCCTTTAATTCAAAAAAAAAATATACTGAAGGAGTGGGTAGTGTCCGCATCTTTACTATATATATTTTTTAAGGCACAGATGCTACCCACGTCTTTGGTAAAAAAAAAAAATTACATTGAAGCCATGACACTGTTATGTTTTCAGTACAAATTTATAAAATTACAGATTACATCCGTACCTTCAAAATATATATTTAAAATAATTATTTCGAATACAATATTTATAAAATATTATTACCCGATTAATAAGTCCAAATCCCCTAACCCGGACAACAACGCCCAAAACCACTTCTTCTTGTTTTTTTTTTTGGGCCTCATGGAGGACATGGAAACTTCGAAAACTCAAAAATTCTCCTCAATCCCGATCCCGCCTTTTTGAGAAAAATAGAGGGAAACTCGAAAACCCAAATCAGAATGTCCCATGTCATGTCTATACATTTACCCTCACCCAAACGTTTCAGTAGCATTTCCGCTTCACTCTTCATAACAACATCTGAGAACAGAAAACAAGTAATTTTAGGAGAAGTTCAAAACTTGGGCGTCGAGAATGGCTGTTCCTTCAAGCTCTCCTGTTAAGCACGGTGGGTCTATTGCTCAGGAGCACAAGGACAGCAATGAGAATGTCAACCAAGATAGTGCTGATGCAGCACTTCAACAGCAACAACCTAAGCGTTCCAAGAATCCCGGAGTTCGTGTGGTTGGTGGCCGTATTTACTGTCCCGTCAATGGCAAAACCTGCCACCAGGTACTTTTTTTTTTCCGGGATGCTTCTTCCGATGTGTCTTCCATGTCGTGACTCAATCTTATAATGAACACAAATGACCGGCTTGAAAAGCAAAGATTATATACCCATTTATGGAAATGACGTTAAACTTATGATAACGTTTTAGTTTATACTTCTGGATAAAAACCTTAACCTTTGGCTCGCATTTATAGATGGGTACTATGATAATTTTGCATCTTTATGTTGGTGTTCCTTGCTTTGATTATTCATATTTGCTTTCTTCAAGTGTCGTCAAAAAACACTGGATTTCTCAGCGGCTTGCAAGAACATTAAGAACGACAGGCCCTGCACAATAAGATTCTGTCACAAATGCCTCTTGAACAGGTAACATACGTTAATCCTAACATTGATGTGTGTTCCTATATTTCTACGTAGTATTGTGGCTGTGTTCTTGGACTGAGCCTGCCTTTGCTTAAAAATGTGCATTTTTCTTTTGCAGTTTACACGAATAGGATGTAATGACAGAATTTGAATACAAGCTGCTCTATAGTTGCTTATTATATCGTTGTCCTCATTGAAAATGTTCAATGAACGAAGAAAATGAGTCTCTTTTTGCTTTGGAAATAAACTTATTACAACGTTTTTATTTTTAGATTATCTAGTACTTGAAATATGAAAACATTTTCTACAAAAGATACGCAAAGATAATTTTCTTTTTGTTTTACTCAACTTTTAATCTAGATATGGGGAGAAAGCAGCTGATGTTTCCGGGTTAGATGACTGGAACTGCCCCAAATGCAGAGGCATTTGCAATTGCAGTTTATGCATGTAAGCCTTTGTAACTACTGTCTTCTATAGCTGATCTTGGTGAAACAGCATGGTTGATGTAAAAAAGACTGTGATTGCAGGAAGAAAAGAGGCCAAAATCCCACTGGCATATTAGCGCACACGGCCAAAAAAACAGGATTTTCCTCCGTCTCTGACATGTTGTGCATTAACAGCCCTGAAAAAGCTGGTCATGATCACACTATAAAACATGACAATCCCTCTCCAAAGAACTCTCCTGCATCGACTAAGGTATAAGAAAACAGGTTTTTGTTCTTGAACGTATACTCATGCATATGGATCTATTGTTGGATTCATTGGCCAATCATTTAGGAAGTGGATTTATCTCTTGCAGAAACCCAAACCCTCCTTTCCAAAGATATTGGATAAGGAAAACCCCTGTGGCCATGTTGATCAGAACTTGGATATTCGCAGATTAGAAGCAAACTCAGACAAGAAATCTGCCAAGAAAAGAACACGTGAAGGACTGAAGGAAATATATAATGGAAATGGGGTAGATGATGATAGTCATCTGAAGAAAAGTACTAGAAAGAGCCCCAGATTATCCAAAAAGGTTTTGAATGATGAAGAAGATCGTGATTTGAAAAGGAAGGATGGATCTCCACTCAAAGTTAAAAAGAAATCAAAGTTGGAAGTTGTTGACAATTTAGCCCCTGTTTCTGCCAAAACAGAGCAAAATCCAACTAATGATGTTGCAGGCACCAGTGATGCTACAGCATCAAAATCTGTAGGAAGTGATAAAGTCAGAGAGAAGAATAAGAAAGCTGCAGAGTCAACCATAGTGGATGGAACCATTGAGAGCCATCTAATTGAGTTGCCTGTCAATAAAGTCAGAAAGAAGAAAAAGAAAGCTGCAGAGCCAATCACAGTGGATGGATCCACTGAGAGCCATCTAATTGAGTTGCCTATCAATAAAGTTGGAAAGAAGAAAAGGAAAGCTGTAGTGACAACTATAGGGAATGAATTCACTCAGAGCCATCAAATTGAGTTGCCTGAGGTACCACTACCTGAAGGCACACCCCTGAACAGAGTGGCAGGCATTGAGCTAACTCCAGACTGTGTGGGGGATGCATTACAGTTTCTAGAGTTTTGTGCTGCTTTTCAAAAGGCAAGTTCACATTTAGTTGTTCCAGTATGATGGATGTTACCTTACATCATAAAATATTAGGTTCTGCTCATTGCTTATGGATGTATTGTTATAACATGACCTTGAAATAAATTGCATATAATGTCCTACAAGTCTTAATTCAGTTTACCATTTTCTTTCTTATGTGCATTTAAGTTTTGACTTTGCTACTTTTCTTCAGGTCCTTGGTCTAAAGAAACGGGAGGCTGAAACCATACTTCAAGAATTGATATGTGGGAAAAAGACACGCCATAGTCCCATATCATCTATAGTAGTTCGTTTTCATATCAAGTTGTTGTCCTTGATACTAAAGGATTTAGGAGAAAAGTAAAATTCTTTTAACAAAAATTTGTATGACTTGAATTTTCTCTTTTTAATTTATGAGCTGTATGTTTCATGCCTTAAGGTGTTTTTTCCCTCTTTTTTTTTTTTTCCAAAAATGTAGGTGTACATCCTTGAGTTCAACAGATGGAAGAAGTTCCTGGTTAAAAGCTCTAGAGAAGTATGTTTCTGATTATGAATGTGAATCAAGAGGATATCCCTTGGAGTGTCTTGATTTCAAGTTTGATTGTTATGGCTCTCTTAACTGCTTGCAAAAACTTAGACTTCTGAATTTTCTATGTGATGAAGTACTATGTACTGAGTAAGTAATGAGGACTCCTGTGACTACATGTCTTAGCGAGGACACTTGTCAATACCTTCCATTTTCACCTAAAATGTTTTCTGACCAATGTCCTTGCTTGTGTCTTTCAGACGTTCTAGGAGATGGATAGAAGAACAGAATTCAAAATATATTCAAAATGCCAAGGAAGCAAGAGAAAAGCTCCATGAAGCCAAGGATAAAGTAACTATGTTTGCCAACCACATCATTCAGCTACTATGTTCCAATATTTTCACTAATTATTGCTAACATTTCTTTTTCCTCAGGAGAAGCTTTTAAAACAGAAGATGCAGAGTGAGGTGGCTGAGGCAATTATTGCAAAAAATGGTGTTCCTTTATCAATTGAAGAGCATAAAGCTATTGTTTCCCAAGTGAAACATGAAATAGCTCAAGCTCAATCAGAACTGCTGGAGCTGACAAAGATTACCAAGGGTATGATTTTTTATTCTATTATATGTTGTCACTTAATCATGCAGAATGTTTCAGTTCTATTCTTAAGCAGATGTGAAGTTCACTGCTATTTTAGGTAAAAAAGGTTTTTGTCTTTGTGGGAATCAGTTGCTGGACTCAATGACAATTGTTTCTATCAATAGTTCTTGTGCTTTAAAAGAGGGTGGAAAGAGCCTTTTTCCACCCTTTTGTGGGAGTGGACGCACCAAATCTTGTGCCATTGAAACCCTGTGCCATTTTTCCATGATGATTTGGTCCAGAAGCCTATATTTGTATATCGGTTTGTGCTTTTGTATTTTATTAGTTAACACTTCACACTCATTTGTGGGCTTGAACTTAGATTGAAGCTTGCCAAGTGGATGATCATTTGTGGGGGTGTGAAATGACAGAGGATTTGAACTCTTGACTTGCTTTGATGCAATGTTGAATCTAGTTTCACAACCATTTGATCTAACAGGTTAAACTAGTAGATTGGTGTGAGCTTCTATATTTTATTACTTAACAAGATGTAAAGAAACTTGATTCTTTAGAAATGTAGCAAAAAGAAAGTTCTTGAAATCTGCAATAAATATGAGTTCGGATATACTTCACAGAGCAAATGCCTTTTTTTTTTTGTTTTAAGTCCTGAATATTTTCCTTTTTGTTTTGACTATGGTAGATGCAACTTGTATGATTATTTTTCTTGTAGGGACATGTATGAGCAGGTGGATGAAATTGTTTATGAATAGTGATGGGGAGGAAATATAAAAGATCCGTTTTTATACATATTAGTTTGTCTACTCTGGTTTTTTCATGCAGAGCACAGGTCTGATGCTGTTAGGACAGAGGCCATCATGTTTGATGATAAAAACCATGGATTCTGGAAACTGAAAATTTACAGTGATGGGCAGGATATTTTGCTTCAAGGTTGGTTCTAGTGCTTGACCTGCAGTTTCATATGCATGAGCTTCGGATAATAACTGTTTTGTTCTTTCAATTTCATAGATGTGATCTCCCTTGAATCAGATAAGTCTAAAGAGAAGTGGATCTGCTTTGATGCTGAAAAGAAAGATGCTGTTGACTCGTATATTTCTCACTGTGTGTAAGTTCTTTTTATGTTGTTATGTTCAAATCACATGCTGGCTTTATATAATTGTATGCAGCTCTAGAGTTAAGAAAACAACTAGCTGGTTACTTGTCAATCATTTTATTTTAATCAAAAGTCTACAAGAGTGAAGTAGTACTAACATGTCCCTTTGCCAAGTTGCACAAGTTGGTGATTATCTTGAATTCTTGTTGGAAATCTGTTGAGTTTGCAGGATGCCTTTATGAAATCTCTTTTAGTTTTACTAACTTGTATATTTAGTTATCTAGTGAATTTTTGTCATGGTTGTGTTACTTAAGTTTTTATTCAGTTTGGAGTAGTTTCACTGTAAATAATTAGTTAGCACATGAAGGGCCAGAAATTTGAACATCTCACTAGAATCTGTTCCCTTCAGTGCACAGAGATGGTTGCAGACACCTTTATAATTTCTCCGAGTTTTAGATGTTTCATGAGTGAGTTTTATTCAATTGCACCTGCATAGTGCATTGGAACCTGAATACCTGCTACAAGTGTTTGACATTTTTCTACGTACTTGAATTGCCAAGTTATGCAAAATAATCTAATGAAGAAATATTATGAGATGTATAAAGTTGATACATCTTTTATATATCAGAAGCACAATCAAGGAACAGAACGAACTAGTCCAATTAGCTGCTAAGGATTTTGACCCACATTTATTTTATGGACTTAGTAAATTTGTGAAGAATACTAGTGTCTAGAAGCTTCATTTTGTGAAGGTAGCATGACCGATGGTATTGTATCAGTATTTCTTTTTTCAGTTCCTTACTCATATGGTGTACTGATGCGGCTATTTTTTCTGCTGTGGCTGCAGTGTGAGAAGGGCAAGAGTTAGCAAAGTCAACAGTTGAGCTTCTGGTCTGAGTAACCAGTCGAACGTAACCAAAAGCATTTTGATACCATTTTGTGCCCGATGGTATGCACTCCTTTTCTTGCTCTATTGATATTATGTTTTTCCGATCAAGATTTGTTTGCTTGTATTCAAAAATTAATTCACAGCGGCTGGTTGTGAACTTGGTGCTCAGTATTATAGCTTATATATATATATATTCTCATTTTACTTTCATTTATTTTAATACCCATGATGTTGTTAGGCTACTCTGGGATTGAGTGAGATGAGAGATCGAGAAAATTAATATATGATTGGCATTTTGAGAGATGGGAGGGTGGGGAGCAGTATATGGTGTAAGGTAAAGGGGTATGGGGATTTACTTTATACATATTTTATATCCTAAATTTTTTATAATGAAAGCTTTGATTAGGTCTCGTTTGGAGGATTTATAAACTGAATTTCCAGTTTGGGAAAATACCAATTGAAACCAAGTAGGAAAACTGGAAAACCGAAATTTCGGTTTGATTTGGTTTCCTTTTCATGGTTGATAATGCCTAAGAAACTTGTATACTTGCATTCCATGTTGATACCAAAGTTATGAATTCCATTACTTTAGCACAAAGTAACCAGTGCACTTCTAGACCATTTAATCAAATTAAAGTACACTTGTGCATTTTGAAACAGCTTGTCTGATGATCAACCGGCAAGAAAAGGGTTATTGTGTATTTTGGCGAAGAACGGCATGTATAAAGTTGAAGGGAAATTTGTGCTTGCTCCATCAAGTGCTAAGTCGATAACTTGGCATGCGAGCTGTTCATGTTATGTAACTTTCGGAAATGCCTGCATCATTGTATGACTGCTATGTGTATTGACTAGTGAAAATGTCTTGAGAGCTTTTGAGAAGATTTTCACCCAATTTCCAAATATCACTTGGAGAGCTTTCTTTAAAGAATTGCAGGAATTTGTGCATACCAGGCATCGTTTTGTGTTTGGAAGGGAAAAAAAAAAAATGAAATTCTTACTGTCAGGCCATCAGGATTTTTCAGAAACAAAATATGCTTTTGATTTTGGTCATGCATGAGGTGAAACTGAGAGATTAATAGCAACTATGTACAAGAAAGAGAGATTTGGAAAGATATAGTACAATAAAATCTTAAAAAGAAATGCATATCAAAGATTTGAAATTCAGGTTATTATATGTAATAAACTGTCTTTTGTATAGTTAATAAAAGGTAATTCATCAACATTAGCAATATGTTTACTTAGAGATAATAGAGTAGTTTTTTTTTGTTGTGTATTATTTTATTTATTTGGAAAAATGAAGGAATTTTAATTCTTGAGATTTTTATATTTTTTATTTCATTTGTAGCAAAAATAAAAAAGTTTAAATATAATATCCTTATTAATATTATGATTAATAATTAATATAAATAAATAGGTAATTTTTACTTGTGTTTTTAGGTTAATATTGTAATTAATAAGGTATAGCATTTAAATGAGTAATATCTACAATAAAAAATTACTAGTAACTATTGTAATAAAAATTCTTTATCTATTTTTGATAATAGTTATTTTTAAGATATAATTTTTCATTTTTTAGTTTATTTCATTTTAGAAAATAAATAGAATGTAAAATTGTTCATGTGAGCTATGAATTGCACCTCTTTCATTAGTTTAAGTTTATTTTTAGTGCAATCAATGTGAATTTCCCTCTAAAATTATGCTTGAAGTTTACATTGCAATATCAAATAGTTTTTGGTGAGAGGTCATCTAGAATTAGACAAAGCTATTTGCATGCTATATCATATTTGGTAGATTGAATGTGTCATGCCTTATAGACCCTTAGGATGTATAGTTTTTGCCGTACATTGTACGGAAACCTAGGGATAACCTCTCTGTTGTTCAAGAGTTTACCTTAAAATACAAGGCATATTTACATCTAAAATTTCCAACTTAGGGTTTAACATTTTTTAAGAAATTGATAAATACATAATAATTTAGACTAGCAGCATTTTATAAAGTCCATAGGTACATAATAGTAGATTTAAGGATTAATAATCTTATTACATATTAGTTTAGGTTATATATATGAAATTAAAATTAGAACTTAGATTAAATATATCTATAAAAGTGATCTTTCTACTCCACTCCTTACGGCTCCTTGGCATTTAGCGGCTAGGTTCTAACCAGGTAGGTGCCTGCAATAAAGAAAGTTTGTGGGGATGTAAGCTATAAAGCTTAGTGAGCTAAATCTTCTTATTGAATAAACAAGTAAATAATGAGCAGGTCATTTAATTCACATATGCCATGCATGAGCAAATCACATGAATGTAACAATATACATAGTTTACCAAACACCACATACAATATGGATTTATGCCTTTCGTTGCCAGGGGTTAGGAAATCACGAACTACATGTTGGCTCTAGGCTTTAGTGACCTCGGGCTATCTTTTGAGATAATCTATAAAGTCCTATATATACTTTTGAAGTGTACTTTCACAACTTGAAAATACATATGTATATCATACTAAGCCCTTCATGAGGTATAGATCGTAAAAGACTTGCAAGTCAATCACCCTTAAGCGATGAATCCTCAGACTAGGAAATTCTTAGGTCTTAATCAAAAGGCGACATTTCCTGTGTTCCATTTAGTTCCTAAAGGTCGAGACAAAGGTTGCCCACAGAGTGTGTCCTCTATGGGGCCTTTCCGTACCACCATGAGATGCTGATGACCTTCTTACATGCAGGACTCTATGATGCATGATTCGTTATATTTACGGTCGAATAATCTTAAGTCAGTTTATTTGGCTTTCATGGCAATTTATATAGATAATTGAAATTTCTACAATCTAAATGCAGGGGAAAAGCAATTGTCAATTAGCTGAGTATATTAATTTAGATTAACACTCAATCATAACATTCAAGCACACACAAGAACCTAATTGACCCCCGCATACAAAGCTAATTCACATGTCAGATATTTATAGATACACGGGTGCGCTAACTACAAGCACAAGCAAGGAACAGTAATCATCGGATTGTCACTCACCCAACCATGTGGTCCCAATTGTAGTAGTCAGGAGGCAGATCATCCTTGAATAGTGCATTACCTGACAAGACAAAATACTCGTATGAGTTGGGATCAAAACTAACATACACTAGTTTGGTTAATTTTGTTAGTTTTGCCGGTTTTAGTATTTTCTTTGTAACTTTTTCGTTTTAAATATGTTTTTTGCGTATTTATAGTGGTTTTAAAGGGCTTTGAATGTTCTTTTCATTTTAATCATTTGGACTTCAGAGGTTGCATCACGAATTGGGTAGATCGGGTATGCCTAGTTTATATTTTGTCTGAGGTTCCATTTCTATCTAATTTGACCTAGCAACCCAAGAGAATTCTACTTTGATCTCTAGGAGTGTGTTTAGGGCTTAAAATGGCGTGTGGATGCTTTGTTCCTTTTTGAAATTTCTTGAAGTTGGTTCAAGAATTTCGTTTAGTCTTTCCAAAGGCTTCGGTTTCACTTTTTCTATCTAGTTGGTGTTAGTTTTATGTTTTCTTTTAAGATTTTTAATTCCAAACTTTTTCTATTGATGTCTTGGCGTCTTTAGGTTATGGAAATGAAGAGATTCCCAAGTTTAATTAGTCCTTAGTTATGGTTTGAGATTTTTGGATATGTTTCACCTTTTTCTCTAAATTTCTTTCTACAAAAGGGCCTTTCCTTTCCTTATGATCTAAGAAGCATGAAGTGGGTCAAAAATACACTTGGTTAGCCCCTTAGCTTAGGTTTCCAGAAGTGTCAAGAATCTCCAATTTCTGATTCTTATTGGTTTTCTACAAATTCTAACATATAAGCCAAAAGAAGGATGGTGTTCCATAGTTTACACCTAAAGAAGAGGAATTGCATTTCTTTTTCTTTTTCTAAGCTAAATATATTCTAATATACATGGGAAATTATAAAACTAAGTAACATGAGGCTGTTCTAAGTTGTGGAATAGAATTAATACAAGGAAAAAGAAAAGAAAATAGAACTACATCACCTATGATGCAAGGATCCTATGCGCTAGTTGGAATTCTCCTATCTTTTCCCACTTCTTGAAGTGGCTTTGGGCTTTGATTTTCTTAAGGTCTTTAGCCCTCCTAATAGCCTCTTAAGTGTTGTAGATAATACCAAAAATGAGCTTGATTGGAGGTTGTTTGGTGTGTGATTTGTGGGTAGATGTAGTAAGGGTGCAACTGGGAAGAATAGGGGACAAGGATGCGATTTTTTAAGCTTTTACTTAGGGTTTTTGGGTGGTTCTTGGGAGTGGTTTTCTTATACTAATGCTTGAGAATGCTAGGGGCTTTATGAGGAAGTCCAAGAGTGACAAAATTAGAAGAAAAAACTTGGCGAAAATCATTGGAACATTACTGTTTTTAGGGGCAATCCTTCTGCGATTTTTCTTGAATGTTTGAGGGTGTTTATGGAGCTTTGGTTGAGGATGTTTGAAGGGATCTTTCTCTAAATAGAGGGGCCACGTGAGGGGTCTTTGAGGGTGTAAAATCAAAAGATTTGGCAGCTAATTTGGGAGGGAATTTTCCTTTGGTCTTTAGCATGTGTTAGTGGTTAATAGTATTATCCATTGGATAAAAGGTTACATCTTGGGGAGCATATCTGCCATTTAGGGTGATTAGGCATTATGTTTGTCTCCCTTAGGCTCCTATTTAGTTAGTTCCTAGTTGCTATATCATTTGGTTAGACTAATCCTAGTTATATCTCCATTTAATCCCTTAGTTGTCCAACTGGTGGTTCACCTAGAGCAAGGGCAAATTGGGGCTTGCTTTGGGTTGAGTTTTTTCCTTGTTTTCTCATGGTTAATTGAGCTTTATTTAGGGCTTGGATGGGGGAAATTTCAAGTCAAATTTGGGCTTTAGATTAGAGCATTGGTGGCTCAAATGTGGTTATATTCCTTTCCCTTGACACGCCACTTCTAAGAATTGTTAAGGGTTATGTTTTCTAATTTTTATTTCGCCCAATTTGATTGTTTTATAGAGTTGCTTTTGATTAAGATTTTGGGCTTCTTTAGGCTAACTATGGGGTAGTTCATTGTTGTTTGAGTTTCGATTTCATTCGGATCGAATCTTAAGTTTTTTTGAGCTCGACGTTGGTTGTTCTTGGTTCCAAAGGAATTCCTAATATCAACGGTTGTTTATAAGAATTTGGGAATTGAATTTGGGCTTTTTGAACATCCAAATTCAAGTTTAGGGCTCCTAAGGCGAGGTCTTATCATCGGGTCTGGCTAGGTTTTGAATTTCTTGGATATGGTTACATTAGTTGGTTCACGTATTGCAAAGAAAATCTAAATTTTGTAGTTGGGTTTTCTTATTTGCTTTATGATGTATTTCTTTGAGATTTTTCTTCGTACTAATTCTTGATTTGGAATTTTCTAAGGTTTACAGAATGGAGCATGATAGAAAAAAAGAACGAATATTGTTAGTGGTTTCAATGGAGAGGTAAGTGAACCTGCAAAGCATAAGGAGAGTATGAGTTATAAGAGTATTGGGGTTGTCTAGTGTTACTATTTTGATTCTCAAGTCAGAATGCTACATGAGAGTAAAGAAATAGTTGAAAACATAGTTAAGAAGTTGAAAGGTTTCAATGCTTTTACTAGTAGATAGTTTTGAGTATTTATAAGTAACATTGATATGCGGTTATTCTTGAAGAGCGTGAGGCATATTTATAGCTACACATTTAGGGTATTTAAGTAGTGAGAGAATGGGCAACTTACTTTGTAATGAGTCATATTTATAGTTGACTAGGTCAAGAGGCCCTGGGTAAGAAAGGCCAAGATTTCATTTGGGCTTATGATCAAGCTTTTTGTGTGAAATTAAATATGGGCTTAGATTAAGCTTATGCCCACATCCGAAATGGTTTATCAACAATTGTGAAAATAGGGATAAGTATACTTTTAATCCCTAATATTTATGTACTTTTTTTTTTATTTAGGCTTCCATTTTTTTCTTTTAATTTGAATACTTTATAAAAATAAGAGTTTCATTTAATACATTAAATTTTTTATTTATCTTACATATGTATTAGCTTTAGACTTATTGGTTAAGATGGTTAGAGTGCATACAGATTTATCAACTCATTTTCTTACTTTAAATTATTATTTTTATATTTTTTATTGTATTATATAAATAAATATATGTAATGTTATCATTTTATTAATTTAATTATTATGAATCAATTTAAGGTTAATACGTGTCATGAGTAGACAGAAATTTTAATAGATTTGATAAAAATCTTCTTTTAGTAAGGTTTTAAAAATACTAAGAATTTAAGTAAAGAAAAAAACTTAATGATTTAAATAGAAAAATATGGAAAAATTAATGATTAAGTGTAATTTTTCCGTATAAACATGATAGTAACGGTGTATGTGGCACGAGTCTAATATGAATGAAGCTGAAAAAGGCGATCAAGTAAGGGATTGAAGAAGATCAAATATCTAGGTTAGGGAATGTGGAACCAGGAAGGATGGTATTTTTGAAGAAATAGGGAAAGTTCTACGCTATTCTATATTTTTAACTACACTTCTTCTTCCTTCTTCTTTTTTTTAAATATAAATAAACAAGAGGGATTCTATCTCAATAAGAGAACAATGATCAAAGCTATGCGGCCTAAGGGCTATAACAACTATTACATGGTGAAGAGGATATTGCTGCCACGTAAAGTAGCTATTTTACATGTAAGATATAACTAAATATGGAATGTTTCCATGGAGATAAAGAGGGGAATCAAATAATTGTTCCCAAGCTAAAGTCCCTCTTGTTTCTTATCCTCTCACTTCTGAATACTCTCTTAACTATAATTGTAGAGACATCCAAGCCTCTAAAATTAGTAAATGCAAAAACACGGAATCATAATCTGAGAGCCCCGGTTAACCTATCCTCTCGATGTTCATGAAAAACATGGCTCACCACCTCCTCTGATCCATTTAACATAGGCCAACTTGATAATCAATATATATACGAAAGAAAATATGGTCCTCAAAATCAATCTCAATCCAGAATCCTAGTAAAACAAATGTTTCCGCACAGTGTTCCATCAGTCGGAAAAATTAAATAACTAATTCAAAATTGAGGAATTTATTCATCTCTATAAATGTGCTCATCGCCTGCTGATAGTGGAAATTATTCCATGCAAAATGCAGGTTATTAGATGGCGTTCACTTTCTCCTCCAAGCTCAAGATGATTCTATGCTTTTGACAAACTTCTTAGCCTGCAAAGGAAAAAACAATATAAAGACATGGTCGACAACATCCGGGCATATAAATATTTATTTGCAAGCACCTAACAAGCAAGTTCCATTACATAAATATGGAAGGCACTGTGAAATAAATGGAATATAAAGTGAGGCCAGAAGAACAAGAGTATCAAGATTGTCCTTCGTAAGTACTTTATCCCTTTGCCACCCTGCAAGCAACTTAAAAGTCTCCCAAAACATGCAGATATGTTGTACAAATAACCCCGGCTAAAATACACACAACATGAAGATGAATGAAAAATGAGCAAGAGGTGAAAGTGGCTCTTCTGATGTATACCTGTTCTAATGTCAAAAACATAATCACGTTCCAAGATCCAAGCCTCCCAAAATTTGGAAGAAAGCCCTTATAGAAAGCAAGGGGTCCCTGTATGAAAAGTAATAGTGGGTTTTAGCATAGCTTTTTTCTTTTTTTGAGGTTTCACATTCACTTAGCAGAAGCTATTCTATTGATGCTCACTCAAAACTAAACTTGACATAAAAAAATAGAAGCAATGGAGAGGAGGTGAAAAATTTTGTTGCTGTTACATTAATTAAAGATTTACCATCAGCATGAATCGATAGTAAGCTGGTAAGTAAAGAAAAAGCATAATTTACAGCTAACAATAGCTGCTAGGTAAAAGAAGAATTCATCTGTTTTTTCTACTTGATTGTCAAATAAAGGTTGGATTTCATTTTGCATGCCTTTCAAAATGATGGACTAATTGACTAATGAGGTATATGCCATCTATTCTGTATTCATTCAATACATATACTAAATCAAATCTTTCGGATTTAGTGAACAAAGTGAATCTTAATGTTTAGCTTCAAATTCAAAGAATCTATACTGAAACAAATCTAAGTAATCATGTGACAACTTTAGCAATATCCACTAAAATAATACCAGAACAACGGTATGGAGAGATAAGAAACAACATATAAGTAAAAGAGACGGACTCACGTCATTCTTTAAGGTCTTAACAAAACAGTCAATGGTGCTTTTATAAGCAGAATCTCCCATCATTCTTGACTTAACCTGCCAAAGAAAATATATCAACACAACATCGTTTGAGCAGAAAGAGCGTGTTTTAAGCCTGTAAATGGTGTATCACTGCTCAAAGTCATTACAGAACAAACAAAAGAAAAACATCAGAGCAATCATCGCTTTGAGTTGATTATAGCAATTTTCATAGAGATAGAGAGAGAGAGAGAGAAAGGAATATAAGTTACGCACGGATGGGGACAACAGATTTGACCAAGATATTAAGGACCTGGGACATGACATGGCCAATGCATACAAATAATTTTGTGAAACATACTTCCTTTGCAATATTATAGAGTATATCATATTAATCACAGGGCTGACCTAGAATTCTTAGATTTAAAAAAATGATACATGATTTTATTATTTTCGCTTATGTAATGATTGAAAATGGATTGTATGAAAAGATATTTGTTTCCCATGACATATCATGTGTCTAACAGGTATACTCATCATTCTTTCGTATGACCTTTTCCAAGATTATGTGTTTCTATAGCAGGCTTCGTTTTGATGACAGGGAATATATATGCCTTCAGTTTGCATACAACCAAGTCTTCTAGACTGAGTAAATAAATCCAACAACTTAAACCTCAATACCTAAGAGTATGAATGGACTGAACACTCAGTGGGGCACAGGATATAGTGTTTTTGATATGAACCAGAAAATTACGATAACAAAAATTATTTATTATTTTTATTTTTATTTTTTATTTGTTTATTGATTTTTGTAGAAGAAAAATTACGAACTTTGATATACCTTCAATGAAGAAGGTCCATGAGCAACATGCTCATCAAGAGGCACTCTCTCTTGTTAACACGATTTTTTTTTTATTTGTTGGCTGCTCTTCTCTCTCCTACTCATATTTATATTTTTGTTTCCTTAAAAATACTGTATTTATTACCTAATAGCATCTCTTAAAATATCATTCACAGATAATCTCCAGATAGGTTATATCAATTGATATGAACCAGAAAATGCCTTTTCACTTTCCCAAGAAAGAACCAGAAAAATGTCTTTTTGCATACCTCCACTCCACATCAGCAATAACCACAAAACAACTAAACTAGATGAAAAACTCACCAGACCACCCACACAAAACACAACACCCAACACAACCCTTCACACAACACACACACACACCCCAACACAAAACACAAACCAGCACCAATGCATCAACACCAACACAGCATTATTACTGAGGTGGAGGATCCAAAGATCCATCCTTACTCTGTTTCTTATAATTATGCAAAATAGGAGATTGAACACACAGAGTCCTATCAGTTTCTATATGAGATAATAAGAAGGGAATTTGAATCCAGGCAATATATATCGATTGAGCAAAAAATAAGGGGCGAAAATTGTAGTAGAACCTAAAGACATCAAATTCATTTAGATATGAAAAGTTGATGTCCTACCACATCAACGGGAGAGCCAATACAAACAGCAAAAAACCCTGCCCCAAGACCAGCAAGGAGATGAGTGACAACGTTGTCTGTGAAGCCAGGAATTTTCAAAATTGTCTGTGAAGAAAATACATAATTTAGTTATAGTTGAGATAATTGACTTGCAAAGGACAACTCCACAAACAACAGCTTTTAACTACTGACTAACCTGTTTCACTTGATCGTAGCTGGCAAGCTCAGCAGCATTTATAATAGCATTTCGTGCCACATTGGGTCCAACTCCGGTCCAAAGAGCTGTAATGCCTTCCTGTTCATCAAAAGTGAATTGGGAAAACCAGCTGAAAGTTATTAGCTGATGAGACATTTTAGAATTTGTAGAAAAGTTTAGTTAATATTTTTTGTTCTTTCTTATCAGCTAGAAGATTTATATTTATTTGTTTAAATTAGATCAAATCTGATCTAATCTGTTTTCAGGGGCACTATCCTTGCCCGTAGGACATGCCATTTCCATTGTAGATGTATTTAACTCCATCTAATGTAAAAAATGACTTATGAGAGTTTCTCCCTAAATTTGTTTCCTAAAATCATTATGGTATCAGAGCTCTAGTAGATAAAAAATTGACCAGCTTGCTCCAAACATGAGTGGGAAACCTGAGAACACTCCTGGACTAAAACTGAAGTTCAGGTAACTTGATCACCCAACTTTACCAGGACAGAATCTTAGGGCTATCTTGCTCGTAGGAGTAGACCAAAACACGTTGCAGATTACCCAACATAAACTCAATGGAGCAAACTTCCATGAATGGCTCCAATTCGTGAAATTGGTTATTAGAGGAAAAGGGAAACTTGGATATGTGACCGGGTCAACCACCATTCTAGACCATGAATCGGACGAGTATAGAGTATGGGAGGCCGAAAACTCTATGGTCATGGCTTGGTTGATAAATTTGATGGAACCCTGCATTGGTAGAACATACCTCTTTTGTGAGACGGCTAAGGAAATCTGGGATAATGTCCAAGAGATCTACTTAGACATGGAAAATTCTTCTCAACGATTTGAGCTCCGATCCAAACTTCGTAATACCACTCAAGAGAATATGAGTGTGACCGAATGCTTTAATCTACTCGTGGAACTTTGGCAGAAAGTGGATTTGTTTTATGAGATCAACTAGAAATGTGTTGAAGACGGAACTCAATACAACAAATTGTTAGAAAAGGACCAAGTATTTGACTTCATATACAGATTAAATCCTGACCTTGATGAGGTGAGAGGGCAACTCATAGGAAAGCAACTCATTCCATGTCTTAAGGAAGCTTTCGCAGAGGTAAGGCATGAAGGAAGCAAGCGTTGGGTTATGATGACCACCGGACAATCAAACTCGAGTTCAGCCCTGGTAATGAAGAAAGAGATAATTCCTAGCGCCTTTGCAAAGGAAAAACTATGGTGTAATATTTGTCAAAAGACAAATCACACTCACAATACATGTTAGAAGCTGCATGAGAAACCAAATCATTTAAAATTCAAATGCCATAAGGAGGTAAATAGTACTAAGATAGCCTAGGTTACGGAAATAGGGGCACAAACTATAGGAACGGAGGTATAATCTAACGTTGGGGTCAATCTCCAGTCAAAGTAACTTGCCGTGTTACAGCAAATCCTTGGGCAAACTAAACTTAATTTGGGTATCCCTAGTGAGTTACCTACCACTACCGTAGCTACTTAAAAAGGTATTTGTTTAAAAGTTCCCATATATAAAAAACAGAATGGTTAGATCATTGATACGGGGGCATTCGATCATATGTGTAACTTAATGCATTTCTTTGATCATTTGGTGGAAAGTAATAACCTTAGTAGAATTTTGGTAGCTAATGGTAAGAGTGCTACATCAAAAGGAAAAGGAAAAATCTTGATTGATAACTTGAAGCTAAAAGAAGTATTATTTGTGCCTAAGTTGAGATATAACTTGTCGTCTATAAGTAAGCTGACAAAAGACATGAATTGTCAAGTAACTTTTTTACCTTCATACTGTGCTATGTAGGATTGAGCTTTGGGGAAGATGATTGGTAGTGCTGAGGAATTTGATGGCCTTTATTATCCATCCGGAGTTCAATCAAGGTCTAGTTTTGATTCCAAGTTTAGGTCTTTCTATTTTGTTAAAAATAAATCAAAGATTATGCTTTGGCATGAATGCTTAGGTTATCTTAGTTTTATGTACATGAAATATTTGTATCCAAGGTTGTTCAGAAATAAACACGTTGGTAGTTTTAAATGCGAGCATTATTTTTAGCTAAATTTTCAAAAAATTCCTATTGCACACATCCATATCAGCTATCAGAATTGTTCCATCTTATACATGGCGATATTTGGGGTCCTGCTCATATACTAACATCCTCTGGACATAAATGGTTTGTCACGTTCATAGATGATCATACACAAACCTATTGGGTATACCTTTTAAAGGAAAAATCTGAAATTTGTACCATGTTTAAGCAATTTCACAAACTAATTCTTTCAAGCCAAATATCCAAATATTTCGAATTGACAATGGGAGAGAATACCTCTCTATGGAGCTTAATAACTATCTCCTTGAACATGGAATTATTCACCAAACTTCTTATGTTTATACTCCTCAACAAAATGGAGAACGAAAAAACCGACACACACATAAAACAGCAAGGTCAATGATGCTTGCAACTTCAGTACTTAACCAATTTTGTGGGGATGCTATATTGATAGCCGCTTACCTTATTAACCGTATTTCATCTAGAACCCTCAAGTTCCGAACACCCATTAGTGTTCTACTTGAATCTTACCCACATACTCGCTTATTTAATACACTTCCACCTCAAGTTTTTGGATGTACAACCTTTATACTTAATAATTCACTCTATAAACACAAACTCGAAACTAAGGCTTTAAAGTGTATGTTCTTGGGGTACTCCCCTATGCAAAAGGGTTATAAGTGTTACCATCCTCCAACAAAGCGTTTCATCATTACATCTAATATTGTCTTCCTTAAAGAAGAACCATTCTACAACATGTCTTCCCAAGGAGAGACATCACTAGAAGAAGAGCAATGCTATCTTCCATTGTTATTAAGTTCTAATCTCTCATTGTCATTAGAAATGCATGGAAATTTGTTATCTCCTACTAGATTATCTCACTTGGAAAACTCAGCACCATTATCCCCTTTGTCTATGTCCCCTAAGTTGTCCACTTCAAAGTTAGTTGAATCAAGTGGTCCTAAGTCAAATCCTTCACCTCACGAGTCACCATCCAAATCAGATCAGCCAGTAAATCATGGGTCTTTGGGGCCACAATGTATTTCTAATTATGTGACAGATTATACTCCAGAACATCCTCAACTCCAGGTTTATTCAAGAAAGCAAAAAAATCCTCACCAAAGCCAAGTATCCAAGCTGAGGCAGTTGGTCCAGCAAAGTAGGGAAGAACTATCAGTACATGATAAGAAGGATTTACCTATAGCCTTGAGAAAGGAAAGAAGAACCTGTGCAAGGTATCCTATTTCTAATTATGTGCATTATTCTAACCTCTTACCTCAGTTTAGAAGCTTTGTAGCTTGTGTAGATGAAGGGATGATTCCAAAGAATATTCATGAAGCCGTAAAAAATTAGAATTGGAAGGATGCAGTCTTAGAGGAAATGACAATGTTGCATAGAAACAATACCTCAAAGATAGTTGATCTACCAGCGAGGAAGAAGCCGGTTGGAAGTAAATGGGTGATTAGCTTCAAACATAGGGCAGATGGGAGCATTGAGAGATATAAAGCAAGGTTAGTTACTCAAGGATATACACGGACATATGGAATTGACTATGAGGAGACGTTTGCACCAGTAGCAAAATTGAATTCCATCAGGGTAATCTTATCTTTGGCAACTAGTCATGATTGGCCTTTACATCTATTGGATGTAAAGAACACATTTCTGAATGGAGATTTAGAAGAGGAGATTTACATTCAACCTCCACCTGGATTTATGTTAGGGAAAAATGAAGGCAAGGTATGTAAGCTGTACAAATCTCTATATGGGTTGAAACAATCTCTTAGGGCATAGTTTAAGAGATTCAGTGACACTATGATTCGCCTAGGGTATATACAAAGTTAAGCAGAGCATAATATGTTTGTGAAATTTAGCAATGATGGTCTAAAATCCATATTAGTAGTTTATGTGGATGATGTGATCATTACTGGTGATGATCATACAGAAATTATGAGGTTGAAGGAAGAGATAAAGAATTGAGATAAAAGAACTTGGTGAATTGAAGTTTTTTTTGGGAAAGGAAATTGCAAGAAGTAAAAATGGGATTGTTATTTATCAGAGGAAATATACACTAGATTTGTTAAAAGAGAATAGGAAATTAGGTTGCAAGCCTGTAAACACTCATCTCACTCAAAACTGGAAGTGTTATGCACCTGAAAATGATACTTTGGTGGATAGAGGCTAATACCAAAGGCTAGTGGGTAGACTTATTTATCTGTCTTTGACATGATTAGATTTAGCTCATTTAATTAGCTTGATTAGTCAAACGATGCACGCACTCACCAAACATCATCTCGAGGGTGCACATCATATTTTAAGATACTTAAAAGGAAACCCAAGGAAAGGATTGTTCTTCAAGAAGTCTCAAAATAGGAACCTAAAAGCCTTTGTTGATGCAGATTGAGGTGGTGACATAAAGGATGGGAAATCCACATCAGGTTTTTGAACTAAACTTTTGGAAAATCTGGTTACTTAGAGAAGTAAAAAACAATCTATTGTAGTTAGAAGTAGTGCTAAAGCAAGGGATTTGTGAGATTATTTGGATTCAAAGATTGTTTCATGACCTACAAATGAAGGTGGATCAGGTGAATGTTTTCTGTGATAGCAAATTTGCTCTAAGCATTGTCAAAAAACCTGTTCAACATGATCGAATGAAGCATACCTATGTCTTGATTGCAATTTTATCAGATCAGAAATTGAGAAAAATCATATAAAGGTTCAACATGTCTCATCTAGAAATTAGGAAGTTGACATCTTTACCAAATCATTATCCAAGCAGCTGTTCAATGACATTATCTGCAAGTTAGGAATAATAGATATCTATTCCTTAGCTTGAGGGGGAGTTTAGAAAAGTTTAGTAAATATTTTTTGGTTTTTCTTATCAGATAGGAGATCTATGTTTATCTGTTTAGATTAGATCAAATTTGATCTAATCTGTTTTCAGGGGCACTATCCTTATCCATAGGATAAGCCATTTCCATTGTAGATGTATTTAACTCCATCTAATGTAAAAAATGACCTATGAGAGTTTCTCCCTAAATTCGTTTCCTAATTTCATTAGAATTACTATTTTTTTATTCCAGATCATGGGAACAACCTGCCTAACAATTGTGGAGTAGGCATTTAGTGCTCCAGAATAACGCCTTGGAACACCGGCTGGTAACTTTCCTTCAGCTTGCAACCTTACTTTAACAAGATCAGTTGGATTTGCAATCATAATTCCAAGAGCACCTGTTTCCACATGGAAGAACCCATCTCAAAATACAAATAACTAAAGCCAGTTCAGAACATGTAATATTTAGTTATAGTATATAGGTTTGGTGCTGTGAATGCTCTTCTATCTTGAATTCAATCTCCTTACCTGAGCAATATTTTAAATGTTAAGATTACATAACACAGGAGTCACATATGGGGAAGCAATGAATTTTGTAGGTGATCCAATCATTACCATCGGCCTTATACATACAAACTCACCCAATTCTAGGCATTTTATTAAGCATTTCACTGAGGATCATTTATTGTTTATATCACTAACTGAAATCCACACACAGGTTGAGCATAATGCCTATTTTGAGAAAAGATCTATTTGGAATATCTAATAAATCTCACCGGTTGTAAGTGCAGCAAGTATTTTCTTGGACAATGGAGCATCTCCAACATGGTCTTTACCAACGTACAAGGCTTTTACCTTTTGACATACAAAACAAACATTTGTGAAATTGTTAGAAAAATATAAACAGAAGAGAACAAAACTAACAAGTATGACAGGAGAGTTTTGCAAGGTTCAGAACCCACAGGCTCATACATCCCGATCCTAAGCCCTCCAAACAAACACTGACGATGTAATCCTGGTACAATTCCTTTCCATAATGCTGCTATCCCTTCTTCCCTTCCAATGGTGGCAACAGTACCAAGCATTCCTCTGTATTTTGGTAAGGCAACTCCATCACCAGAAACAGCACTTTTTTGGAGTTGAAGCCTGACTTTAGCAGTATCTAAAGGGATAGTGCAAATCTGCATCACATTATATGTGTGTGTTTGTTACTTGCAAAGCAATTTACAAATCGCAGCAAAGATAACGGCATCATTAGTAAAAGACAAGTTTGATCATTTAAACGTAGCCTGGACATGCTAGATGCCTTAGATTAAGAACATGCTTCAAATGCACATCATTTTTCCCAATTCTGATTAAGCAATGCGTTTTCGATAATCAAAATCGCAAAGCATTTTCCATGAAACAAAGGCACCAAAAAGTGAATGCTGCAGCAGCAACATGCATTCTATTTGGTTTCCACCGTAATCCAAATTTTCTTGTTTACCAAAGTACCAACTTTGCAGAAAGGACAGTGCACTATGCAGTGCTGAACGGAGAAGTAAAATTGTAATATGCTTCTATTTTCATGAAATTAACCAAGTGAGCCAACTTACTACCGAGGAAAAGCAACAAACAGATGTAAGGCAAAGCAATGAAACAACCTCGAAATTCACGATGATCTATGATCTGCTCAGATGGCTGCTGATCCTTAAAGAATACCCAGAATTATAATATGAAATTGAGAGCTGAAGTTGAACCAGATAATATATGCAATATGTGGCGTAGCTAAGATACAGCGGAAAAAAATTTTAGAATCTAGAAAGGAAGGAAGATGGAGTGGATAAAAAGTAAAAGAAAAAGAAAAGAAAAGAAGAAAAAAACCTCGGCAAAACAGGCGGCAAAGGCACTGCTAGCAAACGTTCCTGCCAACGAAATGTCCGACTTCTTTCCGTCAGCCACCATGTTTGTCTTCACTCTCTCCTCTGCGCTCCTCACAATCACTACTAAAGCAAAGAAATGCGAAGTGAAAGGAGGTGGAGTTTGCGTTGTGCTGGGTGACTGTATATATATTAAAAAGGTGGAAAGAAGACCAATTGCTCACGTCACCCGGTACACGATAAATAGGTAAAGAGAGAGAGTTACGGAATTTCGATAAGTGTGTGCCAATTTGTATTTTGTACAGCGGGTGTTGGTTGGTTTATTTTACGGGGAAATCAGCCGATGGAGGGAGATTTATTTTAAAGTTTTAATAGAAGTGTCATAATTTTTTTTATTTATATATAAGAATTTATGCTTTAGTATATATATTTAAAAATTAATAATAATTCGCTGATGCCTAATTTATTTCAATACTTTCTCCATATTATGTTTCAAGTTGTTTTAATGCTGAATATAATGAATTTGAATTTTTTTTTTCAATTTTCCAAATTACTTTTATATTTTTGTAATAAAATTATATAATATATATCATATCATATGGAATTTTGCTTTTACAACTAATTTTCCTATGAAGAAACTATTTTCTTTATTTATGTTTCTTAGTTGTGATTGTGGCTACTGATTATGTTGTATTTTTTTTTTTAATTTTTTTAGATTCGATGCATTTTATCTTATCATTTATTCCCAATTGGTCTCTCCATATTTAGTATTCACATAATATCAATTTGGTATGTTTCGTATCTTGGAAAATTGGCTTATGATCGGAGGTGGTTTGATTTTATTTATTTATTTCATCAATGGAAAATTCAGCTTTATTATAGTAGCGTTATCTAGTTCCTTCTTGATAAGTTCACTATGTTGAAGAGTTGAATTTCCAGAGCATATGATATGGTGGATCATAGATAGAGGCAGAGGCAGAGGCAGAGGCAGCTATGTATTGTAAGTCATCATGGAAATATTATAAGGTGCAATGAGAAATAGAAAGGATACTATTGTAATTTTACTTTTCTAGGAATAATTCTGTATTGACATGGTTGGCACTAGGCACTAGCTAATTTAGCTACTTGTTAGAAAGAAATTAAATGAATTGTTAAAAGGGAAAAAAATAAACAATGAAGGAGCAAAGTCTTTCTTGATCACTTCCTACCCAAGTTGCAACAAGGAAGTAAAATCCTTTTTTGACTTTCTCTCCTTTGGCTAGGGTAACTAAGTGTCTTAAATGTAATATAGCCTGAACAGAAGTTTGGCACTTCACTTTTCCTATTTCATTTAGTAAATGGTATCCATTTTCTTTTTCTTTTCCCCCCACAATAACTAATAAAATTGAATGCATTTGTTAAATTAATAGTTAACTAAATAAATTCTTATTAGATATTATTTATTAATTAATAGTTATATCATGAATAATAATCATTTTATAAATTAATAGTTAAATTTTAATTAATATTAATATATAGACTTAGACAAAATGGTAAAAAAGTTTATCTTTTAAGTTTTTACATTAATGCATTAAGTGCCCATAATCATTTCATGAAACTAATAAAATTGAATGCATTTGTTAAATTAATAGTTAACTAAATAAATTCTTATTAGATATTATTTATTAATTAATAGTTATATCATGAATAATAATCATTTTATAAATTAATATTAATATATAGACTTAGACAAAATGATAAAAAAGTTTATCTTTTAAGTTTTTACATTAATGCATTAAGTGCCTGTAATCATTTCATGAAAAAGTGTTGAGTTTTTTTTTCCTATTGAATATTATAATATTGTCTTCAAATGTGGACTTAAATATTAATTTAAATAAAGTAAATCTATCCCCTATCTGCATGGTTTTACACTCATCACTAATGTAATACATATCATTTCCATTAAGTGGAAAAAAGTCCTTTCCTTTAATTAAAAAAAAATATTAAAAACCCCATGTGCAGATCCCATGTCTTTAGCAACAACAAAAGTAATATTGCAACTAACATACCATAGGGCATTGTGCATAATATTATGGTATACCTTCATTGTATCGATCGATTATGATACAATATGATATGTTTTAGAGTTGTTTTGCTTGCAATTTGGGGGAATATTAAGTTTGTAAATAATTGAATAAATTATAAATATATCCGTTATATTTATTTTATATATACTCAACTCCTATTTTTACAATTGTTATTTAGTTTTAAAACCTTAACAAAATTATTTCAAATCTCTACATGATTGCTTTTGAATTGCAGGGATATATGGTATGTCTATTAATATTATTTAATTTACTTTCTATTTTATATATAGAATAAGTATTTTCTTATTTTTAGTAAACTTTAATAATTTTTTTTTAAGCTTGGGGATTGAGATGTTACTTATAAGTGCTTTGCTGATATCATTCATCTTTGTATAAGAAATGCATACATAATTGGATCGAACTTTGGATGTTCACTTTTTTTATTTGTGTTATGGGTACTTATATGCTTATATTTGGATGTGTTTCATTAAATGAGGGTGACAAGTCCAAGTCCATGGGACAGGGGCTTTTCTTCTAAACAAATAAGGAAAAAAAGTAATGGCTGAAAGAGAATTTATACCCAAAGGTATGGTTTCCACGTGGACCACTTGCTAAGGCAATGGGATTACGTCTTCGTAGATTCCAATTACCGATGTGACATCCTTGGAATGGAATCCGTTGTGAAAGATCCCACGAGATTGTGTCTTATATAGAGTCTGATCAAGGATCTGAAAAATAGGTAGGAAGCATTTTTTGTAAGAATAGTATATCTTTTGTTTTGCTTGATTTTTAATAGATAGAAAAGTGATATCCACGTGCAATTCCATTTGTTTTATGTATTTCTACTTTCATTAGTAGTCATATCTGCTAGCCCTAAAAGTTAGCTTTGCTTATCTAAAAAAAAAAAAAAATGATATTTATAATCTATATTATTAGAAACTAGTCGGTTATTAGTTAATTCGATTTTTGGCTTAGTAAAAATGAGAATAATGGTAGGTTTGAATGAATAAACGTTATATAGGTTCGAATCAAAGCTTCAAATTAAAGTGTAAGGATGGTAATAATAATAATAAAAATAAATAAATCAAAATTAAAGATAAGGGTGGAGTTTAAAGATTGAGAATGAGAGTGAAAAACCTATGAGTTTGATATTCTATAGATAAAAGTCTATGATAGTCAATTCACTCATCGAATAATACTCAAGAACCTAAGAATACCCTTAGGCTTGCAATTCGTAAACTTAAAGATTTTACAATAGTGATTAAACTACAAATTTAAAAGAAAATTTATCAAAACCCTAAATGGAACTAAGAATATATAACTCCCCAAAACCCGGGAATGCTACAGCCCGCCACGTGTTCTTATTTCTTGAAGATATGCAAAAGCTCAATCACTACTATTTTTCAAATACTCTTGTTCATGTAATCTTGATGATAGTTATAAATTATCTGCTGCATAACAGAAAATAACAAAAATTTTTATTCTCAATAATAAGTCATTAACATTCTTCTCAAATTAAACAACAGAAGCGATTAACATTCACTTATAATGGAAATTCCGAAAATGACTAAATAGAATCCAATGTATCTTTTATTAGTCTATTTACTAGTCATCGTAATAAATATATTCTATATTCTCTTCATTATTCTGATCTTGAACTGTTTCCCCTAGGTTTTCAACATATCTTACGATCTCTCCTATAGCATTTGTAACTAAAAAAAAAATTCCCATGAGGAGTGAGCTAACGCTCAGTACAATGCATACCTATATACACATACGCATGCCATGCTAAAAATAGTAACACATGCAAAATGCAACATAACATTAATTCAAAATTTTATTTATCTTTCACAATCTTTAGCCGATATATAATCACAACATAAACATCTTCATAAATAACATTCCTAAACATCATTTCACAATCTATCCACAAACAATATATATATATATATATATGACAAAGGTAATTTTTTATCTATGAGTCTCTTTCTATACATAATAATAATATATATATGACAAAAGTAATCTTCTTTGTCTATGAGTCTCTTACCATTTATAATAATAATATATATATGACAGTGGGTACTCCCCACTACTCATGAGTCTATGAGTCATCGCACATCAATCTTTTACAACTATATATAATAATAATATATCTATATATGACAATGGGGTTTACAACCATATATAATAATAATATATCTATATATGACAGTGGGTACTCCCCATTGTCCATGAGTTCATGAGTCATCGCACATCAACCTTTCACAATACATGTCATAGCCTTCCACATCACAATATTTCACAACACAATCTTCTACATAAGACCTAGATCATTTCGGTACATGACTCCACTAGGGATAACGTCATATACTGATAATTAGGGTGCTACCCCAAGAACACTGACCCACACTCGATTTCTTAGACCCAATAATTCACAATCACATGCATACTCAATCTGGTTCATTTACAATATTATTAAACCCACACACAAAAGTTTAATTTATCAAGCACAAGCAACAAACACGGTATACACGTACCTGACTTTGCAAAACTTGGTTTGTTTTATACTTTTCTAGCTTTACAATTCTTCCAAACCTATACATGATTCAAATGTTTTGACTTTAAAATTGTATTTCTATAAATATCAAAGGAACGCGTTTCAACTCAACATGGTTATGTTGGGAGTCGTGTAGTTGAGTACGGGGTAGTATACGACCGTGCCAAAAGTCGTATACATTTTTTTTTAACATGGTCATGTTGAGAGGTCTTGTTGTCCCCTCCTGTTTTTTTTTTTTTTCAACATGGCCTTTAACATGGTCATGTTGAGAGGTCATGTATCTCTCTGTTCACTATTCATCAATACGACCTTAACATGACCGTGTTGATAGGTTGTGTTGATTTTTTTTTTAACACGGTTGTGTTAAGAGGTCGTGTATCTCTTTGTTTACCTTTGATTTTCAACAAGGTCATGTATCTCTCAGTTCACTTTTAGTTTTCAACATAGTCGTGTTGGGGGGTCGTGTATCTCATTCACTTTGATTTCTATTCAATTTAACCTAATTGATCCATCTAACATAAAATTCATATGTACTATATTAGTAGATACATTTACTTAACCCAATTTATGATCATGATGAGCGAATCACTTGTTTCGTCCCTTGTATATCACGGATTGATCTAGATATATAAACCTCAATACGTTAATTCTCACGCTGCCATGTACATACTTAAATCATGATTCACAATTCTTGATTTATGTACTTATCTTAATCTGATAAGCTATTGGTGGGAAAATGTCGTCTCCTTCTCTATGGATTCACACAAGAAGGCTCTAGCATTTTATAAGAGGTAAATGGAGGAAATAGTGTTAAACCTAGGTAAAAGGAGCTTATATACCTAAGTTGCGAAATGACCATCCCATCCCTATTCATAATTTTTATTTCCCGTATTATCCTTGGCAGATTATTATTATTATTAATTACAACCACCAATATATAAAATAATACTCGAGTATTTACATTCTCCCCCCCTTGCAAGAATTTTTGTCTTAAAAAATTACTTGGATCACTGAAGAGTTTTGGGTATCTTCTTCTCATCTTTTCTTTTAGTTCCCGGGTTGCTTCTCTTTTAGTTTGATTGCTCATTACACCTTGACATACTTGATAACCCGTCTTCTCAAAGTTTACTCTTTTGTATCCACAATTCTGATGGGTCTCTCCACTATTATGAGATTTGGTTGCATTTGTAGAGGTTCTAATGTAGTGATT
The DNA here is from genome assembly GCA_037954665.1 of Laguncularia racemosa. Taxonomy (NCBI): domain Eukaryota; kingdom Viridiplantae; phylum Streptophyta; class Magnoliopsida; order Myrtales; family Combretaceae; genus Laguncularia; species Laguncularia racemosa. The sequence goes on along the minus strand of JBBMOL010000097.1, from coordinate 196,700 downwards.
TGATTTGGGTTTGGCATATATTTCCTTAGCATGGAAATGTGAAATATATTGTGTACTCCAGCCAGACTTGGTGACTATGCTAGTTTGTACGCTATTGGTCCAATTTTCTCCAAGACTTCAAAGGGTCCCACAGATTTAGGGTTCAATTTCCCCTTAGTCCAAATCTTATAACTCTCTTCGTGGGTGAAATCTTTAACAACACATGATCTCCCACCTGAAACTCTAATGGGCGTCTTCTCTTGTTCGCATATGACTTTTGGTGGCTTTAGGCTGACTACATTCTTAGCTTGATTAACTTCACTTTATTTACTGCATCTTGCATTAGATTAGGTCTCAATATTTGTTTCTCACCCACTTCATCCCAATGTAACGGTGATCGACACTTTCTTCCATACAACGCTTCATATGGTGCCATTTGGATGGTAGCTTGATAACTGTTATTGTAGGCGAATTCCACTAAGGGAAAATGTTCATCCCAATTTCCATCAAGGCCTAATACACACGCCCTCAACATATCCTCTAATATCTGAATTGTTCGCTTTGACTGACCATTTGTTTGTGGGTAAAAAGCCATACTAAATTGTAGTTTTGTCCCTAAAGCTCTGTGCATACTATTCTAAAACCTCCAAAAAAAATCTCATATCTTTATCTGATACTATAGAGACCGGTATCCTATACAACCTTACAATTTCTTTGATATAAATTTGTGCTAGCTTCTCTAGTTTATACCCAGTACCTATTAGTATGAAGTGTGCCAATTTTGTAAGCCAATCAACAATTACCTAAACTGTATCTAATTTAGTCACCTATCAGGGCAGTGTTGTGACAAAGTCCATGATCACATGTTCCCATTTCCATTTTGGTATAGGTAAAGGTTGTAACATATCACCGGGTTTCTGATGTTCTATCTTGATCTGTTGGCAGGTCGTACACTTAGATACATAATCAACCACTTCTCTCTTCATATTCCTCCACCAATAATGGTTCTTCAGGTCTTTATACATCTTGGTACTTCTAGGGTGTATAGAATACTCGAAATAGTGTGGCTCTTTCAATATCTCTTTCTTCAGTTCATCTATACTTGGCACACATAGCTTGTGGCTATACCTCAACAGCCCCTCTACGTCTTCATTAAACTTTACAACTTTTCCCTCTTCCATTCTTTTCTTCATTTCCTGTATCCCCACATCTTTGACTTGTGCAACTTTTATTTTGTCAATTATACTGGTTGTATTTGTAAACTGGCGAGTCTAGCTCTAACTTCTTGGGTAACAATCTCCAAGTTTAGCTTTTGCATATCTTCCAATACTCTCTTTTGAGTTGCGATTATTGTTGCTAAATTACCATGCTTCTTTCTATTGAGTGCATCGGCAACGATGTTAGCTTTTTCGGGATGGTATTAGATGTCTAAGTCGTAGTCCTTTATCAATTCTAGCCAGTGTCTTTGCCTCATATTTATCTCCTTCTGGGTAAAGAAGTACTTGAGGCTTTTGTGATATGTGTATATTTTGCATTTCTCTCCATACAAGTAATGTCTTCATAACTTAAGTGCAAATACCATGACTACTAGTTCCAGATCATGTGTCGGGTCATTCTTCTCATAAGGCTTCAACTGCCTAGATGCGTATGCAATCACCCTACCATTCTGTATTAACACACATCTGAGCCCTTGTATAGAAGCATCACTAGACACCACAAATTTTCACCATTGATTGGTAATGCAAGTACAAATGTAGAAGTCAATCTCTCCTTCAATGTCATGGAACTTGTTTCACATCGATCATCCCAAACAAACTTGACTCCTTTTTGAGTCAACTTGGTCAAAGGGGTTGCTAGTTTGGAGAATCCTTCCACAAATCTTCTATAGCATCCTGTTAACCCTAAGAAGCTTCTAATTTCTGTTATGGTCTTTGGCTTGAGCCATTCATTTATAGCTTTTATCTTCTCAGGATTTATAGATAATCCATCCTTACTCATTGCATGTCCCAAAAAGGTGACTTGCTTCAACAAAAACTTACACTTCTTAAACTTGATGTACAACTTTTCTACTTATAATCTGCTCAATACTACCTTTAAGTGTTGCTCATGTTCTTCTTTACTTATGGAGTATATTAAAATGTCATCTATGAACACGATGAAAAACTTATCCAAGTATTCCTTGAATATGCAGTTCATCAAATCCATAAATGGTGCAGGTGCATTTGTAAGTCCAAAAGGCATTACTTGAAACTCATAATACTTGTATCTAGTTTTGAAAGTGGTCTTTTGGATGTCTTCCTCCTTGATCCTCAATTGATGGTACTCGGATCTCAATTTTATCTTCGAGAAGACTTGAGCTCCTTGTAATTGATCGAACAAGTCGTCAATCTTTGGGAGACAGTATTTATTTTTAATTGTAACCCTATTCAACTCTCGGTAGTCTATACATAACCACATGCTGTTGTCTTTCTTCTTTACAAATAATACCGGTACACCTCAAGGTGAGACACTTGGTTTGATAAACTTCTTGTTCAGCGGCTCTTGTATTTGATCCTTTAATTCTTTCAACTCTATGGGTGCCATACGATACGGAGCTTTTGATATGGGAGCCATACCGGGCATTGTATCTATGCTGAATTTAATCTTCCTTACAGGAGGTAAACTGGGTAGGTCATTCAGAAATACTCTAGTAAATTCCTTCACTATTCTTACTCTCTCAATTTCTATCACCTCTTTAGCTTCAACTATTATTGATGCCATCATATTTTTACCCCACAATTCATAAGTTGGTAATCCTGTTGGTCTATAAGTTTCCAATTTAAACTTAAATCGTTCTCTTTCTAGCATGTTGAAATGGATGGTCATATCATGACAATCTATTGTTGCATGATGCCTGATTAACCAATCCATTCCTAAACTTACATCAAAATCGGTCGTGTCTAACACTAGAAGATCTGCAAACAATATTTTACCTTGCACTTCTATATGAACCTTTCTACATATTTGGTTTAATCCTTTACCTATACCCATAGAAGTACTCAAACTCAATACAACATTTAGCATTTCTTTAAATACATTATATTTACTTTTAAATGCATCAAATATACATGAATGTGATGCATTAGTATCAAACAACATATATGCTTCAACAGAATTCACTAATAATGTACCTACTAAGTTCTCTGTATCTGGAGTGTCCTGTTTTTGTAATGCAAACACTCGTGTTGGTGGCCTTTATCTTGGCCTTGCCTATTGAGGTCTACTAGTATTAGTCCCAGTTTGGTTTCTTGCTACCGGGGTTGGTTGTACATTCTGTTTTCTATTTTCTAAGCAGTCCACCATCCTATGACCCCTTTGTTTGCAAAAAAAGCAAAATGTTAATGGGATTGATCTCTCCCAACAGGTTTTGCTGCTATGTCCAGTCTTCCCACATGAGAAATAAGCACCCTCTAGCCATTTGCATTCGTTTAGCTCATGTGGCTGGTAACATCTTCCACATTTGTTACCTTGTCCCATATATAAGGGTTTTGTGTGGGAGTAGGGTGCTGCTATGACCATAGATCTGGTTTGCACTGTGTGAGGCCTTTTGCCTTTATCTTGAGTGATAATATTCTGAATGGGTCTTTTTCCCAATACCACTCTCATTCCTAACGTTCTCATCTCGTTAGTTCTCTTGTGACTTTATTATAAAAGTTTTGCCTTTTTTACCGCTTCCAAGTAGGTTTTCGATTAGAAGGCAATTACCTCATGCTGCAATGTAGGCTTTAATCCCAGCATAAATCGATGCACCATGGACTTCTCATCGATTCTGAATGCAGGTGACATGAACTTCACTAGGCGGTTGAGTTCCGTCTCATATTCATCTACTATTTTCTTTCCCTAGCAGCAACTATAGTACGATGCCTGCATTTTGTCCCTAATGGTGGTCGGGAAATATTGCTCATACAACATTTCTTTAAACCTATCCCAAGTGATCAACCCTATGGTGAGTCTGGAAACACTCAAACACCATTCAGAAGCCGAGCCTCTCAGTAAATACACAACATATTTCACCTTTTTATCTTCAGGTGTTCCCAACACTTCAAAAGTCTTTTTCAGTTCATCAATCTACAGTTCAGCATCCAATGGATCGTCAACCTTAGGCCTGAATTCCCTAACCATTCTAACAAAATGGTCTAGACCCACTTCTTTAGTTGGCCTCTCTCTAATCTCTCCCACCATCTAGGCTTGTCTCATGTTTAACACTTACATGTCTTGTATTTGTTGCTGCTGCTATGCCACTACTCCTGGTAGAGTGGTAGAGTATTGATAGCCTTTAGCATTTGTGTAGCATTCACCTCATTCCCTCATTGTCCCTAATGAGGAGCTCTAGGGGGAATTCTGTTATCAGGTGCATCACCTCCAGCTCCTGAGGATGATCTTGGTCATAAATTTTTCCTAGGCATTCTACAAGACAAAATACAATAGTAGGGAATGAAATAAGAATATATATACATTCCTCAGGAGTATAAAAAAAATTTAAACATGACATTTTTAATATTACTGAAGGAGTTCACAAATTAGTAATATTAGTCCCATTTTCTAACCACTCTTAATATATATCTTTATCCTACAAATCTAATACCTAATTCATTCAAAGATCATGACTTACTTTCTATTGGATAAAACATACATTATTGATCTTCACTTAATTCTAATGATCATCAAACCTAAACTATCTAGAGATCCACCAACCTAAGCTCTGACACCACCTAAGCTATAACGCCCCAAAACCCGAGTACGCTATGGCTCGCCATGTGTCCTTATTTCCTGAAGATATGCAAAGGCTCAATTACTACTATTATTCAAATACTCTTGTTCATGTACTCCTGATGATAGTCATAAATTATCTGTTGCATAATAGAGAATAATGAAAATTTTCATCCTCAATAATAAGTCATCGACATTCTTCTCAAATTAAACAATGAAAGCGATTAACATTCACTTACAATGAAAATTCCTAAAATGATTAAATAAAATTCAACGTGTTTTTCATTAGTCTATCTACTAATCATCGTAATAAACGTATTCTACATTCTCTTCATTATTTTGATCTTGAGCTATTTCCCTCAGGTTTTCAACATATCCTACGATCTCTCCTATAACATCTGTAATTAAAAAAAAAAAAATTCCACGAGGGGTGAGCTAACGCTCAGTACAATGCATACCTACACACATATACGTATGCCATGCTAGAAATAGTAACACATGCAAAATGCACCATAACATTCATTTAAAATTTTATTTATCTTTTACAATCTTTAGCTGATATACAATCATAACATAAACATCGTTATACATAATATTCTCAAACATCCTTTCACAATCCATCCACAAACAATACATATATATATATATATGGCAAAGGTAATCCTCTGTTCATGAGTCTCTTTTCATACATAATAATAATATATATATGATAAAGGCAATCCTCTTTGTTCATGAGTCTCTTACCATACATAATAATAATATATATATGATAGTGGGTACTCCCCACTATCCATGAGTCAATGAGTTCATGAGTTATTACACATCAGCCATACATAATAATAATATATTTATATATGACAGTGGGGTGAGTTATTGCACATCAACCTTTCATAATATATGCACAACCTTCCACATCACAACATTTTACAACATAATCTTCCACATAAGACTCAGATCATTTCGGTACACGACTCTACTAGGGACAATGTCACATACCAATCATTGGGGTACCACCCTAGGTACACCCACCCACACTCGGTTTTTTGGACCCAGCAATTCACAATCACATGTACACTTAATCCAGTTCATTTACAATGTTATTAAACCCACACACAAAAGTCTAATTTATCAAGCACAAGTAACAAACATGGTATACACGTGCCTGACTTTGCAAAACTTGGTTTGTTTTGTACTTTTCTAGCTTCACAATTCTTCGAAACCTATACGTAATTTAAATGGTTTTACTTTAGAGTTGTATTCTTATAAATATCAAAAGGATACTAAATGCATTTTAAGTTAGCATGGTTATGTTGGGAGCCATGTAGTTGAGTGCGGGGTAGTGTACAACTTTGCCAAAGGTCGTATATATTTTATTTTTAACATGGTCATGTTGTTCCCACATCCCCCCCCTTTAACATGGCCATGTATTTCTCTCTATTCACTAAGTCGTTTTTTTTTTTTCAACATGATCATGTTGAGGGGTAATGTATCTCTCCGTTTATTATTCATCAACACGACCGTGTTGATAGGTTGTGTTGATTTTTTTTTTTCAACACGGTTGTGTTGAGAGGCCGTGTATCTCTTTGTTCACCTTTGATTTTCAAGACAGTCGTGTTGGGAGGCCGTGTATCTCTCGATTCACTTTTAGTTTTCAACGTAGTTCTAACATAGTCGTATTGGGGGGCCGTGCATCTCATTGTACACCTCATAAATTGATCCCTCAATTCGATTTCTATTCAATTTAACCTAATTGATCCATCTAACATAAAATTCAAATGTAATATACTAGTAGATACACTTACTTGACCTAATTTGTGATCGCAATAAGTGATTCACTTGTTTCGTCCCTTATGTATCATGTATTGATCTAGATCTTTAAACCTTAATATGTTAATTCCCTACGCTACCATGTACATACTTAAATCACGATTCATAATCGTTGACTTATGTACTTACCTTAATTCGATAAGCTATTAATGGGAAAATGTCAACTCCTTCTCTATGGATTCACACAAGAAGGCTCTAGGGTTTTGTGAGAGGCAAATGGAGGAAATAGTATTAACCTTAGGTAAAAGGAGCTTATATACCTAGGTCGCGAAATGACCATCCTGTCCCCATTCATAATTCTTATTTCCCATATTATCCTTGGCAGATTATTATTATTATTAATTACACCCACAAATATATAAAACAATACTTGGGTATTTACATAATATAGCAAAATAGGACAAAACCTAGAAATTACGTAACTCTAAGTAATAATAACACATAAATCAATAAAATTTCTTAACATAATCAAGTCAATTAAAAATAAGTAACTACTTTAAAACTTTATAAATGCATAAACATGAAAAAAAATAAGGAAGTCAAATATACTATATCACTAGATAGTGCATATATATGTATCTATATGCGATGCCATCCACAAGCTTCTATTTGGTTTGTGAAATAATTAACTAAAAACATGTGTCTAAACTATCTATATGTTATGCCATCATCGCATAAAAGAATAATTATAAGGAAATGTAGGTAAATATTAAGTTAGTACTAATATAACTATATAATTCATACAATATGTTTAGATATAGAATAATAAAAATTTTAGCATTTAGGAAGTGGAATTCTCCTTCATTTTCCCTCTTAATATCACACCTAAGCTCTCTAAAAACCATCTATTTTTTTTTTGTTTAAATCAAATTCTAGCTCATGATGATTATTTCTATCACATGACCACTAGCTATTGAGATAACATTAATGGTTGCATTACCCTTCCCATGTAAGCATAATCATCCCAACACTCAACCTTTCTTAAGACTTTCCTAGTAAATATCTACATTTTCTTCTTCATTAGTTCTCTAAATAAAACAATATGAGCTAAATAAAATAAGGAAGAGAGAGAAAACATTTCTCTTTCCATTTCCTCTCCATTACCGATGCCACCCATACAATTCACTTTCCTCCATTTTCTTTTGATATTTTTCATTAAAATCTCAAGAAAAAGTTAAGTCTAGCCCCTATACAATGATTCACATCATCTACAAGAATTTTTAGATGGATTTTCAAGCTTCAAGAACTTAAAACAAAGGTAGAAGTTCCAATGAGTGCTTTTAAGTTCTTAGATTCTTCATCTAGGTCTATTCATGTGTTTCTTTTGAAACTTGTAGTTTGTAGGGTTCCATAGATTTTGAAAACTCCATCCTTTGAAAGGTAAGAAACTTCCAAAACTTACATGCAAGTTTTTTGTATTTTTGTACTTAATTCTTGGTGCATGCAAGTGTTTAGCTACTAGAATTACCCCTATGTGTAGTGCTATTAGAAAACTTATTTGATCTTGCATTTCACAAGATTTGCATGGAGTGTTTCCCTTGTGTATCTACTGTACACACCTCTCTTTGGGTCTCAAATTACTTGCATGTTGATAAATTTTGAAGTAATGATCATCTCTAGTGACTAGAATACCCTACATGTTGATTCCTTTAGTAATTGGTTCTTGAAATGTTGAAAACAATTCCTATTTGAAACTAACCAGCTAGTTTTACTTCTTTGAAACCCTTATTTGTTAATGATTAAGACTATAATAACAAGTTTAGGACATGTTTATAACCTTTGAATAGCATTTAAATACCAAAACCATAGGGAAATCTAACCCCAATAAGCTCTACGAAAGTGGTTTAGGTTGAAACTAGAAAATTTCCCAAACATACTATATGAATTCCACCCCTATAATCTCATTCAAATCTGATCCAAAAAAAATTCTATGGTATCTAATAGTTAATAAAGCTTACATGAGGTTCAAAGACTTAAATCGAACTCATATGGCATCATAAACCTCAAGTGTCCTCATTTGGTATCCTACATGCACTATTTAACCAATTAAGTGCATAAACACCAAATGAAACTTAGAATAATCCCTAAACCCCCATAATATGAAGGATTACTTAGACCTCTTGTAAGAATATTAGTTGACCTTAAGCAATAGCAAAAAAAAGTCTAAACAATTAAAACTATCTGGGTCATAAGGAACTATGCTGTGATATTGGATCCCATTAACCAAAATCTTAAAAATTACCATGATCACCACAGACTTGAAATGATGAGCTTCCACATCTCAAAATTTGATAATATGCTATAGTTTATCCACATAAATTTTCATCTAAAATATGGTCAAGAAGGTCTTAAACCAGCTCTTAAAAGATGACTATGCTATTTTAATTCTTGACTGTTTTCTACATCCACTAATCTTGTTTTGGCCATCATTTTCGCATATGATCTTAAAATTTAGTGAAACCAAATCCTAGAGATCCCTAATATCCTAAATTTATGTTTTTAGTTGGCTGGAAAGGAAATATATTTCTTTTTAGTCAGTTTTCGAGTGCAAAGTTCCAAATCTGTTCTTAAAATAGGGCATTGAAATATCCATAATAAAGTGGGAGTGAATGGAGCATCTTAGTAGCCTTTTGAACTAAACCATCACCTTGTTTACTCATGTTAGACCATAATGTAACACCAAAATTTAACTTATAATTTTTCTATTTAAAAAGTGGCCCCAAATCACTCCTAAAATACTTAAGCTTTGTTGCGAGTTCAACAATAGAAAACCATAACAACCTAACTTGTTAGTAGTCTTAATAATTTGTTTAGAAATAAATCATGAATATTAATACTACCTAGAATCAACCCTTTGGGAATTCCTTAGCTACTGATACCCAACCAAACTTATGTAAAACCCTATGCTAAATGCTCTTAAACAGACTAAACACAAGAGTATATGAAAAAAGAATAAAAAGACCTCTTAATTTGAGCATAGAAACTATTTACACATATTTTCCCCACTTAATTGCTTAATATTAGAGCATGAACAATAAAAAAGAGAAAATAGACATAGTGAGTTTCAAAATTCTTACCTATACACCCAATTCTAACTTAAATTAACTAAATTTTAGCCAATTTAAGTTAGATCCATAAACTAAGATCTATAGGATTACTTAAGCTTCCTTTAAGCTAATAACTTTCATTTTCTTGTAAATAAACCATATATATTTGTATATACCCTAAATAAATAGAACCTTGAGTAAAATACAAGTAAAAACTTAGTATAAGTTAATATACCAATAGAACCTTAAGTGGATAATAAATACTAACATGTACATGTAAGAATTGTGATGACCTTAGCTAAAATCAATCCTATATTATAATATAGGACAAATTCACATAACTCACAACTTAAATTAATTGAGTAACTTATTAAAATAAGGATAAGAACTAAACTCATGAAACTTAAGGCTTGAAACAAGTAAGTATGATTAACCCAATCTAAATGAAGCTAATCCAAACGACTATAAGAAGACTAAGCCTTATTGAAACTGCTTAAAATTCATGAAATAAAGTGTCATTAAAAAGAATGAATAAGTTTTGATGATCTAATTAAGCTAACTAAAATGCAATAATAAATCTATTAAGAATAACTTAATAAATATAGGAGATAAACTAAGATTATGGTATAGACTGAACTTCATATAAAATAGGAAAACTTCATGCATCATAGGCAAATTTCTTTAAATTTCTAAGTTATCAATTTTATCTATCATATCTTAGGTGATCCTTCCTACTTTTGGTGATTCCTACCTAGAGGATTGTCACTCTCATCGATTCTTACAAAAGAGGGCTACTTCTTTAGCTTTGCAAGATGTTTAGGTAAGTAGATAGTTTGTGATTATCACATTGCTTGTGTTTGTAGTATAGTTGGTTAGTTGATTTAAACTATATTGAAATTGGATTGTGTGTGGGGGACATTAAGGATTGAGCATACATGCTTGGTGTTTGAGTGCTTGTTAACATAGCTACTATAGAAGAGATGAAGGAATTGCTTGTTGCTTGTTTTGAGTTGTTGGTAATATAGTTAAATTGTTGATTGTATACTATAATCGCTTGATCACTTATAAATTGGCTAATTAATGATTTGGCTAAATTAATAGCCTATCATGCATAGTGTGTGTATTCCATGTAAGAGGGCCGATAGTGCTATGTGGTCACTGGGATGGTTGTTTGGATGTGATTCTCCACACAAAGTTACCTCACCTTTACTTTGCATTAGGGGATGCCATCATTTGATTGGGGTCTAACAATCCAATAAAAGGATCTCTATTGGAGAAGGATAGGGCTAAATTCTCAGTTGGGCTATTTAGCTCAAGAATGGGGAGGCTATGATCTCTACCATGTATGAAAAGGTTTAGCGAGGGGTTGCCCTCATGTAGATTTGCCGATGGACTTAAGAGTTAAGGGCATGATATAGAGGCAATAAGTCCACAATTTGCCCATGAGTTTGAATTGTTGAGATTTAAAGTTTAGAACCTGAGGTTATTAGAAGAATCTGTCTCCTAACCTTTGGATCTTGAAGGACATAAATATAACTCCCACGTAATTTTCGGTTGGTTAGGTATGATGTTGTGTTACATATGATTGTTGCTTGCATTGTATGGTAATGTTTGATAACTTACTTGATTCTTACTTGAAAGCATGGTGTGAGAATTACACTTATTGAGTTGTGGTTTGCTGACTTCACAATTCTTTTTGTAGGTTACTTTAAAGTTGGGAAGGCTAGGATTTTGAGTGATGAGAGTTTCCTTTATTTCCTTTCAAAAAGTCCTTTGGGATAAGCTTAGTGTAGTTAATGTAGTGAATGTTATTTGAAGTAAAAGATAAGTTGTAAAAGGTAAGGTTTATGTGTAAAATTATGATTGGAAACTCAATCCACTTTTGTTTATTCAATATTATAAAAAGTTTCTAAAGAGGTTCCTTAGTCTTGTTATTTAGTTGAAAATACCAACTCTCTATGGTCTTGGAAGGTTGAGATATTTTGGATATAAATATCTATATCTATTTATAATAGGTCAACCTGTTATGTATATGTGTTATACTTGAATATAAACAAGTTAACGAGTGTTGATAGTTAGAATCTCATATAATATGACTATAAGATGGTTGTTGTGTAGTGAGTGCGCATGTTGAACAATGATTTATTGGGATGTCATTATTAGGCCCCATTCAGGGTTGTGACAATATCTTATACATATACTCGAAAAATAATCTCAATATTGTGATAGTAAAACTAGAGGATTTTTTTTTCTTTTTATCTCTAAATTTTTATAAGTATGAGTAATGAAGAACCAATGAGATAAAGAGATGTCTATGGTTTCAATATTGAACTAGTTCATTGCATGTTAATTTTAAAACCAAACATGTCGAGTTATCTAGACTAATAATTAATTCTTTGAATGAAAATATAATTAAATTTGTTTATATCAAGTGTTATAGCATTTGGTCTTCTATGTTTATATTAACATCATTAGTATACTCATAATTAAGGTACTTCTATAAATTTTTCTTTATATAATATATAAGTGGTATTTTGGTAGGTGAAATTTTATTTGGAATGGGATGGAGTGAATATTAAGATTCTTTTGTTTAGAACATAATAAAAGGAAAAAAAAAATGGAATACTTTATTTTGTTTGGGTGTGTATTTGGAAAGGAGTCAGATGAAATGTAACCTATGTATATTAAAAAAGTATGGTACTTACAATTATGACAAAATATAGTGTTAATATGTAAAGGAAGAGACACTAAAGTTTGAAAGGAATGCTAAACTTGGTTACATTGATGGAATATAGTCAAGGGCCTACATTAATTAGGTATAGATAAACTCTCTAAACTCATAAAATGTCACTTTAACTTTCTATAATTTTTGAAAATTTGCATATACCTCCTAATTGTTTATAAAATCCCAATCTATCACTAAAATGATCATAAATAGCAATGATTTTAGGGTTTTAGCAACAAATTAAGGAGGTAAAAGTACACTTTGTGAGTTTAGGAAGTCTATCGATCTTTCTCTATATATTAAAGATGTATTTGCAATTTGCCTAATAATAATGTAAACTAATTGCATGATATTGTGACCATAAAATGCTTCATTGTATTAAATTTCAAGCAATTTTGGTTAGTATAAATTATATGCTTGTAGCTATGATTTCAATTTACATTATAATAAATATCGTATGGTAGGTCTTGAGGTAGTTAAGAGGCCCATACTAGACCTAACTTGGCTAGAATCGTTGACTTACGAAGCCTTAAAATATGTGAACCTTAACCAGCGTGTCTTGAATTAGTTTGATGTCGAGTTGGACTTATCTGTTATGATGGATATGATTGAGCAATCATGTTCAAAAAATGATTTATAGATTAGTTATGTTTTATGCTTTTCAATTTAATGGATTTATTATATCCATATTATTAAATAAAAACATAATATTTGACTCTACACCATCAAAATATAACATATTTTATATAGTGTTCTTAAAAGCAAAAAATATAGAAAATGTTGAGAGCAACAAATTTAGTGAATAGTTTTTTTTTTTCTTTTCTTTTCTTTTTTTTTAATCATTATATTCCCATATCTTAAACACCATATAGATATTTCAATAAATAACCTAATTATTATCGAGTCATTTTAAACTCTTTTATTTATAAGCACACATAACTATTATGGTACATTATCAAAATAAAGTGCAATTACGGCGATAGTACCGATTGGTTTTATGCAGTATTTTCGTTTGCAAGGCAAATAATGCATTCTTCCTTTCATCAATTGTTGCCTACTGATGGTTGACTAGGAAGAATAGATTTGCTATGTCCCAAGAGGGAATAGATAAGTAAATTAGGAAATCGAGACCTAACATGAAAACATTTAAACAAAGTTGGGTCGAACCACAATCAAGCTAATAAAAAATACGTTGTAAACCATGCCCTAGTTATTATACTTGTAAAGAGTTTTCAAAACAAATGCTTTAGTGAGTTTTTGCTTACTAGTATCTTAAGACGGGCTAAATAATTTTGTGTATCTTGCTCACTAAGATTGACCTTAGGGTCCACGAAGTAGTAAACATTCTTAAAACTATATTGTCATTGCCCATTACACTTCTGGATGTACTAAGGCAAGTTAGTACGTATTAATAAATAAGTTGTCAATGTGATGAGACTAAAGTTGATATGGGTAGGATATATGAGGAAGCTATCAATGTGTCTCTATAGTGATTTAGGACACTATTGTAGATGAATGTGGTAGACTCAGGTATGGGATAGTTGATGTGGACTATTAACCCAATATGAGACAATTTTTGTGTTTTTCATATAGATATGGATATTTAGATCAACAGATTTATGTGATGGTTTCATGCCTAAGATGTTAATATTATTTATGCTTGTTATTCGCATATAAATAACCCATTAATTGGCGTTGCACATGCCATTCAAAATTGTTGCGCACTATCAATAAATGTCCTTTTTTTTTTTCCAACACACCACTAATAATGTTAAATCACATGAAAATTTTCATGAATAAGTTTGTGGATAAAATAATGATTTGTTGGGCATTAAATAACTTACCACTAGTTTTTGGGAATTTGTTTTAAAACATTTTAGGGGGATTTATAATGCAATTCCTTAAAAGTGACTATATAATATAATCACTTTTCTTCAATTATAGTAGAACGAGGTCCATTAGCAATAAAAAAAAATTGTCATTAGTCTTCATAAAAACTATCAACAATCTTTATAGGAGCTATATATATATATAATATATATATATATATATTATATATATATATATAAATCATCATTGATTACAGTAAAATAAGGGTTGTTTACAATAAAAAGTGATTATATCATATAATTATTTTTAAGTAATTATACCATATAATTTCTTAGATGCATGATGAATTATTACATCCTTCAAGTTTGAGGCATGAAAGAGTGTAGTCTTTAACACCCCCACCCCTACAAAAAAAAAAAAAAAAAAAGAAAGAAAGAAGAAAGAAAAAAGAAAAAAGAAAAAAAAAGAATAAATGTAACAACCAAAAAACGTGGTAAATGAATGTTGTTGGTGAGTAGTTTAATGGATAAATTAGGAAACTTTGATAGATAAGATGTGTTTTTGGGTGTTTGTGGAGAGAGTTTTTTAATGTTTAATGTTTTATTTTTTCTTTTTTTTTTTCCTAGTGAAATGTCCCTTTTAGTTTTTTTTTTTAAATGATAATTTTTCGACTTTTGACTTTTTCTTTTTCTTTTTTTCTTTCAATCTTGCAAAATAAAAAAAAAAAATTTGGAAATCACTTCATCAGACTGAATTGGGATAGGTACACTTATGTATGTTAACTTATTTTATATAAAGTTGCTATCACGGTGTTTAGTTAAATTTTAATTACTGAATAGCCATTTTTAATAAGTTGCTATTACTCAAAATATTGAATAATAATTTATGTCTCTAGTTTGCTATTTAATGATCCATTTATGATCATTATTATAAATGCCCCATTCTTGTAAGTTGTATTGAATTTGTATTGGTTATGAAAAGTGAAGAATTATAGGAATTTTAGGGGCATAATAGATAATTTATTTTCTATTCTTGTCTTACTCATTATTTATTTTTATGTCAACTAAACAAAGTAATAGACATGTAATAGCTATTATATATTTATTCAATTTTTATTGAATTTCTCTTTAATCCCATCTTTTTCCATTTGGTAAAGTGAACAGGCTGTTATAGTTTTTATCATTTATCTACTTTTTTATTTGAGTTCTTAATTTTTTTTCTTCTAATTGATTTTTTTAACTATTTCAAACTCTTACAAAATATGGACTTCCATTAAATTTAATAAGTTTTGTAACCATCTCAACACATGTTAACTTTAAATCAATCCACAATAATTAAATTAATAAAAGATAATATTAAACATATTAATTTACATAATATAATAAAAACAATATCAAATATTTTTAATGATATAATATAATAAACACACAAAAATTAAACAAAAAGTAAGAAAAGTAGTTGGAAAAAAATGCGTGTAGTTTAACCACTTTGGCCAACTAGCTTAAGGTTAATTGGAAGTTAATACTTGCCCAAGATGAATAGAAAATTTTATGCATTTAAAGGAAATTCTATTTATATAAGGTTTTGAAATATTGAAGACTTTAATAGGGAGGGAAAAAAGAAAAGAAGTTAAGACTCAAACTAAAAAATACATAAATGTTGAAAACTAAAAGTATATTTTTCTTGACTTAATTTTAAAGGCTTCCCTCAATCATGTAGAGACACGTAATTTGAGGAATCTACTTAAATATGTTCCTTTTAAAAAATTAAACTTAAAAAGGGGTATTTGAGAAAATTATTCTTAAAATAGGTGATGAAGGCATATATTAGACATGCATTCTTAGTACAAGTGTACTAAAGGCATATACCTAAAGTGCTTTCTCAGTACAAATATACTACCAAGGAAACATGTACCTAGTATGCGCCTTCAATTGCAACCTCTTCAATAGCCAAAATACGATCATGCTAAGTCCCAAAATACAACCATACATCATCTATTCACCAAAATTAGTAGTAGAAGTCAAAATACTCAAACTCCAAACTTAAGCTCCATACTCTATTAATTCTCAAACCTCAAAGTACCTAATATTGAATAGGTGAACAATTGAAAAACTTAAAGAACTTATATATACACAAGTCTTAAATGTTGATGAAAATTTTACATATTAAACAATATACAATATTATGCTATCTTTTCTGGTTCCTTCTCCTATCGAAATGTCATCTAAGTCGCGATAACACGGAGGTATGCTCTCTAGCCGGCCTAAGATCTTGAGCAATAGGAGCCTATGACTCTTGTGTTAGATGGTGCTATGGGGCATTGTTGAAGTCACGAGGAGGCACTGAATTCCATTTTTAGTAGGTTGTGAAGTATCACCCTCTTCCATTATTTGCTTACTATGGCGTCTCTTGTGTAAAGTAGGTGCTGTAGGAAAGGGAACATTGATTGAGTGATGATGTGATGTAACATAAATGCTAGGTAGTGGAACTTTCGTCCTCTTTGGAACTTTCCTCCTCAACACCAATTTCCATTTTTGTGTTCGTTACAATTTCTGCTCCCACACACATTATATAGAGATAAAGTGTAGTTGGTTGTTGGAGAACCAGAGTAATTACTTTGTCTATTTTAGTTTTATCATTGCACAAGGGCTCTTCCGTAGGGGTTAGATCATATGTTTCATACATTAGCAATTCGATCATCATCTCTTCCCTATGTAGTGTTGAATGTGTATACCTATTTTCTTGAAATGTTTGTTATTCAGATTAACTCTCCAATTTTCCAGATATCCTAACATATAATTGTTATATACTAGGCTCTCTAAAGAATTTAGCCATTTTGATTAGATTTTCTGCATTATCATCATCTTTGATTGCCATTAATACGTAAGATGCATTGCCCCCATGGAAAATAGGGTGCTTATATATTATCTCAATCTTCATTGCACTTAGATCAATTCCAATACTCCTCACATATTCTATACAAGGATTCGGTATAGTTGACATTCTTTTTCTTTTTTAGCTTCTTAATCGCATCTCTATCATATTCCGGCTCTGAATTATCACTTACAATATTTCCAAATGCATAGATAAAAAATTTCATATAGTCACCCATTTTTATTCTATTTGTAACATAGATAAACAATAACCTAATTTACAATAACAATCAACAATGGTTGCTTAATGTTCACACTGCCTCACAATGTTCATTTTTTTGTCATTTAAACTCCTTTGACACATTTTGTCAACCACATATAGTGTGTAACGATTACACATAATAAGGCAAGAATTACCACATGTTATGTGCTATAAAATTTACATAAATCAATTCTAATACACTACAAACTAATAACAAATACCAATATTTGAAAAAAAAATTCACTACAAACAATCACAACAACAATATTGTAGAGTTTTCTAAAAAAAGGAAAAATAACACAATGAAGAGAAAAAATTGAATTAGCGATGAGAATATGTACTAAAATGTTTCTTGATCAAGTTTTTTGTTGAAGAAATTGAAAGATTTGAGTAATTTGGGTGGAGAAAAATGATGGGGAGAGTCTTCTGTGTGTAATTTGAGTTAGTGAAGTGGAAAACTTCTGGATGAAATTATTTTATGGTGGGGTGGGGTTTTGGACAAAATTATTTTATGATAGGATAGGGTCTGAATGAAATTATTTTATGTGGGATTGTGGTAACTATTTTAAGAATAAGTTTTCTTAGTGTCTCTTTTTAAGTTTAATTTTTGAAAAATGGCTAGATTTGTCCACGTAATTTACACTCTTGAAAATTTGTAGCTAATACGCCGAAAAGAGAATTTACGGTAGCAGCTTTTGCAGAACTGGTGAACGTCTTATAAATTTAGAATTGAGTCCGACCAATCTGTCCGTACATTCCCCCCCCCCTTTATAGATTGGTTATCTTCCCTGTCCTGTAAACGTGTGAACGATGTTGCTCCATATTGTTTGATTGTTTGCTTGATAGAGTACGTAGAAAAAGATATCTTATTATCAAATTGCATGTATTATATAAACAAGTGTACATGGATAAGATGATACAATAGCAATACATAAAATTAATGGACAAAGGCACACATATTCAGATCACATAGACTTGTAGATGTAGATATGAAAGCTCGATGTAAGAATGATCAGACACCTTAAAGTATCTAGACATCACTCTTGATGGATGAACTATATCCACTTTGATCATCATAGTACTTGGACCACAACATAACCCCCCCATATTTGGTTGAAGTTTGATGAGGGGAAGAACCTTTGATGTCAGATCAGCCGCTGGTATAAATCCACTTCCTGCGGCCTCAGGGGATGCAGG
The DNA here is from genome assembly GCA_037954665.1 of Laguncularia racemosa. Lineage (NCBI taxonomy): Eukaryota > Viridiplantae > Streptophyta > Magnoliopsida > Myrtales > Combretaceae > Laguncularia > Laguncularia racemosa. The sequence continues at coordinate 178,211 of JBBMOL010000097.1, read as the reverse complement.
CAATCCTAGGAAAATCTCACTGGCAGGTACACTTGATGTCCATGTTTTCCATGCATCCAGAAGGTTGTTTACATTGCCAGATGTATACTGGCAAGGTGGGTTATTGTAGAATTGTATCCAAACATAATCAAACAATCCTGTCCTCAGTGCCTCTCCAAGTGATGCATTAGGGAAAGGGCATTGTGGAGCGGCTGTCAAATACACCTTTCTGCCACTTCCGCTATACCCAGAAAGATACTTTGCAAGGTCACCCCAATAGGCATTCGAACCACTTTCAATGTCGAAGTCGATCCCATCCAAGGATGCATTCCCAAGGGGTCTCATCGATGACGTTCCTTCCAAGAAATTGTGCCAAAGGTATGCAGCCACTCGCCTAGCATCCGCGGAGGAGTTGAGGGAATAGCTACCAGCCCCTCCTCCAATTGAAAGCATTACTTTAGTTCCTTTTGCCTGGCATGACTTTATGTCAGTGCTTAACCCGGTACAGCCATTACTATAAGGATCGCAATGGCCAGCAAGGTTCATCATTGGTTTTCTACCACTGCCAAACGTAGGGAGGAATGCGATATTAACAAAATCATAGTTACCCGCGCCACGAGTTTCCGCTACTGTTCCCTCATTACCATTCTGACCCCAATAGATAGCAATTTTTCCTGCATCTGAAGTCAGTGCAAGTACCGCTATAAGTAAGAAGAAGTACATGGTAATAGAACCGTAATTCTCCATTTCTAGCTAGATTTCTCCTATATGACTGCCCCTTAAAAGATATCCTACAGAAAGCTTTTTCAAGTGCTGTGCCTCAAAAAGTGGAGTGTACAGGGTTGTATACTCATAGTATCGTCAAATTCCTGTAGATGTTGGTGTGTTCAAATTCAAATTTCAGGGCGTGCCGTGAAGGATAATATGCTTACCTTTAATTTGTGTGTTCATGGGACTCTATTGGGAGCAACCAAATGACCTTGTTCAGGCTAAATCATCTTTATGTGAACATTACAATGTCTGTCTATGTTTGTTCATGGCTGCTATCAACTCTCCTATTCATTTTTTTTAACGTTTGCTTTTGTTCCACTCTTGATTTAAATTTCAAACGTTGGCGCATGTGCGTGTCCTATACGCTAGATCACGTGTATTGTTCTTGGTCACTATTCTCAGACAAAGCTACTCACGCTTTATGCTAGTTTGATCTTTTCTTGGTGGAGTTAATATAGAATATATTCTAATGGAAGTACAACATAAGAGATCCTCTACGTAGACATTGTTATGGTTCCGATCCGATCCGAAATTGTTTGGCATTAGAGGAACTAGGCTTGAAACCATATGACCGGTTTATTATAGCAGCGTGATTTTTTTTTCTTTTTTTTTTAATAATTTTTTCCAATTATTTATTTATTTTTTTAATTTTTAATTTTCTTTTTTTTTATTCTCTTTAATTCTCTTTGGTACAATTCATTATCCTAAAATTTATAAATCAACAAATTAAATTATTACATCAATTACTAATAACTATTTCTTATAATATAATTACTTGATGTAAAAAAATGTTAAAATTTGATATACATATTTTGCAATTATGGTTGGCAAAAGCTTTGTATGTTACAATAGAATTTTGTTAATATTAAATTCAATGGTACAAATATCAAAGGGTATAAAACCTTACATTTATTATAAATGAATCCATATTTCTATATAGTTATGAGTAATGTATCTCGCTCTCATGGCTTTTGCCTTTTATTATTTCTACTTGTCCATATCTTTATATTTATTATTAGAGTCATATTCACTTTTTATTTTTCTTTATACTTTGGCTACTTTTTTTTTTTTTTTTTTTCATGAGTCGAAATTGTTGATTCTGATCTATTTGGTGGATGGACCCACGTAGACCTATAAAACTAATGGTTCTTATATGGGTCATGACCCATAAGTTCGAGTTACAATTTTAACTATTGTGCCAATTTTGGACTATGTCACGATTTTGACTCAAACTATGACAATGCCTACCTTATTAAGTTATCTTCATAACCAAATGGTTCTATATAATATGTCTTTATTTAGTTATCTTAATAGAGTAATACTCATCTATCAAATTGTACCAAAATGTGGTGAACAAATGGTAAAATAAGATTAAAAAAAATGATAAAAGTACACGAATGCCAAACAAATTCCTATGGGGATAAAACTGCACCAATTAATTTTTTTTTTTAGTTTTACTTTTTTCTTTTTCAATAAATCAACTCGTTTTCCTAAATTATTCATCTTTAAAGTTCATGAATCCTCATTACAATCGTGATTTATACAAGTATTATCTTCACCATATTCATAATAAGTTATCAAAATGACAGTTAATCCATCATATTTGAAATCAAAACTAGTCAAATACAAAAAAGAAATTTACTACTCTTCTATGATTTTGTCCATCACCTATACTATGTTTGGTATGAGAAAATGAATTAAAAAGAAAATAATATAGAAGGAAGAAATTATTAGAGGAATGCATTCCTTCTAACGTGTTTGGAGATTGAAAGAAAGAAATTTTAATTCTTGTATAGACAAAATAGAATATAATGTATAATTATCAAAATATATAAAAGTGGTATATTTTATTTGATAAAGCAAAAAGTAAATGGGTAATTTTCAATATCCCCTTTTACCCAAACAGAAGAATCATAAAATTCCAGCCCTCCTCCCCATTCCTTCCATCCACTTTCCCTCGTCCCAAACACAATGTACAGGTCAGTAGTAGCCAGTGGGGGTGACAGGATCAAAGGTGAGTGGTAGAAGCCTAGCTCCTAAAATCTAGAGCGGACAAGCATCATGTGATTTCTTAGAACCATCACATAGTTATACACCGCAGGATTTACACAGGTTAACCAATATTTGCTAAATCAGTGAATTTATAATTCGTTGTTTATATTATGGCAATTTTATTGTGTTACATTTGCTACTATTTTTTGAAATGAGTGCTTCACTGTTATAGCGAGATCGAGTAATGCGATCTTCAATGCAATTTTGATTGAAGAAGGAAGCTAATAAAAATTTCACAACTTCCAAGATAAACTAGCTCTACCACTTGACTGAGCTTTAAAAGTCAAAAAATATATATCCGATCAAGCTCAAACCTTCAGTTTACTCCGTTGAAGCTTAAAATTTGAATTTGCCAGTTGATTTTAACTCAACTCCCACAAGCTTGCTGCTCTGTGTATCTGTTCTATTAGTCATATCCTTTTATTTTCATTTCAAGAAGACCAAATATCACAGAATGAAGCTTGTGGTCGCCTGCACTCCTCAAACCATGGTGACAGTGGAAATAGGAAAGATGTGCAGGCAACTAATTCAGGTGTAAGGGCTAGAGTAACACCAAAGTGACAGGACCATATATCTTTAGGCGATATAATTGGCTAAATGTGTATTTGCAGTTGCAACAGAATCTCACAAGCTGCAGTAAAACTTCACACCTTCAAAAGCTAATTGTAGGGCCGAAAGGTGTAAAGATCAAATGTTGTCCTCAACTAGAGGAACTTACAGATCACAGCAGACACTAACTGAATTCACACTGTCACTGATGGCCCCTCCACATGAAATGGATACCAACTGGGCTGCTGTATCACTGAAAGCTGGACGTGCATCCAGATCAGCATCCAGAGAAGCATGATCTGGTGGTGGCAGAAAATAGGATAGCCACTGCACTCTGAATATAAGACAAAAGATATGCAGCACCATTGCAACGCTACACTTTCCATCAAGTCAGGTATTTATATTCCAACCCATCCTTGTGTACATTTCCAAAATTTCTGACCATGATGTAACCTGGTTTCACTGAAATTTTCAAACTGTGATCACAGCCTACCACATTGAAGGCACATATACTTGTTCCTTGAGATTTTGAGTAGCACTTTCAGTAGGAAACCCTCTTACTCCACCAATAGTCCACTGAGCTATAATTCCCGCAGCAATTGCAAACCGAAGTTGCCTCTCCAAAATGTCTTGGTTCTCAAACATCTCAGGGAAGGTTGTGAGCTTCCTCAGAATACCGGCCACAACAGCATCGCCAGATCCCGTTCTATCACAAGTAAAGGGACATATAAGAACATCTTCTGCACCGACAACCACCCCATCAAACTTAGGAGAATAGTAATGGATACGAAAGGTTCCATCGGTGACAAATAAAAACTTCAGCTTGTCATGCCATAGAGGAGAGATTTCATCTCGTGTGTAATGGTAGTAATCCCGCCTGTTCTTCGTTTGCTCAAAATTTTCAGCATAGTACTGAGGCCGGTAATTTCTTCTTCTCTCATAGTATTCTTCATCCAAAAGAAATTCCAGTTCTTGCCTGGAGAGTTCAACAATGTCTGCTTCTTCCAATGCCCTCTTAATTATTTTCCTTGTCTCATCCCGTGATTTCCACAAGGGCAATGGAAAATTCAAATCAAAAAATATAAGACCACCAAACTTTTTAGAACATCTATCGCTCTGAAGAGGGTTGATTCCATGGAAGGGCATGTTAGGACCTCTGAATTGAAGTGGAAGATTCTAGCCTGCAGTAGCACAAACATCAACATCCTTATATCAGCATAAAGCTCAGCCAAGGAAGGCAATCCCATATAAATCATTTGGTGTGCTTTAATTAAGTCAGCAATCTCATTTTCAACATCTCAAAGTTTAATTTAAGCATCACTTCTAGATTCATACGATAAAACCAAGCATCTCTTACAAAGTTGAGGATTGATCATCAAACTTGTAATATTTCGAACTGAGGTTGCTGATTAGTCAAACTTGTCATGCACATTCCATGTGCCTTTAACACCCAATTAATAAGCTATATAGAATTTGCACTTTATAGCTCAAACAATTCTACTATACACTGTACTTAGAATCATATTGGGCGCTACTAGTGGTCAACCAAATACTGATAATATGAAATGAAAACATGCAACACGGAATTTTATTTTTCTAGAAGGCTCTAATGTGATTAAACCAGCTTCTTCCCAGCATAATCACCTATAAAACTAATCCAAATTACATCGTGCAAGTACCTTGGTGGAAATGGAGCAATTTAAGATTGCAACTTGTCATGTCAATGCGAATCTACTTAACCACGAGGCCGACTTCAGGTAATACTATAATCAGTTACACTACCAGCAAGTCCAACGAACATCTCAACAGCAAACGAATTACCACAAACATAGAACGAAAATCAAATTTCAATTCTACCTCTTTAAGCACAGCAAGGTTCAACTCGTTCCACAGCAATGAATCCTCGGCCGCTTCTCGAACCATCTCCATTCCCATCCTCCCATTACTATCGAATTTAACCCTCATATAAGCACAACCAGTCCTCACACTCTCATCGATCTTCACGCCTCTAGTCTGCACTCTTTCCTTATTCATCATCAACACCAACTCCCCCCATAATTATCCCTCCCAACTTTCCCCATAAAAGCAGCCCGCCCACCCAATCTCACGTGAGATATCGCGACATTGCTAGGAGGACCACCGGGGGCCCTGGCGAATTCGGGGGGACTCCACTGGAGCATTTTCCATTGGGAATAGATATCGGGGTGCATCTGGTCGTCATGGACTCGAACAGTGGGGATGAATTCCTTCTGTACCGCTCCGAAGCAGCAGATTAAAGGAGGGTCTTCGTACGGGAAATCGATCCCGTCGTCATAGTTATCTTCTTCATCCTCGGATTCTAGGAATGTTGGAATTTGCTGATGCTCTTCTGTTGGGGCTGTCGAAATTGAAACCGACCCATTATCAGATTTGGATTTTCTTGAGGTTCGAGTACTCTTTGGGGAAGAAGTCTTTGAAGAGGAAGTTCTTTTTCTTCCACGGCGAGTGGGTTTTGAGGTTGCACTGGGTTCGGAGTTTTCTGTTGTAATGGAAGCAGCTATAGGTAGAGATCTATGTTTAGGTTTAGGTGGGTTTATGTTTCTGCTTAGAATAGGAAAGTTTAAACAGTGAAGACTGGATTTTGTGGAGAAAAGGAGGAGGGAGTGTGGAAGAAGATGAAGCGAAGCCATGTACATAGGAGCTGAAGTAGAAGCGGTTCCAGTAGTAGCGTAGCTGACTAGCGAGTGGCAACCAGAGGGTTTATCCGGGTTTTTAACGAGGTTGGTTTCTATTTCATTGTCAAAACGAGTCATGCTCTAGCCGTTTTGAATTTTCTAATTTTTGTTTGCTCTTTTTCTTTTTTCTTTTTTTTTAATGATAAACATTAAACAGTGTGTTTTTGCCATTTCTTGTTAATAATTTTTAGTTTTTCTATTGCTTTTATGAGTTACTTTAGCATATGCCAATTTCAAAAACATATGGAACATTTTGTGTGTATTTTTTGAATTTAAAGTTGTTAAGTGTTATATGTAATAAATTTTTTTATCAAACTAACCACCTTATTGAACTCGACCTCAAGTTTTGAACTAACACATTTATTCTTTGTAGAAAATTCAATCTTCTTGTTGGTAGCTAGTGGAGCGAACCTCATAGAAACTAAATGGCGCCTTGATAGATACTTGCTTGATTTCAAGTTAGAAGATAAACTTTCAAAAATATTCTTTATCCTTCCACTATAATACCCCAAAAGATATCAAGTTGAAATGTTATGGTTTGATGATATCAAGAATATCTTGAAATGGAGAAATATCTTGGCCTTCTTAAAGATGGGGGGGGGGGGGGGGGGGTTCAAACATTGTTGTGCTAGGCTATTGTACCTAAAAGAGAGGATTATGAACAAATTGGAAGGGTGGACTGGAAAACCTACTCTTATCTACAGGAGAGAAGAAAGTGTAGATTAAGTTTGATCGCTATGTGATTCCAAATTATGCAATGAGAGTATTTAAGTTTCTTAAGAGTTAGTACAATGATGTAATAGCTTCATTAGCAAGATTTTGGTGGGGAGAAAACATTATTGATAGAAGGATACATTGGAAGAGGTGGGAGGATGTGTCTATGTCTAAGAATAATGGTGGTTTAGGCTTTAAAGATATAGAACTGTTTAATAATGCCATGTTGGGGATGATGGCCTAGAGATTGCTAAAAAAATCTTAATACTTTATGGGTTAAGTTTTCAAAAGGATATATTTTCCAAAATTTGAGTTTTTCCAAACTTATAAGGGTATTAGACCATCTTGGTATTGGCATAGCATTTTATGTGGAAGGGAAATGGTGAAACAAAATAGTTTATGGTAGGTTAACAATGGGAAAAGGGTTAAAGTTTGAGGAGACTAATGGATTCCCTCAATTGAAGGTTTTAAGTTGCATCCTCAAGTGTATGTGCTGATTGGCTCTAATGTAATGGTGGAATCTCTCATGATAGAGGGATTGAAGTGAAATTTCGAGTCAATAAGAAATGCTACAATTGATAAGAAAATATAAGCAATAAATTGAATTCATATTCCTCATAGTCAATAGGAAGATATCCTCATGTAGCCATATGATAGATCTAGAGAGTATTTGGTTAAATCTAAGTACTTCTTGTTAAGAAAAACTAGTCCAACTCAAGATAGTGATAGAGTTTCATGTTCTTGCTAGGTTAATCAAACTTTGTGGAAACTAATTTGGTCTTTAGAAATTAGGCTAAGAATTAAGCATCACATTTGGAGAATTTGTACCAATTCCCTAACTATAAAAGCCAATTTATTTAAGATCAAATGAAAATCTTCTCTTAGATGCTAATTTTGCAGCTCAAATTAAACCATGGAGCATCTTTTAGTTAAATGTTTTTGGATAAAATATGTTTGGTTCAAATGTATGGGAATAAGCTATGACTAGTTGCTAATATTAAAATTGAGGAATGGTTCATGCCGATGGAGAAAAATTTAATGGTGTTGGAGAATGATTGGAAGAAAGTTATGCAATAATTTTTTTTTTTTTAGTATGTTGGTTTGCATGGAAACATAAAAAGAAGTGTATCTTTAAGAGTAAAAGGCTAAAACCTTTAGTAGTGATTAAGAGAGTTTGTGTAGTTGTCATGAAAACACCCACAACAACAATGTTACAAGGAGCACAATTCATGAGAAACAAAGAGTTTAATGTGCAGCAAACACTTGTAATTGGTTACATTAAAGTGAATTATGATGCTTTTTTTTTGTTTTTATAATAATTCTAAAGTTGTAAGCTTAGGAGCTATCATAAAAAATGATATTGGAAGTTTTGTTATAGTAGCTTCAAAACTGTGCATTGTGTAGATGTGGTATCAATGAAGGTGTAAGGAAGGTATCTTGTTGGTTGAAGAGATGACTTTCAAGAAAGTTGAAGTGGTAATAGATAATTTTCTAATTTTCCATAGCTTAAAAGATAAGAAGTTATTGTCTTGGAAGTGCAAGTTCATCATTAACAACATTTTTACTTTGAAGTCTTGTGTTCTTCTCTTTACCAAACAATCTTATAATAAGTGCAAGGATTGTGTTACATCCTTAGGGGGTAAGCTTTAGTTATGGGGATCTTAATCCCTCTACACTTTTAGCTAAGCTCTGATGTTGGATTGTGGTTTAAGACCTCCAAATTGTGATATCTAATCTCGTTCTTTTTCTTGAAATAAAGCTTTATTTCTGGCCAATAATAATAATAATAATAATAATAATAATAATAATAATAATAATAATAATAATAATAAACCTTATTTCTCATCATTTACACTTATATTCATTGACCAATGAGTATTTGTCACACCATATTTTATGGATGAAAGAGGTAATCTATTTGACTAATAAAAGTTCAATTAGATATAATATTTAATACCTTTGATTTTAGGTGTACAATTTAACATATGAAAATTCAATTAGATATGATATATAGCACTTTTAAACTTTAAACATGAAATCGAAAAACATGTAAAGTTCATAGAGTAACTTTGATATTATTTCAAAATAGAATTAATCTAAAAACTTATTATCAACCATATGTATGGATATATAATAAAAGACATATAATACATATTATTTCAATAAAATAATTCTACAAAAGAGTGATAAATTTCACACCAATATAAACCACATGCATGAATAATGCATCAAATGACCAACCCACTTCTTCAAAACTAAATCCAAACACTTCCTCTTGTAGATTGGTGACAAGTGAATTTATTATATTTCAAGCTAACTTTAGGTACATAACATCATATTTTCATTTTTAATGGTTTAGCATAAGATTTAAAAGAATATATATATATATATATTTAAATTTAAATAAAAAAGAAGTTGAAGAAATATACATAAAAGATGCTTCATATCGACATCATTTGTGATTGTTGCATATGAGTCCAACAGGTAATGTTGAAGAACATATGATTGATCCCCTATTGAGACAAAGTGCAACCTTTCTATGGGATTTTGTTTAAGCTAAATCTTAGACTGTCCTATTGAAGTCCCTCAATTTTATTTTCATTTCAAGGAATTTAAAACTCTTGTGCACAATAAATCTATCATTAGTTAGTTTAAAAACTCTCTAAATGCTTTAGATTAGAGATTTTTATGGTGGTTAAGCACGGATTTCACTTAATTGGCACCATATAATCCTCATTAGTTTAGATAATTTTGAGAATAAATGTGAAATTTGGTACTTCAATTTTGTCCATTTTTACAATTAACTACGCAATGTTTCAAAGTATCAATTTAATACCTGAATTTTGCTTATTTTTGCAATCAACTACATGAACTTTGCTCATTCTTATAATAATCCATCTAAATTTTTCTCAATTTTACAATTATTTACCTCATCTGAATACCATAAATGATCTTAAAAAGTTTAGTAAATTGACACTTTTAAATTTTAGGTAGTTAATTGAAAAAATGATAGAGTTTAGGTATTAGATGTGTTATTTACCCTAATTTTAACATTTTATCTCTATATTTTAGAGCTTCCATAGTTTTATAATTTCATGTATTTTTTTTCTTCTGATTTTCTCTCTATTATTATGTGTAAATAATTATAAGGATTTATAATGTAGTCAAAACAATCTTGAATAATGCAATTTCTATTTGTGTTTTATTGTTGTTTTGTTATTGATTGAATGAGTTATTGTGTGACTAGAAATGTAGTATATTTCTTGGCTTGATTACCTAGATGAAATGAATAATGAACGAAAACTTAAAAGTAATCTTCGATAGATAGATCCTTAATTTAGCAACCAAACACACAATATATATGAGGTTACAACAAGAGTATTAATCTTAAACATTACAATCTTCAAGAACTATTTTTACTATATTAGCCATTAATAATTGATGAAAATTAGGTTATACATTGATAAAGAGGTGCCTAATTAAACTAAAGGTAATTGTTGAATAGTCGAGTGATTTGACCAAAGTAAGCTTAGAGAGATAGGTTCTTAACTTAGTAAAAATTCAAACTATAGTTGAGGATAGTGTAAGATACTAAACTTAACTTGTTAACCATGATAATTTTAAGGAACTAAAATTACCATATTAGCTATCAACAAACCAAACTTGACATGAATTATGACATACCAAAAATACTAAAAGCTAAAGCTAATAATAAGAAAACCAAAATTAAGTTAACTTGATATAATAGCTCTCTAATTGTTGAGCCTCCAGATTTTTACATAGATATACTTGAATTCAACACTTGATGCACCTAGATGAGTAACTCACTTTTGTTTAGATTTCAAAATAATTAATCAAAGAAAAAATAAAACTAAGATAATTCTATGATAGAAAAGGAGATGGTGCTTCATAGTGATGAATTGGGAAGAGTTTTTCATCTTGCAAAATATTGAAAAATGATGACAATGTAATTCTAGGATGATTTTTTACAATATCTTATTATGATAGAAGTTAGGAAGCTAGGAAGTAAACAAGGATCATGATCCCGTGTTTTTACTAAAATTGGCCATTACCAAGGACACTTTATGATTAGTAAAAATTCTAACTTTGATTTAAAAAAAAAATGCCTTACTTGCCATATATTTTATTACCATCAACATAATGCCATGAAAATATTCCACTAATATAGGGACGATTGAGTTATCTTAGGTTCTTCTGGTGAGCTTTTAGCTTTATGCAAAACTTAAATCTATCATTTAGTTGTTTGATCAATTCTAGAATCTTTCTTAAGATATTTTTTTAATTAATTCTAAATGAGGATGTTAACAATACAACTCGAATTAAATTAGTTTTCATTAATGCTTCATCTAAATTTCTAATGGACTATCATTGACCAAAATTTCAAAAACCACCATGATTATGCTACCAAATGCAAAATTAAGTTGGAGGTTTTGATGGTTTTTAATTTATGAAATTAATGAAACCTTTCAAGAATTTGTCTAATTTAGTGTTTTAACTTCTCATCATAGAGGTACTGCTCCTCTAAACACATATATAGTGAACTCAACTATTTACACTTAATAAGCCATGCAACTTTGGGAAAATGGTTAAAGATTATTTCTAATCTATTATCGAATATAATTAATTTGACCTCTCCATTTTCATATCTCATATCAATCTAATGAATTGCATGTTGTTATTATAATCCTTTTGTGCTACTCCCCTAGATAAATTATACTCACATTGTTAATGAGCCATCCCTTTTAAGGTCCACATATTTCACAAGTCACTCTTATCTTAACCAAGTGGCTTGAATATCTAAGCTTTAATCATGGAGAGGAATTAATCTTATCTTAGAATGTGCCTTGCTTATGCTTTGAGTGGATTAAAAGAATGTAATGACAAAGAAGAGCATGCTATGTTAATATTGGATAACTGTAGTTACTTTTAGAAAATGGTTTATATTTTGGTAGATCTAAGTAGCAAGCTTAATTAATAAACTATGCTTTGGAAATAAACTTGGGTTGCTCTTACAAAACTACAACTACAATTAATTAGGATAGCAAGTAGCCAATGGACAAGAATTAGATTTGTTCATCCTATGATCCAAACTTAAAAATAGACATAAAGGGGGTGTATTACACAATAGATTTCTCATTAATGTCCTTAAGGAGATTATGACATAGTGCTTAGTGTTCAATGGTTAGTGAAGCATAGAGCTATCAAGTGGAATTTTTCTCAATTGCACATGGAATATACTTAGAAGGCTAAATTTTTTAGTTAAAGGAAAAATGTAAACATGCTTTAAGGTGTTGCTACGCAATGAAGACAAGTAAATTGTTAAATCTAATTTGAATCCATGTTATGTATCTTTTCCATTCAAAATTAATAAAAGTTTAATTGAAAGTCTAAGCTTACAATGAAGTAGATAACAATTTTGATGCAATGATGAGAAGGAAGACTAGAATGGTAATTATAAAAGCTGGCATTGAGGTATTTGTTGGATTGCTGAAAGAGTTTTATGATGTCATTTGGGAAACAAATGCTTTACCTCTTCAGAAGATTTTTACCATAATCTACTCAAAGAAGAGGTCAACAACACTAAATATTAAGCCTATAACCATTTACATGCACAAAAATGTGATAGAGAATATAGTGATTGGAATATTGAACACATGAATCATACAATGCTTTGATAGTCCCTATTCTTCACTGATAGTATTGGTAAAAAGTAGTATAATACATAGTGGATATGTATTGATGGGAATCAAACCTTTGGATCTAGCAGTGGGGAAATCAAATTGAACAAATGAGCCCAGACATCCATATGTTATTTTATTTATCTAATAACAATTTGTCTTTTCATTGTAGTAGGTAAATTTATTGGTTTTACAGGACGGCGAATAAAATTCACTAATGATCAATTGTGGATTATTCATGGACTTACATTAACCAAAAGGACCGGTCTAACAATTGTTCCATAAAAGTGAAGAACCAGCCACTTTTGAGGGCTTATTTGTAATTTTCTTTTGGTGTTTAAACTAGTCACTTGTGGGTTTCACTTGTAATTTTGTTTTGTTGAATTTACCTTATTTAGATCAAGTATAAATACTTGCTAAGTAGGTTTAGAAGGGGACTTTTTGATAAACACATTTCGGCTGTCTCTTTTATGTGAAGGGTGTGATACTTTTCACAAAAATACTCTTATCAATTCTACTCTAGGATTGTGGTGAGTGAACTTGGATTTGTTGTGAGTAATATCAACAAATTACAAGTTGATCATAATTCCAACTAGTGCATAATATTTAGTAAGGAATTAGTTACTTTATGCTGTTCTTGATTCATGTAAATTAGGGTTCAATTTTAAGCTTGGCTTCACGCCATTTGATTTGGAAATTAGAATCAATTGTGTTTGTTTCTTTGATTGGTATTAGAATTCCAATTGAGTACCTTATAATTTCATATTCAATCAAATTGGTTCATGCTATTAGGGCTCACGTGGAAGTGGAATCATGCCATTTTATGAGTTGTGTTTAGTTGATTATCCAATTGGCTTTGTGTAATTGTAATTGGATACTAAGCACATCATCGTTTGGTATCAAAGTACATCATATTTTGATATCAGAGCACATCATATTTTAGTATTAGAGCAAGGGTTTTTGAGAAGGGATTGCGTGATTTCAATTGGGAATTAGGGTTCTTAAATTTCTATTTCTTAATTGAAGATTATTTGAATTGGAATTGAAGTAAATTAAGTGATTGTATTGTAATTTACCTTCATTGTTGTGGAATTGGAAGTGGAAATTTTAAACTTGAACTTTCTATTCTTTACCTTTGCTGTGAGTTGCTTGTTTGAGGAGGAAGGGAATTGCATTGCTTGAGGAATTTCGGAAGTAGACTTACCTTCATTTCTAGATTTTGCTTTCAATTGCGTGGAGGATTTGGAAACAATTTGAAATTCAAAAGAAATCATTAAGTTGAAGGAGTTATTGTGTATGGTTAATTATAATACACTTTGACTATTTTGAATTGTTTACTTGCCATTTAGAGAAGTATCATTAATTGTTTCCATTGTTACTTGTTGCCGTGATTAGAAGTGTCTGTTGAAGTGTATTTTACATCGTGGGTGAAGTGAGTGTGTGTGGTTGAAGTGTGTTGCACCATGGGTGAGGTGTGTATGTGTGTGGCATAGTGAATGTGGTGTAGTTGAAGGGTGTTGCACCGTGGTGAAGTGTGTGTGTGTGTGTGCGGCATAAAAGTGTGTGTATTGTGGTTTGAAGAAGTGCTGCATCGTGATTATGTGTGTGTATTGTGGTTTGAAGAAGTGCTGCATCGTGATTATGTGTGTGTGTTGTGGAGTAAGTATATATTGAAGTGTTAAGTGAATGTGTGTTGAAGTGTGAAGAGAGTGTGTGTTGAAGTGCGAAGTGAGTGTATGTTGAAGTAATTATTGTGTATTGCATTTGATGTGAAGTATATTGTAACTGCCTTGAATTGTTTTTGGTGTTCCAACAGATCAATTCATCAACCATGTCAAATGATAGTATTAATGGGGGAATTGGCAATGAGCCAATAGTCAAGTTAGTGGCGATCAGGGTCATCGAATTGCAGGTGGAAGAACATTGGAGGAGCAGCTGCAAGATCTCACCACCATTGTTGCTACATTAGCAACAAGATAGATCGAATGATGATGCCACAACCACCAGTAGCAAATCTTTAGGCACCTCCACCTAGGGTAGTTCCTCAGAATGTTCATAGGGAGGGAACTGTTGGAGGTAATAGGAGCAGAAGAATGGAGGGAGATTATCATGCTTTTAGGGAGGAAAGAGATGATAATTTTGAGAATGACCCTTACTTAAATAGGGATTTCAGACCACCTTAGGGATTAGAGTATGTGAAACTACAGATGCCTTCATTCGATGGCAGGGGTTCTGTAGATGATTATTTAGATTGGGAGGATATGGTTAAGGGTCTGTTTAAGTGCTATGAGATTGATGATAACACTTGGGTTCGTCTTGCAGCTATCGAATTCATAGGTTATGTCGCCTTATGGTGGAAAAATCTTGTGATTAGTAGATGAAGAGATGCTGAGCCTGATATACATATTTGGTGGGACATGAAATGGGTATTGAGGAAAAGGTTTATACATGAACATTATAGGTAGGAACTGTTTATGCGTCTCCAAACACTGAGGTAGGGAGGCAAAACAGTTGATGATTATGTATAGGAGTTTGAGACATTAATGATCAGATGTGGATCAATTGAGCCTCTTGAGCAAACCCTAACACGATTTGTGTTTGGGTTGAAGTATGAGATTGCCTACATTGTAGAGTTACAGAGGTATAATACACTTATTGAGGTTATCCAGTTAGCCTTGAAAGTGGAGAGGCAGAGGCAATCTAACCCTTTCTGAGTCGCTAGTAACAAGTATGGAACTTCTACTAAACCTCTTAGGTTAGATGGTTAGATGGGAGGAGAGGATAAAAAGGAATCAGGGAACATATTAAGGCTTTAGACAAAAACATCTCTAACACTAATAGGGAGAGGGATACTTCTAGGAAAGGAAAAGAGGTAGTTGGGGCTGATTTTAAGCAAACCGTACCAAGGTCAACCAGTGGGAAAATGCGCCAAATTACATGTTTCAAATGCATGGGTTTTGGACACATGGCTGCATAGTGTCCTAATAAAAAGGTAATGACTGTTATGGAGGGAACCAATGAAGATGATCAAGAAAAAGTTGTAGAGCCTACAGATTTGTCCATAACTCTGCAGGAATATTATGATGAGCATGATGTTGAGACACATGAGGACAAGATGGATGATAAATACTTGCCTATTAATGTGTTATGTAGGGTTATGGCCATATCTGCAAATGTTAAGGACATATAGAGGAAGAAACTATTCCACACACCTTGTCGGATTCGATGTTAGTCTAAGAAAAGACCCTTTAGATTTGAGGGCAAATCTTTCAGAGGCCCGAGGAGATGATGGGAATCAAACCTCTAGATCTAGCAGTGGGGAAATCAAATTGAACAAATGAGCCTAGACATCCATATGTTATTTTATTTATCTAATAACAATTTATCTTTGCATTGTAGCAAGCAAATTTATCAATTTTACAAGACGATGAATAAAATTCATTAAGGATCAATTGTGGATCATTCATGGACTCACATTAACCAAAAGAACCGGTCCAACAATTGTTCCATGAAAGTGAAGAACCAACCACTTTTGAGGGTTTATTTGTAATTTTCTTTTGGTGTTTAAACCGGTCACTTGTAGGCTTTACTTGTAATTTTGTTTTGTTGAATTTACCCTATTTAGAGCAAGTATAAGTACTTGTTAAGTAAGTTTAGAAGGGGACTTTTTGATAAACACATTTCAACTGCCTCTTTTACGTGAAGGGTGTGATACTTTTCACAAAACTACTCTTATCAATTCTACTCTAGGATTGTGGTGAGTGAATTTGGATTTGTTGTTAGTGATATCAACAAATTACAAGTTGATCTTAATTCCAACTAGTGTGTAATATTTGGTAAGGAATTAGTTACTTTATGTTGTTCTTGATTCACGCAAATTATGGTTCAATTTTAAGCTTGGATTTATGCTATTTGATTTGGAAATTGGAATTAATTGTGTTTGTTTCTTTTATTAGTATTGGAATTCTAATTGAGTATCTTATAATTTCATATTCAATCAAATTGTTTCGTGTTATTAAGGCTCACGTGCAAGTGGAATCACACCATTTTATGAAATGTGTTTAGTTGATTATCCAATTAGCTTTGTACAATTGTAATTGGATACTAGGCACATCATCATTTGGTATAAAAGCACATCATGTGTTAATCATAAAGAATTCAAAGTTGCATCGTAAAAGATTAATTTATGATTTTAATGATATAGAAATTATTAACTAAGTTACGCATATCTACCATTCATTCTAAGATGGATCTACATCATTAGTATCATTAAGTAAGACTTCACCTTTCAAATATTCCAAACATTGCCTTTTGTACTAATGCTGGCACTAAAGTTTATTGTTAAGTCCTATAGGCTTATGTATGTCCCTTCTATCTTCTAAGATCTCATGTGATACATACCTGAAAGTTTATAGACCTTTATTACATGTCTATAAGAGGCATTTGCCTCCTTTTAAGAATTGGGGATTCTGTTTTGTAATATACTAGTACTAGGAGTATGTGGTATGTGTTATGTTGTTGTGTTGTATTAGTGGTTTGTGTTGTATGAGTTGTGTGTTGTGATTTGTGTATGTTGTGAATTGTCATGTAAGGTTGTAACTAGTGGAGTTCAATATATGGAGTGGCATATACTATGTTTAGTGCATAGGTGTAAGTATTTTATGTACTAGTGTTAAGGTAATTTGGAAATTGTAGGTTTTAGTCAAGAGGAAATATAAATTAGTGGCAAGAAAAAACAATTGTTAGTTAAGAAAAAAAAAAATCAAAACTGAAGCTTTTAGTGAAAGAATTGTAGAGTGCTCTAGCTTTTAGAAATTCAAAACCCTAATTAAGGAGTGCCTTAGAGCTATTAGCTTCTCAATTGATTGCTAGATTTCTAAGAAGTAACCCAAGTATCATACTTTTCCTCGAGTGAAAATTTTATTTTGGTTGTTGATTGGATCTTAGTTGTCACATCATGAATTACATTTTTCTAACTTTATTGAATAAGTTTGTAGTGTTATTTTTTTCATAATATATTGATATAAAGTGTTGTCATCAAAGATTATTAAAAATATCATACCTTAAGCTTTTTACCACATTTATCACAGTTTTAAAATTTCTTGATCTTACTTAGAAGTTTACTTTTGAGATAAATGCTTATTCCACTAACATTGGGGGTTAAATGAAAGTTAAACCCTTGATTAGCTCGGCATTATTTCCCTAAGATCAAGTCAAGTGAGTTTATGAATTTGAACTATTAAACTTGGCCTTTACTATTACGAAATAGTAGTAAAGTGGGCAATACTTTTGTTGTGAAGATGGATACAATAGTGATGAGAATTTGCCTATGAGTCAAGGAGTGAACAGGGACTAAAACAATGTGTAAGGGGTTGTCTATAATTGTAGGAAATTGTTGAGTAACATTCCAAGAATATCTATCCAATTGGCTTACATAAATCCAAGGCACTACCTAACCAAGTTAAGGTAATCCATTTGACTAAAAAATCCAACTCATCTTACTAGAGGCATTGACATTTTTTTTTTGTAAGTTCTAAAAGAGGTCATATGACTAGATAGGCTAGCTATTCGATTGCCTAACAACATCCAACAATTTTCCTTTCATTTACTTTTCAATTATTTTTTAATTACATTACCATTGTTAACTTAGGAGGTTTTTTTTTTTTTTTTAAGGTCATATTTATATTGTAAACAAGTAGTCAATACCATCAATTATCTCATTGTGGGACCTTTTATCAATATTGAATATCAATATTTCTTTGATCTTATAATCAAATTCTAGATTTGATTGTGTAATCCTAGTTATTTGAAAAACTATGAGTAATATCAGTTCTTCTAATCAACCCCTTCATTGATTTCTATGATTGTGAGTCACATTTGATCATAGACATTCAATTCCCTCACTTATTGATTAATTTTTTTAATCAATAGTCCACCGTATCCTTATTACTATTGGTCCATAATTCCATAACACTAAAAATACATAAAAATCAATTCTTTCTATACACTTAAACCATAAAAGATCCATTTGCTGATTAATTGTGTTATAAAAATTTTCTTCCTTGGATTGCAACATATCATCTTTTAGTATTAGAGCATAGATTTGGCATGCTTATTGAGATCTCATCAATCTTGTTTTTAAAATTTTTGGCTTTAGAGCATTATATTAGGGTTTAGTTATTTGTGGATTTGTGGTGATTGTGGATTAAGGATTATTAAGGTGTTTATTGAGTGTGATGATGAGATTAAAATTTAGGATTTTAATTGAATTTGATATGGTAATTGCAATTTACTTGGTGAGAGCATTAATCAAGTAGGTGATAGGAATCAGATTCCCACAGGACTAATCATAGAGCCTAAGCTAAAGGTTTACAAAATCTAACTATGAGGATCCTCTATGAATAACTAAACCCTGAAGATGTTAATTTAGTATCTGCTTTTGTATCACATAATTGTTGTGAATAAGAAACATGCTAAGGATCAAATTGGGGACATTCTTGGGCTCACATCCAACGGTCCACAATGTGTCTACTTGACTTGAAGAACCGACCACTTGAAGACTATCTTTTGCACTTGTAATTGTCATTATTGAACCGGCCATTTTTGTTCATTTTTGAACTTGTAATTTGTTTTTAGAATCGGCCACTTAGTGGCATATGTGTGATTTTTTGCACATTTTTACTATAATTGGAGCAAGTATAAATACTTGCTAACTAGGGTTTTTAGGAAGCTTTTGACATTTTTGATAAAAAAATACACTTGTTGCCGTGAGGGGTTTCCTTCCACTGCAATTGATCTCTTATCAATTTCATTTGTTAAATTGTGGCAAGAACCAACTAGAGTGATTATGAGTAATATCAATTATCTCTTGTTGATTTACAAATTGTGTTTAGTGTATAATATCTAGGTGCAATTTGTTGGTTACTTATCCAATCCACGTGAATTAAGGTTCATATTTTCTATATTTGCATCAAGTCAATTTGAGATTGAATTCTAATTCTTTTCCATTGTCTTCTATTAGTAATGATACAATTGTTTGTTCCATATATCAATTTAGTGTATAAGCTCGTAAATTGGATTTTAATTTGAAGTGATTTTGACATGCCATTTTGATTGAGGAATTTGGTTGTTCACGCATTTGTATTGGTGTTCATGTGCTTTGGATTATGAGCACATCAGTAGGTAGCAGTGATAATGGAAGGAAAGGTGTTAATGTGTTGGAAGTAACAATTGATGAAACTTTAAGGAATACAATAAGAACTCTACAAAATATTAACTTTTAAGTGAAAGCATTAAAGGTCATAATATTGGTGTACATGGGAATGCACCTAGGGATCTCACAAATATAGCCAATGATGTTGTGCTACTAATAATTATGGAGTTGAGGAAGAGAAAGGAGCTTGTGAAGTCTCGAAACCCGAGACTCTACTACCTACCACATGTCCTTACAAGGCAAGGACATGCTAAGGCTCTTAACCCCACTCTGATACCATTTAAGTCTATCAGTTCCTGTAAATCACAATTAGATAATCCCAAACTTTTTAATATAATACTAGTACATGCCCTTTCAATCTTCAAACTCTTGAAACAATCTTAACAATCATTCATGATCAGAATCTAAAAACAATTAAACTTATAAAGTTTACTAGTTCATTATCTTTTAAAGAATATTACTATTCGATATATAGAAATAACTCAAAAATTTCCTTCCTCTAATCACCATAATAGTAATAGTAATCTTTGTCTTCCCTCTCTTGTACATTTAATTGTAAGTCCTCTTCATGGGTAACGTTTCCCTTGTGCCTAAACCTAAAAAAAAAAGAAAAAGAAAATCCCTAATGATTGAGCTAACGTCCAATATGTATAACCATTAAACACATACGCATGATCAAGCAAGAATTACATCACATGCATTTATACAAACACTAAACATCATATAACAAGTTATTGTTTTACTTAAGTCTACATAACACCAATGGGGTACTTATGATCCTGTTAAACATATATAGATAGTTAATACATAATACGAAGTTAGGAACTGCTGTTACGGGCTCCAACACCTATGAGTCCTTAAACTTAACCTACTTAAATTATTTCTAAGCATGACTCCACTAGGGACAACGTTACATAAGGATTATTGGGATGCCCCTTAGGGATCTACCACTACAAGCCCTTAGGTTGAGTTAAGCACATACACTAAGCAACTTAAATCAATCCATTACCTTAATCCAATTTACAACTATCTTAACAATCACAAAAAAAGGTTGCACGTACCTAAAATCGCAATCTTAAGCACAACTTGTCCTAGACTATAGGCTAGACGGTAATTTGTAAAACATCAAGAGTTTACTCTTAGTACTAGTCTAGAAATAATCTAATTTCTCACTTTGTTCACTTAACTGTTATTAGATTACTTCTCTTACTTATTAGAATTCCTAAGGCCATTCTAAGTATTTAGATTGCATGTAAATTCGTTTAGATAGAAATTAAGTCGAGTAACAAAATATTTCTAAGTATACGGTTGTACTTTAGGCCATATACTTTGGCATAGTTGGATACATAGCCATGTGTAATGGTTGTATATCTTTCTATATGTTTTTGCATTTTTCACATGCCCAAGTACACAATCATGTAGAGTGGCTGTGTACCTTTCTATGAATTTCTATATTTTGACACGCCCAATTATACAATTGTGTCATTTATCCATGTACCTTTCTATACACAATGCGTATTTCTACATAGGCAGGTACACGGGCATATACTTGATCATACACTACGCTATTCTTCACTAATTGTTTTTCCTCTTTTCCAGTTCATTCCTAAACTTGGTTCCTTTTATCCTAAGCCTAATTGAATCTTAAAATTTGTAAATACTTAATGAAATGTGCAGATTCATATACTTACATGTCTAATTTTGTAATTCAAATCCTTTAGTCACTTGATTTCGTGTTTGTCTCGCCCATTTCTTGATTTGGATTTTATCAATCATAATGTAACACTTACATAAATTGGGTTACATATTAAATATTGTCATTTTTGAAAAAAATTATGTAAATATTATACCCATAAAAATTATTATTAAAATAGGTTTCGAAGACATAAGTCACGTATTACTTTTAGGGATATTAGAAAATTGTATGTTGAAGACATAGGCCCGGTTTGCTCCTTTAGTACAAATTATATCCCAATTCCATCGTCTAATTTTATTCCATTTACAGTCACTGTAGATTTAGAAACAAAAATAACGTGATAACAGTACAGAAACTAAAAAAATATAAATATAGTTAGAAACACATAGAAACACACAACATATAGAAAATGGCAACCCAGATCTAGTTTTTCTCTCGCTCACATGCAGAAAGAGGAAAAAGAAGTAATTCTGCATAGGAAAGAAAAGATTTGCTCAGATCTAAGTGTTTCTAAGTAGCTAATCAATTGTGGTATGTTTTTTTTTTTTTTTAAGTTGAAGTTTTTTATATGTATTTGCATTTGATGTAAGATTTTTAAAAAAATAATAGTATAATTGTATATTTTATAGAAAATGTTACTAGGTGTTGTTAGATTATAATTTATTAGATATGATTTATATAGATGTTGCAATGTGTAACATGTAATATTAATTTTTTAATTAGAATGAGAATTTGCTATTGTAAAGAATGTGAAATATGTATAATGTGGGATAATTATTGTAGTATTATATGAAAATTTTTGAAATATTTAGTGGAAAAATATTATTAAAAAATAATTTCAAAAAAATATTTAGAAAAAAAATTTGTTTGGAAATAATGGGAGGAAAATTAAAATTAAAATTGAAATTAAAATTAAAATAAGAAATGACAGGAATTTGTTTTTTGTATAAATATTATGAATGTTGTTATTAAAAATATAAAAAAATTATTTAATGAAAATTTGTAATATTGGAATGTGAAATAAATTTTACAGTGTTGTAAAATGATACGAAAATGGTTAGAATGTTATTAAAAAATAACATCTGAAAAATTTTTAGAAAAAAATCGTTTTGCAATAATGGGGAAAAATTTTAATATTTGAAATGTTATGGAATTTTTTTTTGAAAATTTTAAAATGCTGTTATTGGAAATTGTCATATTTATTTTAAAACTTATAATTTATATGTACTATGGATAGGAAAAGAATAGCTGATTATGTGAAGTTGATGATCTATGCATTTGAAAATATTGTGGCCGATAACTAGGAGTCGGAGTATGACAAGGATCTAGTAAAGAAGTTTAAAATGAAGAAAAATGTTAACTACAACAAATTTTTATATAGAATGTTGCAGCATCAGAGTTGATATAATTGAAGTAGGGGTTGAGATAATTCACAAGCATCCTATGTTCCATGGGGATAATACATGTTATGTGTTGATGGCAATAAGAGATGACAAAGATGTAGAAAATTTTATTGAAACGGTTGAATCATATGGAGATCGTGATATACAACAATTATTCATCAGAATTTCTAAAAATTCGGGGGGAGGGGAGGGGGGTGCACTCGGTAAGGTAGACATTCGATACAAGTAATCGGCTACATTCGTCACATGACATTGCAAAAATGTAGCTAGAGTCGTCAACATTTCAACCCTCAATTCCAACATCGATGGAAGTGAATATTGATGATGAAATAGATAGAGTAGTTACTCTAATATTACAATGACTAGATACACAGGATCCATATATGGTTCATGTTGGAGCGGAGGTTGCAATTGACACCAATGGTGGAATGAGTGTTAAGTAGGACAGTGGCGATAATTAGGAGAGTTCCAATGAGGAAAATGAGGAGAGTGAGATCGAGGGAGATGAAGTACCAGAAGAAGAGTCTCCAACCGTACTTACCTACTCAAGACAGCCAATATATCGAGCAGAGTAGGTTGAACCATCAACCATAGCAGTTAAAGATCCTGTTCTATATTACAATTTTGGGGGTGATAATGGTTACATTTATTTCGAGCAGGAGTAAACCAATATTTGCTGTAGTCGAGTAGCAATGATGATTTCTATAGGGGCATGAGATTCAGGATGAAAGCAAATCTCATTCAAGTAATGAAGTCTTACCATGTGAAGAACCATTGCAACTTCACTATTATAGAGTCCAGTCCACTGCTATAGCTTGTTTATTATTTGAGAAAGGACAACAGTTGTAAATAGAGGCTTCGGGCTCGAAAGGAGTTGGAGGACATGTTCATTGTGATGAGATTCGAGGGTCCACATACATACAATAACCCGTTGATTAGTCGGACCACCCACAATTAGATTGCAATCTCCTTACCAACTGATTTGTAATCCTTCTTAAGGAGAATCTTGATATAAAGGTGGCTGAGCTGACTTCTGTTGTCGAACAAGAATTTAGCTACAGGATTAGTAGGAGACGGGTTCGGGAGGGAAAGAAACGGGCTATTGAGCTCATGTACGGAACTGGAGAAGTCTTACGATGAACTGCTAAAACTTCTTAATGCAATAGAAAATATAAATCCTAAAACACGAATAGATTGGGGATAGAGCAGATCGAGTACCTCTGGTGTGTCCACTTTCAAGTGGGTATTCTAGGCTTTTGAGCCGTGCATCGTAGAGTGGAGATTTCTTATACCTGTTGTTTCCATTGATGCCACTTTTCTATATGGGATGTATACCCACAAGTCACTAGTTGCTTGTAGCGTTGATGGTAACAACCATATACTTCGTTGGCATTCGCTTTGGTTGATTAGGAGACACTAAGACATAGGGGTGGTTTTTTAGGAAACTAAAGGAATATGTTGTCGGTAACCATGAAGGTCATGAAACTATTTGCCTCATATCAGATAAACACGTAGGCATCAAATCAATAGTCTAAGAGTAAGCGAATGGATAGCGGCCTCCATTTTCAGTGTAGCAGTTCTGCCTCCGACACATTGTGAGCAACTTTAACTTGGCATATAAAAACAACTAGTGTAAGAAATTGGTCACATATGCTGGGTTGCAAGCATAATCTCACAAGTTGAATTATGTGATGGAGCAGGTGGGGATGATTAAGCTAGATGCACTAGACTGGTTTGACGACATGTCGTTGGATATGTAGACACTAGCTCATGATGATTACTATCGGTTTAGGTATATGACCTTTAATGTTGTTGAAAGCTATAATTCTGTATTAAAGGAGGCTCGAGGGTTACCTGTAACTGCTTTGGTGAAAAAAATGTTCTATAATTATCGGGTAGGTCGTCCAAAAGCTTGCGTCGCAATGGGTTAAGGAGATGAGGCCAAACGTACATTGTTGACTTTGCCTACAGTACATGCAGTTGCTTGAAGTAGCAAATATATAAAATTCCATGCTCTTACATATATGCAGTAGTCGCCTTGCTTAGGCTTGATATGAAGCATTCTATACTCGATTGGTATGGATGGACACATTAGGACCAAACATATATAATGCACTTCATGCCTATAAGGGACGAGTTGGATTAGGAGCCAGTGCACTTCCCATCACTTTACCTAAGGGGAGACCTTGTACGGAAGAAGGGCAAGCCGAGGCAGAAAAGATACCACATGGAGATGGATATTAGGGAGCATCCATATGAAATCACATGTGGACTTTACGAAGGGGGCATAATAGAAGAACGTGCCACATCAGCGCAATAATGGTAACTGATGGATACCAATACATATTTCATCACGTTCGACATTGCATTTGTGATACTAACATTATCCTTTTTCCCTTTTGTAGGTTAAGTGACTCCTCGACCACTTCATGCAGTTTATTTTGGCACGACAGAAGGTGAATGCTTGATATTCTATATATATACATGCAATTTTGTTATTTATTGAGAAGTTTTTTTGAATGTCAATTTGTTTAGACATTTGTTAAATATTATGAAATATTTGAAGTTGTAAAATCGTATATGTACACATTGCATGTGAAAGGGCAAGGGGTAATAGTGTTGGTCACAAAATATGTACTAATTTATTACAAATTGTAAAAATACATCAATTTAATTATTATAGTGGACCATATACATATGCAAATAATTTAAAAAATCATCACTTCTTATCTCCCCTTATCTCTACCTAATCAAATGCTTAACTAGTTGAGCAAAGGCGTTAGTTGGCTTTGCATGCGAAGTTAGAGGAGATTCAAACTCCTAGGTTAGATGCTGGTGGGGAGTATCGTTGAATGCTCATGGAGGCACGAGACTCCACTCTGTTGGCCGATTGGATGATTTACCCTAGTACATAGGTTGTTTTCCAAGGTGTTTCTTTTGTGGAGCTGGTAGTGTTGGATAGGACCATTGATAAAATGCCGATGTGCTGTCTCATATTGGTTAAACGTCGGCCCTGAGCTAGCATGCATCGCATCGAATCAATATGCATCTGTTCATCTTGCTTGGGATTTTCCTATGGCTCACTTCGGTATCGGGTTCGTTGTCGTCCCCTCGTTCATTGCCGCACCTAGATTAGTTTACCTCCTCCTAAGTGTTTTGCCGTAGTGATTGTGGGTACAGTGTTACCCCCCCATGGTGAAGCATGAACTAAAGACCCTGAGCAGCTATTCTTACAGTCGTGTCTATATCCAGTGATAAGCAGATTTGTCGTAAGATGTCACCCTGCAAGTATGAATAAAACGTAAATTAAGGTTAACAAGATCATGTAATTATTTGGACATTATTGAGTGTTTATGTAAATTGTTCTTACTAGAAATCCAAGAACTAGCCCCATGTGAAATGTATTGCATGTTGATTGATCTATACCATTACAAGTAATTATCATGCACACCATGAGGGCCATCTATATAAATGACTTGACTACCCACTATTCCCACATGTTTAAATACACTGCATGCTGGACGGTTCAATCAACATCAATCTGGCCATGCAAGTTGATTTTATGAAGCTTTGGCTATGGGATATATTAGAACTCCACTAAACTGCCTCGCTACTCAATCTAGGAAATGCCACTTAACAATGTGGAAACAAATAAATGGCATCCGAGCCGTCCAAATATGCATGCTAGCTTTGCAGAAATATGGCAAAAGATTAATTAAATTCCCTTCGTAACTCTCATTCAACCTGAAAATAGGAAATTATATTGACTTCAAATGATAAATATGATTAATTGCAAGGAAAAAATTTGATTACTAAGGTACCAGTGACATATTTTGCCTATCCAACGTATTCCGATATACGCTGACTACGTGGGTGGGGTGAAACTGTGTGTCCCTCGGTGTGTTCCAACATGCCGTTAGTGGACATCCAACTGGTACAGATAGTCCGTGTCAACTAACTAGTGCAATGTGGGGAAATTTATCTTAAGACCACACTTGTAGCAAAATGGTAGCTCCTCAATCTTGTGTGCCAATGATGATGACGTGACACAAAGTTGGTGATACAACTACGCCAAACATATGGACCCCTAGCTATATGTCCCAGCAATGTCGAAATGTTCTAGCAAAGGTAACCACATCGCGTAGATGAGAGCACTAGATTTATCGACAAAGATAAACCCCCCTAAGAGTCTGCAGTATGTATGCATGAGTAGCTTGATGTATTTGCTTAATATCGGTGTTTGGTGGGATCAACCAAAACATATTACAAAGCTATAGCATACTAATGCAACCACTCTTACCGTTAGACCCTAGTCTCACCCCCAGCAGTTTTTTGCATGTCGCTCCCCAATCCAGGCAATTACTTCCTGTAACTGCCTATCCATCTATGGGGAGTGTTAACTTGATCTCCACATCCTGTAACATAATTGTAAACTCCTCCGTCGGACATGTGGAATATATACATGTCTTTGGATGTCATCGCTCCACCAATGCTATAATTATGTGCTAATCAAGGGTTATATACAGTAGGTGACTCACACCTTCGAATCCAGCTAACTGCAAGTATGACTCAATTCGAGCATCTAATGGGATGGTATGCTCATTCGCAATGAAGTGACAATTCACACCATCGAATAGCGAGGTTACTTGATCCTATGCTAATAACATGTCAAATGTTTTCCTATTTCTAATGCAACATAAACTAATTGATAAGTGAAGCATCGATTACCTCTTTGTCCCAAATGACATGTGATCAATGACTCACTTGCTGCATCAAGACTGAAGATCGAAAGGTCTAGGCTTTATCTATTATGCAAAACTATAAAAATAATTTTCATTCGCAACCAATACAAAATTTTTCACTAATTATTTTTATAGCAATTAATTAACAATATATTAATGACTAATCTCCTTTGATTAAACAAATAATTAACAACTACTTACTTTTATAACTAATTATACAAAACTGTATAAATAATTACATTTGCCTCCAAAACAAAATTTTTCACTAATTAATTTTATAGCAATTAATTAACGTATATTAATGATTAATCCTTATGATTAATGAATAATTAATTACTAATTAATTTTATAACTTATTCTAAAAAAACATATAAATATTTTCACTTTGCAACAAATATAAAATTTTTCACTACTTAATTTTATAACAATTAATTAATGACATATTAACGACTAATCACCTTTAATTAACATAATTAATAACTACTTACTTTTATGATTAATTCTACAAAACCATATAAATATTTTTTATTTGCAAAAATATGAATTTTTTACTAATTAATTATATAGTAATTAATTAACGACATATTAATGACTAATCCCTTTAATTAACTGATAATTAACAACTACTTATTTTTATGACTTAATTCTACAAAACCATACAAATAATTTACATTTGCAACCGATACAAAATTTTTCACTAATTAATTTTATAGCAATTAATTAACGATATATTAACAACTAATCCTCTTTGGTTAATGGATAATTAATAATTAATTAATTTTATAACTCATTCTACAAAACCATACAAATATTTTCACTTTGCAACAAATACAAAATTTTTCACTAATTAATTTTATAATAATTAATTAACGACATATTAACAACTAATCATCTTTAATTAATGGATAATTATCAACTACTTATTTTTATGACTAATTCTACTAAACCATACAAATATTTTACATTTCCACCAAATATAAAATTTTTCACTAATTAATTTTATAACATTTAATCAATAATATATTAACAATTAATTACTGCTAATTAACAGTTAATTAACAATAACTTAATTTAACAACTACGCTTACAAAAATATATTATAATAACATATATACATAATTTATTTACTAATTTAATTAATCAATATTAAAATTAATTAATAATTAATTGTTAATTAAAATAACTATTATTTCAATAAAATTTATGCAGCTATATATATTTACATGTCTTTTTTTTTTTTGCATTTATTCGAAATAATATAACAGTAACAAAAATAATTTTTTTCTTAAGAAAACATATACAACTTATTTAATAGAGTAGAACCTATGTAAAACACAAATTATGAAAACTAAAATTTGCAAGTAACGATGTAGAATGAAGTTTACAGAGGAAATTGAAAATAAAAATGTGAACATATGAATGAGGATTCATATTTATATTAGAAATTGTTGGTGCATATTTTTTCCTGTGTATTACAAATCACATGTTATGATACAGTTTAAATTTATATATCACTTTTATAGGTTTGTAGACATACTTTTATAATAATTTTATAGGTTTTATAAGTTTTATATGTTTGTAGAATAAGATTTCGAAGGGTTGCAAGCAAAAAAAAATTATTTTGTATTGAAGCGTAGACCGGTCTACGCTTTAGCGTACAATTTTCCAGTATCCTTAAAGGCATATATGTGATCCGCGTCTTCAAAACCTATTTTAGTAATAATTTTTATGGGTTAATATTATGCAATTTTTTTTAAAATGACAATATTTAAGTATGTAACCCTACATAAATCCTCAATTCTATAATCAGAACTGCTAAATCAATCATAGAAACCCTTACTTGATGAAATCAAGTTTAGTCATTGTTGTTATTTGCTAAGTTGCCTTAGGGTTTCATTGTTCTAGAGAGTGTTCCTTAGTTTGCTACTATGAAAATGATAAAGAGAGGTATGCTAGGTCAAATTGAGGTATAAATACCCTATCATGAAATGACTAAATTACCCCTGGGTCTTTATAAAAATTACTTGTTTAACCTTAACTTTATATTAAATAAATGTTAAATAAGAATATACTTTTCCTGGTGTTTACATTTTTTCCCCTTATAAAGACTTTCATCTTCAAAAGTTACTTGATTTTAGAAGAGTTTTGGATATTTCTTCCTTATCTCATCTTCTTATTCCCACATCACTTCACTTTTAGTTTAATTTGTTTATTGTACCTTGATGTAGGGAATCACTCTCTGTTTTAGCACTTATTCTTTGACATCCACAATCTCGATTGGTCTTTTAATAGAGGACAAGTTTGGCTATACATTCAAAGGCTCTAAAGCTACTATTTGGTCTAGGTTTGGTACATATTTCCTCAACATCAATACATGAAATACATCATATACCCTAGCTAAACTTAGTGGGAGAGCCAACCTATAAGCTACAATACCTATATAAAATTTCAAATAGGCCTACATATCTTAGATTTAGTTTCCCTCTCAAACTAAACCCAATCATCCCTTTTGTTAGAGAAACTTTCAATGGTACGTTATTTCCTATTTGAAATTCTAAGGGGCATCATCTCTTATCTACATAACTCTTATGTCGGCACCGAGATATTTATATTATTTGCCTTATCAATTTTACCTTGTCTACAGCCTCTTGAACCAACTCTAGTCCTAACATCTATCTTTCTCACACTTCATCCCTATGTAATGGGGATCTACATCGTTTTCCATATAGAGTCTCATAAGGAGCCATTTGGATGGTTGCTTGATAGCTATTGTTATAAGCAAACTCAACCAAAGATAGGTGCTCACTCTAGTTACCTACAAAATCTAGTGCACAAATTCTAAGCAAATCTTTTAAAATCTAAATGGTCCTCTCAGATTATCCATTGCTTAAGGGTGAAATGTAGTGCTAAATTACATTTTTAGGCCCAAAGCTTTACATAAGTTATTCCAAAATTTGCTTATAAACTATGTATCTCTATTAGAGGTTACGGTTACTAGCACTCCATGTAATCTTATTATCTCCAGTATATATATCTAGGCTAATTTCTTCTATTTGTATCCTACACTGATAAGTAGAAAGTGAGTAGACTTAGTTAGTGGATTTTCTATTACCCAAACTGCATTTTGCTTATCTTTAGTATTTGGGAGGGTCGTAACAAAATCCATTGTCATGTGTTCCTATTTCCACTTTGGTACTGGAAGAAGTTGTAATTCTCCAACTGGCCTTTGATGTTCAATTCTAATCTACTAGCAAGTAAGGCATTTTGCTACATACTTAGCTATCTCCCTTTTCATATTCTTCCAGTGGTAATGACTCTTTAGGTCCTTATATATTTTGGTGCTCTCAAGATGGATTATATAAGCTGAGTAGCGTGCCTCTTTCATTATTTCATTATATTAAGATCCCATCCAAGTCAACATCAAATTCAAGAGCCTTACCCTATTCTAACTTGCTCTTGATCTCTTGAATATTCTTATCCTTTACCTAGACGATCTTAATTATGTCCACTAAAGTTAGTTATATATGTAAAGTGACCATCTTCTCTCCCACTTCTTGGGTCAAAATATCTAATTCCAACTTACACATGTCATCCAACAACTGTCACTATGAAGTGATGAAAGTAACAACATTACCCTGTTTCTTTCAGCTAACGGCATTTGCACCACATTGGCTTTTTCTAGATGCTACTGAATTTATAAGTTATAATCCTTTATCAATTCCAACCATTTGATCTGTCTTATGTTCAACTCCTTCTATGTGAATATATATTTCAAGCTCCTATGATCAATAAAAATTTTGCATCTCTCCCTATACAAGTAATGTCTCTAAAGTTTTAAGGCTAGTATCACTATTACTAACTCCAAGTTGTGAGTTGGGCAATTCTCCTCATATGGCTTTAATTGGCAGGATGCATATACTACAACTTACCCACCTTGCATTAATATACATTATAACCCTTGGGTTGAGGCATCACTATAAATAGTGAATTCTTCTACACTCTTAGGTAATGCTAAAAATGGTGCTGACACAAGCTTCTCCTTGAGTGTTTGGAAACTGGTTTCACATCTATCATCCCACTCAAACTTTATATTCTTTTGTGTTAACTTGGTGAGAGAAGTCACTATCTTAGAGAAAACCTCAACAAACCTTTTATAGTAGCCTACTAAACTTAGGGAGTTTCTTATATTTGTTACTGTCTTCAATTTAGGCCAATCCACTATAGTTCTCACCTTTTCTAGGTCTATAGATATTCCATCTTAGTTAACTACATAACCCAAGAAAACCACCCGCTCCAACCATAATTCACATTTATTGAATTTAGCATACAATTTTCTTCTTGTAACTTGCCCAATACCAATTTCAAATGTTCTTTGTTGCTTTTGAAGTATATTAGGATATTGCCTATGAAGACAAGTACAAATTTATCTAGGAAGTCCATAAATACTTTGTTCATCAAGTCCATAAATGCTACAAGTGCATTGGTTAACCTGAAAGGTATCACCAAAAATTCAAAATGCCCATATCAAGTCTTGAAAGCTATCTTCTGTATGTCATTTTCTTTAATTCTCAATTGGTGGCATCTTGATCTTAGATTGATCTTAGAAAACACTTGAGCTCCTTGTAGCTGGTCAAACAAGTGATCTATCATAAGAAGAGGATACTTGTTCTTGATGGTAACTCGGTTTAACTCTCTATAGTTGATGCATAATCTTATACTTCCATCATTCTTCTTGATAAAAAGGACTGGCACACCTCGAAGAGATATACTAGGTCTTATGAAACCCTTATCTTATAGGTCCTACAACTGTTTTCTTAGCTCTTCTAATTTAACTTTCGTCATCCTGTATATTGGTATACTAGATCAATGTTGAACTCGATCTCCCTAATTAGAGGTAAACTAAGAAGGTCTTTTGGGAATATATCTAGAAATTCCCTCACTACTGACACCATTTCCAATTTCATTTCTTCACTAACTTCAATAGTCACAACTACTAACATATTCCTTCTTCACAACTCATAACTGGGTAATCCTATTGGTTTCTAAGCTTGCAGCTTATACTTAAAATAATCTTCCTTAGGTATGTTGAAAATACCACCATGTTATAGCAATCAATGATGGCATAGTATTCTAACAACCAATTGACTCCCAATATAGTGTCAAACTCCACTATCTCCAGAATCAAGAGATCTACTAAGCCTTGCCTTATATCTCTATTCTCACTCTTCTATAGATTCTATCTATCTTCCTTCTAACTCCTAAAGGAGTACTAATAGCCAATTGGTTTTCTATACATTTAATTTTCAGTGCAAATTAATTCACAAATGATTCAACACATAGGAAATAGAAGCACCGGTATCAAATAACACATAAGCATTGCAAGTGTATACTTGAAGCATACTTGCAATGGTGTCCATATTAGGGTGATCTTGGTGTTGTTGCTGCTGAGTCATAAACACTTTAGTGGGAACCCATTTTCTAGCCCCCCTTTGCCTGTAGTCTACCAACCTGTGCCCTCACTAGAGGTCATGCCGCCTGTTGAGCTAGGGCTATTTGATTTCCTCCTTACCCCTGAGGATAGTTAACTGTCTCGTGTCTCCTCTACTTACACACATGATAGAATACTAGTGGAACTAACCTTTCATTATGCTTGTTGATATGTCTTATCTTCTTATAAGAGAAATACGTACCTTATAGCCATCTACATTCTCTTAATTCATGAGGCCTATAAAACCTAATGCATCTGATGGCAGGTGCTACTGTAGGAAGTGCTAAAGGCACTAGTTTAATTTGTAGAAAAGGGACTATAGTAACCTATGATCTTCTTTGGAACATTACTCGAGGTGGGTCTCTAACCCAAAGCTATCCCTACTCTGCGGTTCCTTAGTTCCTCTATCCTTCTTCTACTCTATTTCAAGTACTTGGCCTTATTGACCACTTTTGCATACATGGTCAACTGCAAGGCCTTAACCTCATGTTGGAAACTTAGCTCCAATCCCCTCAAAAGTCTTCTAGCCTTAGATCTATCATCAGTATGGATCATCTTAGGCAACAATCGAATTAAGTGATTCAATTCTACTTCATATTCTTTTATCGTCCTACTCCCCTATTCATAGTCATAATACTTGTTCTCTATTTTGTCTCTAGAACTGCTAGAGAAGTACAACTAATAGAATAGTTCCTTGAACACCATCTAGTTCATACACTCTCCTACCAGTCTGGGAATTGGCACCCACCATTTTTTTGCAATCTCCTCAGCATAAACATAGTATAGTTCACCTTCTTGTCTTCAGGTACTCAGGAAGGCAACAAATATTTTCTCAATCTCTTACATTCAATCCTCTACCTCAATTAGGTCATCTACCTTAAGGTTGAACTCCTTTGCCACCTTAATGAACCTATCAAAGTTGATTGGTTCATTTGTAGTTTTGTTCTATGGGCATGTTGGGCTTGTTGTTGCTATATTAACAATCCTATAAGGTTGTTCATAGTTTGCAAAAGTTGAGCGATCTATTCTACTACCTGACCCTGCCCCTTTGTGATTGTTGACCCTAGATGTTCCCCTCATTTAGGTTACCATGTCTAACACCCTTTGTTGAGCCCGATTCGGTGATTCTTCTTAGAGGCATTCTGTTTAAGAAATGATAGCTAGATAGACTCAAGGGTTAGTTTTTGTTCAAATGTTAGTGTTAGTATATGTTGGTATATACATATATACCTCTACACATACTTATATACATATGTGAATAATATAGAAATTAAGAAAACTATACATACAAGTAAATAAAAATAGTTTAAATTGCTAAACAGAAACAACTATCCCATAGTTTCAACCACTCTCTTTATGTCTCACTGTCCTATAGATCAAATGCTTAATTCCTCTAAATATCATATCTTACTTTCTATTGTTTGAATCTTATACTTATTGATCATCACCTAGTTTCTAAGGATCATTAAACCTAAACTTTGATGCCATCTAAGCTATAACGTCTTGGAACCCATGATGCTACTGCCCGCCACATGTCCTTACAAGGCGAGGACACGCTAAGGCTCTTAACTCCACTCTGATACCATTTAAGTCTATAGTTCCTGTAAATCACAATTAGATAATCCCAAACTTTTCAACATAATACAAGTACATCCCATTTTCAATTTCAAACTATTGAAACAATGTTAACAATTATTCATGATCAAAATCTAGAAACAATTAAACATATAGAGTTTACTAGTCCACTATCTTCTAAAGAACATCACTATTCGACACATAGAAATAATTCAAATGTTTCCTTCCTCTAATTACCATAATAGTAATAGTAATCTTCATCTTCCCTTTTATGTACATTGGACCCAAAGTCCTCTTCATGGGTAGCTTTTCCCTTTGTGCCTGCATCTAAAAAAAAAAAAAATCCCCAAGTGGTGAACTAATGCCTAGTCTATATAACTATCAAACACATACACATGATTAAGCATAAATTAAATCACATGCATTTATGTAGACACTAAACATCAATAACATGTTATTGTTTTACTTAAGTCCACATAACACTAATAAGATACTCATGACCTCGCTAAAAATATATAGATATTTAATACATAATACGATGTTGGTAACTGCCACTACGACTCCCAGTACCCATGAGTTCTTAAACCTTAACCTACCTAGATCATTTCAAGTACAACTTCACTAGGGATAGTGTTATACAAGGATCATTGGGGATGCTCTTAAGGATCTACCACTACGGGCCCCTAAGCCAAACTAAGCACATATAACAAGCAACTTAAATCAATCCATTACATTAATCCAATTTTCAACTATCTTAATAATCACAAACAAAAACAAAGGTTACATGTATCTAGAATCATAGTCTTAAGCTCAACTTGTCTTAGACTATTGGTTAGACAGTAATATGTAAAATGTCAAGAGTGGTTTAATTGGTGGGGGTGTAAATAAGAGTATTAGGGCAATAGCTAAGGAGCCTCTTAAATGAGGAGCATAAAATTTTACAAAAGACTACTAGATTGACAATTAACCTAGAATGAAGAAAAAAATGGCTATGCTACTTCATGCATTCTTGTGGACCATGTAAGGCTAATAAACTTTAATTGAATCTAAAGAGGATGGTAGATCTCGTTTGGCAAATTACATGAACTAACCCTCTATAGGTGATATATATGATCAACTCTAGTATGTTAAACCATTAAACCAAGGTAGCTACTCATGGTTATGGAAATCTTGCTTCCCTCTAAAGATAAGATTATTTCTTTGGAAGGTTATGCAAAATGGCCTTTCAACAACAAAATGTTTGAATGAAAGAGGTATTACCACAAATGTTTCTTATCTATAGTGCTCCAATGCAGTTGAAGATTTGGAACATTCATTGAGCTCATGCCCAAGTCTTTGACAAATTCACCTAGGTTGGGAAAGAAGGATTGGCTTAAGAGTGGGTAAGACCATACACCTATTGGAGTAAATAGAAGGAAATCATAAAATTAAAAAAAAATAGTTTATTGAAATAAATTCACAAAATGCATTATTGTTGTTATGTTGTGGCTAGGTTGAAAAGATAGGAATGATAGACTCTTTATTGAGACTCAAAGGTTTCCCATTGAACTTATACGAGCAAAAGTGTATGGATTTTAGGCTTATACTAAAAGAGAAAATTACAAGCTTAGGGGATTAGAGTTTGAAGTCAAGCTCAAATAGAGGATAAACTTTTAAGTTTTTAAAATAGATGATTAACATTATGCTAAATGACTTAAATAGAAAGTCACCTTATTTCACCTATTATAACATTGTTAATTGAGTTAACATGGCATGTTTACAAGATAGTAATAGGATTTCCTATTTGAACTATTTAATATAACATTGATATTTAATTTTAATTATTTGAAAGTTCAATACTTTATTTTAACTTAACTATATACATTAATCCATTCACTTGTAATTTTCCTATACTAAAAAATGAAAAGAATTTAGAAATTGAAAAAGTCACCTTGAGTTGGAAAACTCCTGAGAAAGGGTGGGTAAAGCTTAATTTGGATGGATCTCTTATCTAATCTTCATAATATACTATAGCTAGAGGAGTAATGAGGGATGAAGTAGGACATTGGATAATGGGGGTATAGTAGGAAGCTTGGCCAAATAGATATTTTGTTAGTAGAATTATGGTGGTTATATTATGCCTAAAAATAGTAATAAATATGGATTTTGTAGTCGCTTTGAATCTATTGTAGATATAAATTATAAAAAGTAAATCTCATAACATCTTATACCTTGTAGGGAAAAGGTGGCAATAATAGAGAATTGTAGGATGGAGGTGATTCCTAAGGAGGTGAACATTGTTGCCAACTACTTGTTAGGACATATGCATTAGTAAGAGAAGCAAGATATGATCTTGTTGTGCTAACCCATGCGGCTTGGTTATTATTTGATGCAAATGAGTTAGGCTTACAATTTATGAAGCATTTGGATTGTTAGATTTAGATGAAGAAGCAACTAGAAGTTAGTTGGATTCACTTAGAGGTCAATCATAAAATGATTAGAAACAACATGGGTCAAAGTTAGAAGCCTTTTTAAGTAGTAAAAAGCAACATATGTTAGAATTAAAAGTCTTTAGAAGTAGCTAAAAAAGCCATAAAATAGAAGAACCAACTTGATTTAAAGCTTGCAAATAAATCAACTTTGAATATTCATATCTTTTCACATGTGAGAAGTTAGAAGACCTATAATATATGTAAAATAAAAAAAATGATTTGAGTCTACTACAGCGTAGTTTGGTCCACTATATTGATTACACACATCTTTGAGTAAAAAAACCTTCATTTTTCCCAGTTAAGCTGTTAAAGTTTTTTGCCTAGTATGAAAATTTATTTTTAGTTTATTTTGTTTCCAAGTTATCCATGTCCACCCCCCCCCCCCGATGTTTGTGTTTATTGCTTCATGTGGCACCATTATTAAAAAATAATTTGTTTGTTAATAAGATTTTTAGGGAGATCAAGACTTCTACAAGACTTAGTTTAGGCAATATGCCCATATTTTGCAATCAAGTAATATAATCTTCTCTATTGTGATTTGTCAATATGTGTGTGTGTGTGCGCGCGCTGTATCTTATAAAAAAATATACATACCTGTGCATTTATGTAAATCATTATTTTCTTTTCATGTAAAATTTTATTAATATTATGATTTTTCCAAATAATGTGACAATGATAATTATTATGGCATATGAAATTATGCGATCCACATTGTTATGGATATCGGTGCCTTATCATATATATTGAACAAACATATATATTCATTCTACTAGATGACTTTCTTATGGTAATTGTATGATCTTAAAAGGAGGTTGAAAGGTCTTAAATCCCTAAACCTCCCCCCTTCCTTTCCCTCTCTTCCCTTTTAAAAGAAATTTTAGTTTTTTCTTTTCTTTACTATTTTTCTTTCTTTTTTTTTTTTGGGGTTAACATTACTCTAAGAAATATATTTAGTTTTGCATAATAAGAAAAAGAAATACAATTTAAAATAATGATAGCATATTTTACTAGTATGGAGGGGGAGAATTTCTTCTCTCATTATAACTGTAAATGAATTCAGTTTATTAACCACAACCATACATATACATTTCTAAACTTAGAGTAACTCACAACTCCATGGCACAATAATATATGACATTAACATCCTTTAGTGGCACTTCCTATGATTAACACCAAATCGGTTCATTACAAGACCGGTCTACTCATAAGTGTCCATCATAAGACCTATAGCCCCCATAATGATTTGACTTGCAACTTCATTATACAATCTCTTAATTCGGTTTTATAGCATCACCATGATTAGTAACCCGCTAAGAACATTAGCACCTAAATCCATGTAAATCATCTCAATATGGCTTCACTAAGACATCACACACACTAATCATTGGGTGCTACATTGGCTCACTAATCAACTGGTTTATGATTACAACCAATTACAAGCAACAACCAATTACATTTTTACTTTGAATATCATTTGTTTGCAACTAGCCTAACACAAACAATACAACAAACAAAGTCATGCACCTAAATCCATCTTTCCAACCACTAATAGCTAGTTATAAATTCATTCTACAAGTATGAATCATAGTCAATACTTAATACACTTCAAGATTTCAACCTAGTTCTAAAGTTTACTCTACTTTTGCATAATTGTTTAAAACCTAAGATCATCTATTTAAGTACTATATCTAAAGAGTTATAAAAATTACTTGTCCTTTCTTGAATGTTATTACTATTGATTTATATATATATATGTATATTACTTATATATTATTAGTACTTCATTTCCATAGTTATTAACCTATATAAGTTCTTACATTTTACTTGCTAGTTCTAATATGTATCATGAGTATATTATTTATTTGTTCACTTTGAAATATTCTCATTATTATTTATTATTGGTTAGCTTACTTATATACTTACTTACATGTTTTAATATTATTATAGTTTACATAGGTTATCACTTATTTACTTATATTAATGCATATATAATTTTGAGGAACTAAAGTTACTATTACAACCATAAATGACAAACAAAAGTTAAGTTGATTTATTAATAAATAGGTCTTAACCTTATGTGAAGGTAATTGTTGACTAGTCGAGTGATTTAACCAAATTCATTAATCAATGCACTTAAGCAAAATTGTAAATTTCATTACTATTGTTTGCATTATATGCCTTAACATTGTGATTACTAGATTATCAAGTAGGTTTAGAATTTAATCTGTTATTTTTTAGATTAAATTTTGATCTTTTAGTTGTTTGAATAAAGTCAAGGCCTAGAGCACTTGGTAGTTGTTAAATTATTCTCTATGGATTTGGCATATTTGGGCTTAAAACCTTATCTTTTCAAATCTAGATGCAACAAAACTAAAACCAAATGAAATCACAAACCATACTAGACATGAATTACCACATAACGAAGTATCAAAAGCTAAAGCTAATAATGAGAAAACCAAAATTAAATGAACTTGATCTATTAGCTCTCTAATTGTTAAGCCAATAGATTTTTACATATTGTTATGACTAAGAATAAAAGGTGCACTAGAAGAAATACGAGAGGTCCACTACACTTTAGGGACTTTGTTGAAAAATAATAAGTAGAGATAGGAAAAAAGTAGTTTGTTACAATCAAAGAAGCAGCATAGCAGATTTTATAACTATATCATCAAACATGTATAAAAAGGAAAAGGAAAGAATGAAAAGGGCATTGTTACCTAGCAAGAAGCT
The DNA here is from genome assembly GCA_037954665.1 of Laguncularia racemosa. Taxonomy (NCBI): domain Eukaryota; kingdom Viridiplantae; phylum Streptophyta; class Magnoliopsida; order Myrtales; family Combretaceae; genus Laguncularia; species Laguncularia racemosa. The sequence goes on along the minus strand of JBBMOL010000097.1, from coordinate 138,415 downwards.
CTAAGCTTTGGAGTTATCTTTAGCACTTGAAGACCAAAACCATTCCTTTTTATTGTTCTTTTATAAACCTTGCAAAACACATGACCCCTAGTTATTAGTAATCGATTCAGCTTAGTATACAACAAATAAATAGTATCAATAAATAGATCCAAACACTTTGGTTCAGAATATCACAATTTTTAGAGAAAGTTTGTAGAAGAAAAGAAGAGATATAGAAACCCTAGTTTTGCATACAGTAAAGTGGCAAAGAGAGTTTGGGAATATAAAAGGAAGAGAGAGAATACGTACCTTTTGGAGTGAGCATCTATTCACATAGTAGAGGATAGATATTTATTTTTACGAGTAATTTTGAACTTGTTAATTTAGGCTTGACACATACATACACTTAAATTCCACATTTAAAACACCTAGATAAGCTTACTTGTGTTTAGGTTTTAAAAGAATTAATCTAAGAAAAAATAAAACTAAGAGGTTCCATGATAGGAAAAAGGGTGGTGCTTTCATAGTGATAAATTGGAGAGAGTTTTTTATCTACAAAAAATTTGAAAATTGATGACAATGTAATTCTAGGGTGGTTCATTACAAGATCTTATTATGATAAAAGTTAGTAAGTTAAGTAAAATCAAGGACCATGATCCTCCATTTCTACTAAAATTGGCTATTGCCATGGACACTTTATGATTAGTAAAAAATCTAACTTTAAATTAAAAAAAAAAAAAAGAAGCTTGCTTCCAATTTATCACACTACTATCAACATATGCCACACAAATGTTCCACTAATAGATGGGCCATTAAGTTATCTTAGAACCTTTGGTGAGCTTTTGGCCCTATGCAAAATATAAATCTATCATTTAATGTTTGATTAAATCTAGGATTTTTCTCAAGATATTTGTATAATTTAATTTAAGTATGAGAATAATAATGATACAATTCAAATTAAATTAGTCTATCTAAATTTCTAATCAATCTTCATTGACTAACTTTTGAAAACCACCATGATTTATGATTGCTATTGTATGAGAAATTAAGTTGGAGGATTCAATGATTTTTTAATTTATAAAATCAATGAAAGCTCTCAAGACTCTATCTAATTTAGTGTGATATAGTTTGTAACTCTTTAGCTTCTCCTCATAGAGGTAGTGCTCCTCTAGAGACAAATCTAGTGAACTTATCTATGAAATCGATGCAATCTAATAAACAATTTTAGGAGACAGTTTAGAAATTCAAAACTATTTTGTATGTTCATGCAAACCATTGAGGAATAAGTTGCAAATGTAGAGGAGAATTAGACCCATTCTTTTGAAGCAAGTCATGTTAATCAAGTTTGAGGGTCATCATTTTCTCATAAAGCATCGCTGACACTTTGCTCAAAGGGATTAAACTAGAGATCCTAAAGTTTTTTGGTGATGTTCCATTAGGTAGATCCTCAAAATTGAAAAGTTCTTTAATTTTCACAATGTTTTTGAGGATTAACTTCTCATTATTACATCATTTACAATGGAAGAGAAAAATCTTCAATGGTTTCAATAGATGGATCTTATGAGCAACTTAGCACATGGCTTAATTTTCTTTAGGCACTTGAAACACAATTTAGACCATTTGAATATGATGATGTACAAAGTACCATATCTAAACTTGTGCAATCTCTATTTGTTGTGGAATATCAATATGAATTTGAAGCACTCTTAATAGGGTTGTGGGATTATTTGAGAATTTCGTTCTTAGCCTTTCATTGTGGGTTTTAAGCTTTACATTAAAAGGCAAGTATGGATAGAAAGTGTACTACTTTAGTGTATGCTATATGGTTAGTCAAAATGCATGATTCCAAGTTTACCAATCAAAATTTTCCATCTAGACCAATTTTTCTCACCCTAATTAATGTTCTAAATCACCATCCTTACATATGTTTGAACCCTCTCCTTTTTCCTCTTCCTCTTCACAAGCTTCTTCTTAAAGACAAAAATCGCCTTTTGTTTCTTCCATATATACTAATTAGAATCTTGCTTTACCTATTAGATAGCTATTACCCTCTAAAATGCATGCTAAATAAGAATAGGACCTATGCTTTAATTGTGACAAAAGATACAATAAGTTTCATAAATGCAATGCTAAGTTCTCAGTAATGATGAATGATGCTGATATAGATGATGTCATACAAAAGAAGATAATATTGATGATGAAGCAATGCATGCTATAAATGATTCTACAATAATTGTTGATAATTACCTTTCATTTTTTGGCACTAACATTGATCATACCATTAGATTTCAAGGTACCATTAACAATAAGTAGGTTTTAGTATTGATTGATTCAAGGAGACTCATAGTTTTGTTAAGAGCAATAGCAAGTTGATTAAACATTTGGGTCTTACCATGTTATCAACTTTTAGCCTTCAATGTTTATGATAAGAAATGGGATTGAAATGGTTGTGAAGACACGTGAATGGTGTTTTTTTTCTTATTTAGGTATTAGCATTTTCATAATATATTTTATGTGATCCCTATTATAGGTGCAGAAAGTATATTACGAATGCATTGGTTATACCATAGATTATAGTTAGTTGAATATGCAATTCATACATCAAGGCTATGTGATGACATTTAAAGGAGACAACATGGATGCTTTGACATAAAATCACACATCATCATTTTGGTTGTAGCTTATAAGGTATTGTATAACAAACACAAGATTACTACAACTAGTGATGATATTAAAAGCATATTAGGTAGAGATTCTAAAGTATTTTGAGGCATATTCATCATTATCTCCTCTTAGAGAAATTTAATGTCAAATACATCTTTCAAATAGAGTAGCTCCTATTAACATTAGACTATATCGATATCTATATTTTTAGGAAAAAATGAAATTAAGAAAGGAGTGAAGGAGATGTTGAAGCAAGGTGTTATATAATATAACACCAGTCCATTGTCCTTGTTAGTGCTTCTAGTAAAAAAAAAGATGGTACCTAGAGGTATTGCATAGATTATTGGCCTTAAATCAAGTTACCATCAAGGATGAGTTTAATATTCCTACAATGAATGAGTTATTAAATGAATTTAATGGTGCCTCTATTTTTTCAAAACTTGATTCAAGGTTTGGTTATCATCGAATTACAGTGTACCCCAATGATATTTTAAAAGAAACATTTGTTAATGTTATGTATTCTAAGAAACTTGTTCGGTTTATATAATAAGAAAAAGAAATACAATTGTAAATAATAATATAATAGCATATATTACAATATATATAGAGAGAGATAAAATCAATTACTATAAATATTACAACTATACAATTTCGTTATCCATAAAATAATAATAATAATGATATTATATATAAAAATTTCAATGTGAATTAACGGTGGAGGGAATTCTCATATATAATAGCAACAAAAATAGAAGAGATTACCCCCAATCTGCTGTTGGGCTTGGGCTTAAGAAAAGCCAATAATTCTCATCTATACCCGATTCTGTCGGGAATCACTAATCACTAATGGTACTATCGGCCATCTCCAGTTTGGAAAAGCACAATCTGGTCTGGGATAACACTGGGCCCGGACTATAGATAATTTTTTTTTTTTTGTTCTTGGGTTTCCAAACAGGCCTCAGAAGGGTATTCAAAACCCTAACCTCTTTGAGGAGGGGTCCTTTAATAGCACGATGCACTGGCCTTTTCATGAGAAACCGTATCGTGTAGACTGTAGAGCATTAGCTAGACGCCACCTATCGTCGACTTGAGTCGGCAGGCAGGCAGGCGTAGACGTTATGGATGTGTTTGTAATCTTTTTGATTCTTCGTTACTAGCGATTCTCATTCTTCTTTATCTTGTTTTGATGGATTTTTCGTTGCTTTGTTTTTTTGTTTTTTTTTTTTTAAATTAATTAATTTTACTTATTGGTTCATGAGCATCGGTGATGAATCTATCGAAGTCGTTATCCTTGCACTTTGATTTCCCATGAAGATAATAATGGGGACTCTCATTCTCTGAGATGCTCTTAATCTTCACGTTTTCAGGTTAAAATTTCAATTTTCTTCATAAAACAAACGCATCAGTTTTCATGGAATAATTTTACTAATATTTTCTTATTCAATGTTTTTCTTCTTCTTCGTAAATGAAACGAGACTTTATTATCATAGGTTTATTATGAGCTGTTATTACGTAGTGGGATCGATGATGTTGATGATTTTACTGCGTTATCTATCTGTAGCTTCCTTCGAGGAAGTGAAGACAAACCCTTAGAGCCTGAGATCCCTATCCTAACGCAATTCATCGCATGAAATACATTTATGTTTGAGCAATATTTACTCTCTTTTTTTTTTCATATCTGTATAAGCCTAGGTACAACCTTAATTTGATACTTTTGACAATTATGGTCCTTCAATTTTTTACGTTCTGTTTGGCAACTTTAAATGGAAGCAGAAGGACAGCTAACAGCTGTTGGCTCTCTTGATGAGAGCGGGTTTTGGATTGGATTGTCAGAAGAGCAACATTCGATCTGTCGGTAGGTCACCATATTTCATCCCTAAAAGATATGGTGTATCAAACCCAGCCTCAAAGATAGAGGGCAGTTCACATCAGAGCTGAAGCTATCTAAAATTTTTTGTTGGTTAAAAAAAAAAAAATGGAAGCCCAAAGAAATAATGTTGAGGAAAATGGAAATATAATTTTTATCTGAAAAATCATGGGAATATATATATATATATATATTATGGTTAGTACTTTGGTTAATGTAAATTAAAATACCTGAAACTACTAGCAAATTAAAATACTTGTGTATCAACGATGATGAATGTTCCTGCGCTTTGAGTATCACCTGATGTGTACTTGTACTAAAAGAAAACCTGACCTAATGATGTCTTTCAATTGAGTGAGAAGTAGCCCTCCGATTGGCATTCTTTTTTCATTAAATAAGAAATAGCAGGAAACATGACGAGCATTTCCATAAACTGCACTTTCATTCTTGCCCTCTGCCCCGAATGATTTCGCATATAGAGAGTTTCTCTTGCTGGGATTTCCTTTTTAATTAGTATGGGAATTGAGTTTTGGTGGCTGCAATGTTGCACAGCTTCAGAGGAACTTGATGTCTTTGTGTTAGTGGTGGTAATATTTCTTCCCTACAGCTCTGCAAACTACATTTGTAAGCTTCCAATTACTCACATGTGGAAAGCTCATTTCAACAGTTTTCATTAGATCAAATCCATGCTGAGTTTTTAAGTGCAATATCAATGTTTTAAGAAATTCATCATTTTATCTCTGATTTTTTTATAAAAGTTTCTTAATATATATATTTAATATTTTTATAGGTCTTGATAATACATTTTAATCGATAAAAAAGAAAAAAAAGCACTCCAAATTTCTTATGAGAGAACTTATACTATCTAAAGACTTTGTAATGTTGTTCAAGGAATTCAACACACGAAAAGCAGGTAAGAAAAGCCGTAATAAACATGCCCTCGTTTCTTCTCCATGGAAACCTGCAACAAACATGCCCTGACTTTTTACTGACATTTTGAGCTCGCTGTCTTAATGACAGTGGCATGTTGTTAATCTTGATACATTAAGAAAAGGACATAGATGAAAGAACAAAAGCTTTGAATTTGATCCACTTGTAATGATGGGGTGATTATAGCTATTTATTTTCCCATTATAATTTTTTTTTTCACCACATAGACTATTATTACTTGCGCAATTGCCAACTGGTGCATTCTTTTCCAATCACCCTCAAAATCATCATGGTGAGTATTATCTTTCATAAATTTAAAATCGATACGGCATACCCAAAATCCTAAGAGAAAGTAAGATGCAGCAAAGTTTTAAGAAGGGAAAAAGAAATATTTACATTGTAGAATCTGCAGCTCCAAGTCCGAGAAATCGTGATTTACAGCTCTGAGCTTCCATGACATCGTTTGGGATATCGAATTCTATCTTGTCGTATTACGTAAGGAAAGAAGTTGAAGCAGTGTGATTTTTCCAAAAGTCAAGCTATTGTCATGGAGGATTCACTTACCAACGTTAACAAAAAAAATAAAATAAAGAAGTTTGTTGTCGACATTGTAAGGTCTCAAATGAAGACTGATGGTATATTTTTAGGGATTGTCCTATCAAAAATAACATAATAATTCACTAAAAATTTTATTCTAGAATTCATGAAAAATATAAGAAGACTTTCAAATGGGGATAACATTGAATTGTTGTATAAAATGAATAGAGATGATTAGTTCCCAACCACCTGGAACCTTTATCTTTGGAATTATGTTATGAGATTATGGTGGGCAAAGAATAAAGCAATTTTTCAAAAGATAAGATGATTAGCTTATGAGTATTAGGCTCACATGAAGCAACAACAAACAATCTATAGTATGGAAAGGAGAAACTTTAATTTGGCATGCTCCAAGAGATGGCTGAGTGAAGCTTAATATAGATTGTTCTATTCTAACAAATAACAACGAGGTAATCATAGGTAGAGTAATAGGAGACTCAAAGGAAAAGTGGATATTTGGGTTTGTGAGAAAAATAGAAGACATTTAGATATTAGCAGCTGAACTATGGGAATAAGCATAGATAACCAACTAGCTATTGCTCTTTTGAACTCATCTTCTAATGGAATCATGAAATTTTATAACGTTATAATAGCCTGTAGGGCTAATCTCTCTCACCTATCCGAGACGAAGATTGAAGCTATTCTAAGCGTAGCAGATTGGCTGGTTGGAAATATTCACCAAAAAGAAGAACTTGTTTTTGTCTCTTCACCTAAGGAGATTTTGAATCTTTTGAGAAATGATGTTATTGGATATGAAATGTATAGAGATACTTAAAAAACTTCACTATGATCTTATACTAGGAGGGTGATTTCGTATATACTTGTACTTTGCTTTAAGTATGAACATTAATTTTCTAAAAAAATAAAAAGAAAAAAAAAATCTTTACACCTACATGCACTGTGGATATGATATTAACTTAAACATAAGCTTAATAACCATACATACCCCAAAGAATGAATCATAAAATACTGGAAATTTCTATGATTCTACTCGTATTTTTTACCGAATCGGTTCAGTTTTTAATTCTACTCTTAATTTACATATTAATATTAGAGATTTAATGGTAATCAATAATAAAGATTTAATTTATATAACCAAATGGTAAGATAAAATGCTAGATCAATTCTGTTAAGATAGTGGACAAGATTATAAAAAAAAATTTAAAATACTACATAAAGATACATAGTTTAACTATTAAAAAAAATTCAATGTTTCTAACTTTAACCGTTAGTACTAATAAACAAAACACCAAAAATTGCCTTTTTCTTTTTCAATGACAAGATAAAGAAAAGGAATCACTATTTCTGTCAACCTAATAAACATTAAAAAAAAAAATGATCGTAACAAATCGCATATAAAATACCCAATACAGATTTTATTTTACAATTGGGAAAGATATTATTCTCAAATTGAGAAGAAAGAATAGAAAGAAACAAATGGCAGAGGAAGATATTAAGTGTTTATGTTTCTATACATTTGGTTTCATTTTAAATGAGTTGGCTTTTTTATTTTTATTTTATTTTTTATAGAAAGAAGGAGAAATTAATGTGGTGTGAGAGAGACGATGGAGGTGTGCGATAGTTCATAATTTTACTGGAAGGTGGCTGGACTAACTCCAGAACTTGCAACAAAAAGAAAAGCAATGAAGGAAACACTTACACGTTTATTTTTTCAATTTGAATGAAACTCTTACAGCCTAAGAAAATATAAAATGCATTCTTAATCGATTCAAATTACATAACAATGGAGAGAAAATTTTTCGAACATTACCTGATATTTGTTGACAAAGCTATGCAGCTTTGTTTCTCAAAAAGATAATCCTGAAAAATAGTCCTTTTGTAACATCCTATTTCATTTGTTTTCTTCCTAAATATGGAGAGAGAGAAAAAAAGAAGATAGAAGTAATTTACTCATTTTCACACAATTCATCTTATCTCCATCTATTATTATAAAGAACCGAGCATATACTTTTCTCCCATTTCATCTGCTTTCATTAGATTTCTACTGATTTTCATCAATTCAAACACAGTATTAAAATCCAATGTTGTCTGCATGCAACACAATTTGGCATTCCATGATTTGATTTGAGAACCAACCTAATGCATTTTTCTGCTTAGTGCATCATGTGAATGATTTTGTTTGTGCTAATTATAATGGGGAATAATCATTTAATCGCATTAGAAGTTTTGTAGTGATTCATTTAGATCATTGCCATTATACCATTATGATTATACTATCCTAGTATAAAAGTAATTAATAGTTAGGCTAATATATGATTAACGGATTTTTTCCACTTAGCTAAAAAAATTCATAATTGGTATTCACTTGATATTTACTATCTTGATCTAATAAAGCAATATTAATTTTCTCCCTCAATTTATATATGAGATTTTCATTCGTTTTGGTATTGTAACAAAGATTTAAATCAATGATGATAAGATATATTTACAAACAACTAGATCTTATTTCGATATGGTTGATTGATCAAATATATTTAAAAACAATATGTTTGAGACATAGAATTACATATTCTCAAAGATTCCAACATGAGATCAAGAAAAGTGAGCTTTACATCTATTTAGGGGTGTAAGTATTCAATTTTAAAAATAAGAGATGTTTGTACAATTAAAATAGTTTTCGAGGGTGGTTCGCACAATTACGCCTAATAATATTCAACCATTTTAAGTTTTTAATCATAACTAAAATTGAAAAAATGTTCGATAAAATTTTTCTAAAAAACAAGCACATCCTTAGGCCAATTTATTTTAAGGAAACCCCGTTGTCAACACAAAATGTTTCTCCCTAAAAGTATCTTCTTGAAAAAAAAAGGGATACTTTTCATGTGTTTGTCTATTTTTATAAAAATATGTCAAAATTTTTTTCCGATGTTTAACTTACAAATGTTATATAACTTGGTTATACCTAAATAAATCATTATTAGTATATTACTATAAGGACATTATTTCAAACAAAATATTTAAAAGAAAAAGTATAAAATATAAATTATTTTATGATGTTTAAACTTTTTTAGTTGATTTTCTATATTATATTTTAATGAGTCTTTAGTTTTTTACTCACTAAATCCTTTTATGTTGAAATAATTTATAGGTCAATCATATTAAAAATCAAACAATATCATTTTTCCAAAGCGAAAATCCTTATGGAGACTAATTTGAAAAACAACTTTCCATTTTGAAAATAGTAAGTTGTTTTTGTAGAAATGACTAGTATTTTTCTTTTAATTGAAAAATGTTTTCCCTTTTAAGGACAAGTGATTTCTACTTAAAGAGGTTTTTTTTTTTTTTTCGGTGACAATAGATAAGGAAAAAGAGAAAAAAAAAATTTAGAAAATATTTAGGAAAAATTACAAATAACTTCTATAAATTTTGATTTAGGTGTAGCTATACCCCCATAGACTTTCAAATTTAGTAAAGAACCCATTTAAATTTTGATAAATTAGCAATGCAAATAACACTCATTTTTTAATTAGAAAAAAAATACTAAGTTCAAGGTTTATAAAATATTAAAGTATATTTTGATAAATTCGAGAAATACATCAGCAGCAAGATCAAATTTTATAGGAGTTGATTATAATTTTTGAAGTTTATTTGTTAATTTATCGAAATTTAAAGGAATTATTTGTTACATTTAAAAGTTTAAGCATATTTAATTTATAGTTTTGGACATTATTTATAATATTTTTTTGAGATATTTATCCTGGAACAAATAGCCGCTTGATATCCACTAACTATCCCATTGTTATTTTTTTTACCCGTTAATAGGCCCCGTAGAGTAATAATTTATCATTAATGTGTTCAAAAAGTAGAAGTAGGTGGCCGGATTGAATTATTAAAGACATAGGGACCAACTAATAATTATTCCACAGGAATCAACAATATTAAATCTCAAGAACAAATGTATTGAGTTGGGCAGTGTCTTATTTATTTATTTATTTTTCTGAGCAACTCTTATTTTATATGGGTTCATTAAAGCTATCATTATTCCTATGCATGGAAATTTTGCCTTGCATTAAATGCTCCTTTTTAAGAATTCAATTCAATGGCATATCTTATCTCGTACGAGAATGCGTGACCACATTAAATTACAGTGTTTTTGACTCGGTCTAGGTTGCAAGGAAAACAGTGATGCTCGATTGGTACATAATATTTTTTTAATTTGTTTTTTTTTTCTATTTCCATATTGCTTATAATAAAAGTTTTAGATATATCAGTTATTACCGAAATAATCTCTAGAGATTATAATTATTAGTATTTTTTAGGGTAAATAATGGTAGAAAATAACTTCTTTTGATTTTGAATATAATAGAAGTTTAAATAATATTTAAATAATCTCAAGAGGTAATAGTTATTGGAGAAAGGTCATAGTCACATGTTAGTGGTTGACTAATGTACAAAATACCAAAAAAAAAAAAAAATCATTTTCCTATTTTTTTGTTATACACTAATCACTACCACGTGAATGTTTAGGATCGCCTTCCCATAGCATTTATCACTGCAAAACAATTGTATCTAAAACCGCAACTTTTTTATATTATTACAATAATTTTACAACTACAAAACTTTGATTATACAAATATATAAAAAGAAAATTTTTGGAAAATATTTAATGCAAAACAAATGAATTTTAAATTGAGTAGACTTTATACTTAGTGGTGACTAGTCACTAATCTTGCCGGTTAGCTCACTTCTTGAATATAGTTTCTCGCATTCATTAATGTTGTACGCATCGAATGAACAGACAAACATTTCGGGTCAGTTATTATGGAATCTCGGAGGATTTGTTTGGAGTCTACTAAAAGACTCGAGTGGTAGTGAGTGTTGTAAAAGAAAGTTAACGTTGAAGAATTGTTCCCACATCATATAGAAATAAAAATGAACTCGTATGGATTTAGTCTTTTGAATGTTTTGTATAGATTACGGTTGAGCATGATCCTATATGGTTTTGCCCTACATAAATGAACGGCCAACACATCCATGGTTCATACTGGTAGAGATATAAACGAACAAAAGCTATTCATAAATCATATATTTGGCAAAGCTAACTTATCAATTTGATTGAGCTCGAATCAAGTTTAAAAGTTAATTGAATTCATATCAGATTTGATTAGATAACTATTTGAGTGAGGTTCAATATAGTTAAGTCCAACTCAAGTTTGAACTATTCAAGTAATCATTGAAATGAAATGAGTTAAAATTTCTTCCTTTAATTTAGTTGAATTGACTCATAAGCTTAATAGAGTTTGAGTTAATTCTAAACAAATTTGGATATTAATATTATTATAATCAAAAGAATATATATATATATAGATAAATCAAATCTAGATGAATTTAATCGGGCCTACACAATCCTATTAGCTTGCTCTTACTTTTCATGTGTACTCCCCTTAGCCAACAATTAAAAGGAAATATATTCTTGCTTGATCTGTAAGTTAAGATGGGATGGTCTGCATAAGGCAGGCTTTTTCCAGACTACCTGTAAATTCCTAATCTAGAGCTGGTGGAATAAACAGAGGAAGCTTGCATAATACACCAACTTACATTCCGATCGTAACGAGATATTCTAGTAGACTAATTAAGCAGAGAGAGATCAACAGAACATCCGCTTGCTACACTTCATTTTGATGCAGAGAAAACTCGACAAAGGAACACCTAGAGCTTAATAATAATACGTGATCTGAGCTAAATTTGGACAATTGATCTGCAGTTTACAAACACAGTGAAAACAGAAAAATGCAGCACCAAAAGACATGAATTTACATCCAAAAAGAGAAGGCCAAGCCGAATCCCACCAGCAACATCTACTGACAATCTTTGATGGCCTTATCTACAACTACATCGACTTTCTTGTACTCGCAATCCAGAGGCTTTGCAGCAAACTCCTCCGGCACCACGGGACGCCGGTTACCGAAGATGCTCCACAAGTAAAGCACAATGAATGCCCCCAAAGCGCCACTCCCTGCGCCGAAAATCATGGCAGCAAGAATTTTCACGATACAGCCATCCTTCTCCTTAACTCTCGCATTTTTGTTTCCTTCGAAGCAGCCTCCGGATTCACAGGCTCTGAGTGCATCGATTGAGGGACACTCCTCAACTTGAAGCTCCACGAATAGATAAGGCAAGTCTGATTCGAGTTCCCGCTCGAAGAGCTCAATCCCAGTAACACATCCTCATCCTTCCACAGTTTCCATACATCCAATGAGTACCAGAGGACCGGATCGGAAGGTCTCGAATCACCATATTTGCTTAGCCTCACTTCCAATCTCCTTGAACTAGCTTCATAATCTACCCATGCTTGCAATTTGTCCGCACTATTCAACACCAATTTAAGACTAGACATATTACTCACTTTCACAGACACAAGACTACCTACATCAATGCCCACGTGATTGGAATTTAAATCACCCAATTCACTATCCTTATTTGTGTCGAATTCAACAGCAACAACACCATTTAAAACGTTTTCTTTTCCTAAAGACAACCCAAAAGAACCATTTCCAAACACATCGCTTCCAACCCAAGACGGAAACAGAACAACAGCCAAACCGTCTCCACTGCCAGCCGACAACGAAAATGAGAAATTTGTAGACAAAGAGACTAAACTTTGAGGATTACCTTGAACAAGCTTGATGGGTTTGTTGTAAACCATCTGTCCAGCACTGGAATTGTCTGAACCAGTCAACTGAACCCAGGAACCATCATTACCAACCTTAGCATCACCAAAAAGGTCGAGATTGGACTCAAAGTTTGGATCTTTAGTGTCAAATTCGGTGAATGAAAAAGATGGGATTTGTTCAGCAGAGAGAGTCTGAAACAAGAGCATAAGGAGCAACAAGGCAAATGGGTGTCTGAAACTGAAGGAAAATGGTAATGCAGACATGTTTTAAGGTTAGAGTGGTTGTTGTGTAGATGAATCTGGGTCACAAGATGAAGTTAAAACAAAAGGGTTAAAGGGGGTTGTTCTAGGGTTTGAGAAAGGAATCCCATAGACAGCTAAGTGGGAAATAGTTTTTTTTTTTTTTTTTTTCCCTTCACTTTGGGTTCCTTCTTTTAAAAAGTTGAAATTTTTGGGTTTTGGAAGTGGGGAAAACCAGTTGAAGAAAGTAAAGAATTAGGGAAGTTGAATTGGAGGTTGTGAAAATTAAATACGTTTGCTCGTTTCTGCAAACTCTCAGAATAACTTTTGCTCTGTTGTTGCTGACTGAGGGAATATAATAATGGACTCTTTTGCAGTTGTACCCCTTAAGTCTCTAAAATCATGAATGTTTCCAGATGTTTTATGGCTATTTGCGTTTGGGGACCTCTTTTTACTGGGATTTTCGATAGTGCCCACTCTCAGCACTCGTATCTTCTGCACGTTAGCAACTTTCGCTTTCAACAGACAGTCAATCGTGATGTCGGGTGTCATTATGTCTGATTGGAGCAATTTGTTGACGAAGAATCCATCACTTTTATTACGAAACCGTTATGAATCATCTATATATATATATATAGATATATATATAATATAATCAATTTTAATAATATATATATTTTTTAACTTTTAAAAAGCGATAAAAAAATCAAAAAATACATGTTAAGAGAAGCTTATTCATGATTACTTGATGAAATATTCCACATGAAAAATGTTATTCTTTGTTGGGTCCAAAATAATGCAAGATATGATGCGAGCCTTTTTAATCACTATTCACTAGGAGTAGGTCGAGCAAATAAATTTATAACTATCTATCGTCGTTGGTGCAACTTGTTTCTTAATTCACCAAAAGGCACAAATCCACCAAGATGGGGTCATTTTCTGCTAGTTTACTTTTTAATCAACAGATGGAAGACCTACCGAACCATGAGCAATCTAGTAGGTTCTCATAAGGCATATGGATGTTTACAATTATGTTAAAAATGAAATTGAATTTACAGGAGCAATTAGGGATGAATAGGGATGTTGAAAGCAGGGTCACACTAAAAAAAAAATTGGAGAGTACACCCATCTTTCTTGTAGAAATCTATGTACTTTAATTGTAGGGTTATACTACTTGAGGAAAATGAGATGATGATGATGATGATGATAATAATAATAATAATAATAATAATAATAATAATAATAATAATAATAATCACTATCTACATACTCAAAGTTGCGTGTTTGGTATTGAAGAACAATAGAACTAATAAAGAGCTTAATAATATGATTTTGTGTAGGCTGTTCCTTCAGGAGTTAGATCAGATCAAGATCTAGCACTGTTAGAGGAAGGCAAGCAGCAAGGTGGATGCCGGGCATATTTTGGAGGATCCCATCAAGAATTCGATTTTTTTTTTATTAATTAAGTCCACTTATTAGTATTGTTAATTTGTTATTTAAAGAGTTGTGATTGTATTATGATTATAAGAAAGTCGATCTTTCCAGATAAACTATTGCAATGGTCTTTTATCGATTTAATATCGTCTTCTCTATTTATAGGAAAACAAAAACTAGAATCATCGGAGAGCAATATGCAGTTGCCGAGACTGTTGATTATTATGCGAGTGAGCTTAGTATCGCTATTACATAAGGAAGCTATGATTGATTGCATATCTAAACAATGCTCTACAAGACAAGAAAGAGCAGATAAAGGACAAATAGAATGGTAACAACGTGCATTTAAACCAAGTTTGCGTTTCAATATGGCAACTAATTGAATCATGATGTGTGTAAATTTGCCAAGTTAAAAGGTGCTATTGGTGCAGAAATAAGTAGATTAGACTTGAAACTCCATAAATATGATAAAGGTCTTATGAGTGATATTTTATACATTGGGTACAATTTGCCATACATATGTGAAGAAGTTGCATGAGACCTAAGAATGTTGATCTTGTATGATATATAATGTACAGATTTCAGTATATGCTTTTGAGTGAGTATGCGGTTGTATATAATATCCTGTTCTATGAAAGCAAGATTTGAAGATTTGAACTTGATGCTATCTTGTGACATGCTTTTCCTACCTTTAAATCCATCCAACCATATATAATTTAATGAGTTCTAGAACAGTTGTTATTCTCCTACGGTGAGTAGCTTAACAAATAAATAAATAAATATATATATATATATGAAGAAAAAAAAAAGGACGTAGAGGGATCTTTTTAGGGACCTACTATTTTTTTCCTCTAACCTTGAATTTCAATTTTAGATGTCTTAGTTTTATAAATTTAAATTTGAAATATCAATTATTCCTCTAACCTACCTTTTTTTTTCTTGCCATAAACTCCTATATATAATAGTACTATTGGTGATTTGGATGAACTTGCGACCTATATTATTGGTTCATTATATTTATAAAGATTTCTCTTTCTTACTCTTTACGATCAAACCTTACAGCTTCATCCCTCTCATAAAATCATGCTTTTGCCATTAGGTAGAGAATGAAATATATTTGGGTTAGAAATGTATTTCTAGCATATATATTAGGATCACATGAAATTTGGAAATTGGTGAGTTCCCTCACCAATCATTTATGTAAATGTATTCATTTTAGACATAACTCGAGAGAATTATCAAGTTTAGGTGAAATTTATCTTTTTTTTTCAACAAATATATATAGTGATTGTATAAACTATTGAGTTGTTAATAAACATAATTTGGGTGTTGCCCTATTGATGTTTTGTCCGACCGAGTGTCTATTTATATATAAACAGCTATGGCTAGCTCATTATGATATTGAAATTTTATGTTTTCTTTTTTAAATATATCAAGTACTTTCACTATATATCAACCGGGCTTAGTCCCTACATCACAAGTAAGATGCTCACCCATAATTAACAGCATATTAATTCCTCTTATGTTATGCGAGTATGAGAAACAATTCAACTTATGTTCTTGATCTGGATACCAATTGATTGAAGTGCTTATTATTGTACCAAATACTATATAGCTAATACAACAAAGATTAAATTCAATGATTATCTGTAATATATATGCGAGTGATTATCGGAAATAATATCAATTGATTGAGTACTACTAGCTGCTATACCAAATACTATAGCTAATATAGCAACCACGAAATTCTATGATTATCAGTTATACATAGCACAAGGCACTACGTTTTGATTAATTACATATATACTTGAAGAGATGCTAATATATATACATATTTGCCGTTCCAAGATATAACATTATATGACATTATTAATAACATTATGAGAGTTTGTATGTCCTGTGGGGGAAAAATAAGAAAGAATCCAAAAAAAAAAAAAAGTAGTTCTAGTTCGATTTTGAATCTTTAGGTAAAGGGGTGGTGCTGATCAACCATAACGGCAAACATCAGACCTTTTTCTCTTCGATATCTATTCCTCCCAACGTATGTATAGTGCAAGATGCCGAAAAGAAAAAGAACCCTAATCATTCATAGTGTATCTTTCGACAGTGTTATCATCACCGGCAGCATAAACTACAGTGTTAAAAACATGAAAGGTACCCCCAAAGAAAAACACTATGACGCAATTATGAAAATGCAACGATGCATGTGGTCGATTTTTTTTTTTTTTTTGTTAATTACCGTTTCTCTACAGTGCACACGGTTGAGTTGCCCACCGTGTCCCAGTCAATCAGAAATCATTTGTATAATATTTAATGATTTGCATGGTTTGAATAAGCATCCAACCACAACATATATATATATGTATATAGCTAAAATCATTCAGATGTATTGTGTTTTTTAATCTCAAATGGTCAGTCAGCCCAGGGGTTGGTAATGAGTATCTTGATTACTGGATTAATTATTTGGGTAACATTGCATCCTTTACCTTATTATTGGATGTTATGTGTGTAAATCTGATCGAATAGTACTGGTGTTATGTTATCACACATGTGATTAATTTTAGGTATTAATTTCTCACATTTTCGAAGGGTGTGACAAGGGCAAGTGAAATATTCAAAGGATTTTCAGATTTTCCGGAAGGGATTCATCATATATGTCTTTCCCTGACCTACCTACCCATTAAACCACTATCAAGCAAGATTCATAACAGCAAGAAAAAGGGGTGTTGAAGTTCCGAACATTACGACCAAGTAAGGTCCTACGTTGGACAAATCTAATAGGTTTTCACGGATGCATTATTAACGTAGGATAGGATACGAAGAATCACAGCCCGTGTTGTTTCGTAAATTGAATGACATGAAATGTGTTATTTAAGGATGGTACGGGACATTAAAAAATTAAATGAAAAGGTCGTGGCGTAAACGAAAAATATGCCAAAATATTGGTGTTTGCCAATGCACGCTGGCAGTGGCAAAACATGACAGCGGTCTCGCAATGCAAATTATAGAATTTTCAAATACCTCATAAAAATGGTGGTACTTCTTGGCCTTTTGGTTTTATCGAAACACTTGGATACTGCAAGCCATGTGGATAAAGGTAGCTACATGTCACAAGTTATATACGCCCGAGAAGATTCCCCACCAGATTCTTCCATGCTTCACCCTTTTCAATGCATTAAATCTATTTTCTTTCTTAAAATAATTGATCTCTAGCTCGTTTAATGGCTTTTTTACTGCACCAGCTTTCCAGCTCCAATATGATAATTGACATGATTGCTATTTGATTATTATTATATTATTATTATTTTCTCTTTTCTTGTAACAAGTAAAGAAACTTTCTCATTGACTCATATTTTCACTATATCCTGTACTGGCGTTCCAGCTCTTTTTAACTTTAAGGATGGGATTAATATATTATTATTATTATTTTTTACTTGTATCGCGCGTACATTGTCCTATAATTAATATTTATTTGACATAAGATGGGAAAAATAGTACATATAAACATTTACGTGGTTATAATTTCAAAATAAACAAACAAATAAATAAAAGGAACCATGAAAATTCCATTACAAGCAACAAACTGCTATCCTTCAACTTAATCTCAAAGTCGTATCTCAATTCTTGATGGGCAAAACAAAATTTGCTTTTAGTCATGAACAAAACAAAATGTGTAAAAAAAAAAAAAAAAGAGACCTTTGCCATGTTATGATAAAACGTTTTTGTCCAAAGGTGCAGATGAGGCAAAAAGAATGAAGTTTTAGGAGGGAAATTGGATCCGACCAAAGCAATGTGAAATGTGCCCCTCCTTAGAACTAAACTTTTTCATTAAAAAGTAAGAAAAAAGTATCACATGCGCGTGATTTTTGGCTTCTTGGTAAGACAAAGAAGACACAGACAGACAAGCATAGATAGGACTGTAGATCAGGACCATAACTTATGTCTAATATATAAAATATATTAGTAATTGGGAACCCAGAGACGACTCACTGACACAGTGAAAGTGAAACAAGCAAAGGTGGTCCATTTAGAGAACCTTCGCCAGGCCGTTGTTTCAATTACATCCTTATGAGAGCTATTCCTACTCTTTTGCGCACATTACTATCTTAGAGCCACCCCTAGCCTTTGTGTACGGTCGGGAAGCTGTGTGCTCACTTGCAATACAGTTTGAACGCAGAACCAGTCCTCTTTTCTCAAAAAAGAAAAGAAAAAAACTTAAATGTAACTTGTCCATATACTGCCATAGAGCTACAAATTAAGTAATATATACGCTGGCAACTGATATGTGTGTAAGAGTTTAAGCAAAGCAAGTGCAAACTTTCTTATATTTCTCTTCTTCAAAGCCAACCCTCTCGCAGGATGGTACAATTCAATGACCTAGGCAGGCTCTTCGTGTTTAATCACACCAATTATCTTGTTTAAGCTTCGTTTTGATAATTTCAATGACAAGCGGTTATTCAATAAATATCTCGAGATATCAGCTAGAAACGATAAACTTTTTCATAAGAATGCTATAATACTTATTAATTGTTTTGAAAGGAGGGGCAAATAGGATATTACCTCATTTTTCCATGTAAAGACCTAAACTATTTTTCTTCCCCTTTACAAAAGAACTCCAAAGTCAGGAAAAACAAAAAAAAAAAAGAAAAAAAGGAAATAAGCTTGCTTTCTCTCGATGCCGCTGCACTCTTTCTCTTCCTACGCCTGCAATGCGTGGGTTTTTTTGGGACACTTAATGTAAGAGAAAATCGAGTCCTTTTGGCTTATCATTTTCTCTAGAGTTCTAATTCACTTATAGTGTAGGAATGTTTTGAAGAAAGGCCTAAAGTTTCGGTTGATAGGTGATCGTATGTGTTTGGTGTGTGGTGTGAGAGTTATAAAATCAAGTCCCGTTTCTGTCATTTCGCAAGGTTGGTTCACGAGAATCCTAAATTGGAGATTTCATAAAAATTAGGTTCCAATCCCTTTTCTAGTCTCATAGTTGACACTTGGATATTAGATGTATGTGAATTAGAAGGGAATTTCCAAAAGCTTGGGTAGTGCAAGTAGTCTAGTTAGAACTAAGGTACCGTTTGGTTACTGGTATTGGACAGAATAATGAGTACTGGACAATACTAAAAAGGAAGGATTGGACAAAAAATATTTTTGTACCACGTTTGGTTTGTTTAGTACTGGACAAGGATTTTTGTGTTGTCCAGTGTTTGGATTGCAAAATACTGGACTGAACATAGTAAATTTGACAATTTTGCCCTTTTTAATTACTAGAGAAGGTTTTGTGCTGTCCAGTATTTGGAATTGCAAAGTATTGGACTGGATAGAATAAAATTGACAATTTTGCCATTTTTATTTATATCATAGTTATTTATATATATTTGATATTATTATAATAAAAAATAATTTGAAGTTTAATATATTATATTAAATATTTTAGGGAAAAGAATTATGTTATATTTAATAAAATAATACGTTATTTATGGTAGTGTATAAACTTGGTAGACTTGATGTGTTTTTTTATTGATTTCGCTAATTCTCCCTATTTGAGCTAAATGGATTAAAAATAGAAATTCATAAGTATTAATATAATTAGTATTTTAAAAGACATGTAATTAAAAAATATAGATATCATTTGTTGTATTATCAATAGTGATGTTGGTGTTGACAATGAAGATAACTATGGTAATGCTAA
Organism: Laguncularia racemosa; assembly: GCA_037954665.1. Lineage (NCBI taxonomy): Eukaryota > Viridiplantae > Streptophyta > Magnoliopsida > Myrtales > Combretaceae > Laguncularia > Laguncularia racemosa. The sequence continues at coordinate 118,384 of JBBMOL010000097.1, read as the reverse complement.
TGGTGATAAAGATAGGAGAGCTAACAGCAATTTTGATAATTAAAAGGAGCTAATAATTTATATTAGTTTTGTATTTATCATGATAATGCATTTTATATTGATACTATTATTTATGTCATAGTTTTATACATTAGCATATCAACTTATACTATATTATTATACTATGAGTATATGATTTTTATTATTAGTTATGACTAAAATGTATATTGAAATTTTTTTTCCCAATCCATCTCAAGTTTTTTAAGGCTAAGCACCATCTTCAACTCTTGCAAAGAATATCAGATACGGTTGATTTTTCATTGGTAGAGTTGGATATTTCCTCAGGAATTCTCTATCAGATTTTTAAAAAAGATCAATCTTCCCCGACTTTACCATGGATATTCCGATTCAATGACAATTCTATTTCTCCGACAGATCGCCCTTTTGTCTCTATAATGAAGTAATAAGCAAATATTGCAGATAACAATGAAACACCACCAAAACCAGCATAAACCGAACTGACTTCGTATTTTTCCACAAGTTCAAGGAAGAATAGTCCCACCAAGAAGTTGCAAACTTGATTGAAGGAGGAAGAAAAAGTTTCAAATCTTAAACAAAAAGTTCCATAGTCAAAAGAGATAGAACTGTCTGCATTGATTCACAACATGGCAAGTAGAAACTAATAGAAGAAGAATAAAGAGAGACTCATCCTAGTTCCATTCATCCATCCATTAATATCAAAACTACACATACTTAATGAACGGAGAAGCTAAGATGAGTTGTGAATGGGCAATACTTCTAGTGAAGATGAGTTGATGGCTTTCAAGGCCTTCAAGATGAGTTGATGGCTAAATCTCTTGACTTTTTTCAAGCACATGGTCTCAACACACGACTTATACACGGCCGTGCCTTCAATCGTGTACTCAACCATGTGTGCTTCTATGGATTTTCGAAGCTTAACACACGACCGTCCTCGAGTTTGGTTCTAAACCCTTTCTCACCATTTCTCCAAACAACACAACCACCTCCTCATACTAACATACACCAACATACCCATGTAACATGGTTATGTTAATAAGAAATTATCAATCTCATTGAAAAAAAAAAACTGCTTTCCCTTTCTTAGATTACACAAGCAACCCATATGCGGAGTTCAATATTTTCGGTGATAAATGGACAGCATGTTTCATGTTATAATTTGTTAGATGATGGAGCAAGATGATGACCATAATCATACGAACCCTAAACAATAACAATGCATGCGAAAAGGAAGGAAGAAATCGAGAAGAAATGGAACCATGCGAACCTGATGGCGGCGATGATCGCACTTCCGGCCGATTACACAATGAGTGGTAGTAAAGGAGCGGCACCGATGAGCTCTTGTGGGTCCACTTCCGGCTGTGGTGCTATGATGGGAAAAGGATTTCGGACAGATGGGAAAGGAAAGTAGAAGGGGGTGATTAACAGGAGAAGGCGGAAGGCTAAATTGGGAATTTCGAAAAAAATAGAGTTTTGTCCAGTGCCGAATTTTTAGTACCAAATTACACACGGTACTAATTTATCTCATTTAGTCCAGTACTATATTAAGGTTTTGTCCAGTACTTTCGTCATGGGTGGCAATCAAACGGTGGACAAAAAATTTAGTCCTATCCAGTACCGAATTTTTATGCCAACCAAACGCTACCTAAGTTTATTTGGCAAGCAAGTATTTCAGATTTTATTTTGGAATATACTTAAGATAAATATTAGGACAGTTTTGTACAATATTTTATATCTTTTGAATATAGAATTCAAAGAATTAGGAATAAATCTAGAAGTAGTTATTTTATTTCTTTATCTTATAGATATTTTATTTTCTTTTCCACGGAGGTTGCTTTACTCTAACATAAATACGTAACCTTATGGAAGAAGAATTGGTGAATGTGAGACATCTTTGAGTAATATTATTCCTAAGTTTTCTCTCAATTATTCTATTCTTATTAACCTCATAGTGATTGCAACAAACTGTAGTATTTATTAAATTATTTCTAGATTGTAACATACATTCATTTATGTGATTCGTGTGTTATATTAAGTCTCGTTAATAAACTCATTAGTAAATATTTTATTAGTCATATAGGAATATTTCCATAATGCCTAAATCATATTAGCAATCATAGGCCATATCAATTTTCAATTCAATCACTCCTAATTCAACTTACTATTTGAGAATCATATCGAGTAGTAGTTTGCCCATATTCTTTTTTTTTTTCATTTATTCATCATACAAAACCCATAAAATTATTTATTTTCCTTATATTAACAAAAAAAAAACAAAAAGATTATATCATTATTCTTAGCCGTGTTTATTGACCCTATTTATGATCTATATTAGATTCCAAGGAACATCATAAAGTCAAAGTCGAGCTTTTATCTTTGGCTCCTCTATCCATTAGCTTTGTCAATTGTCTACTAGTTCTAGTGATATGCAAAAAAATTTATTTCAATTTGTAAAACATTTGAACCATATTAGCTCAACCTAACTACAATGAAAGAAAAGGTATGCAATTGTCTCTTCCTTATCACAAAAATTGCACAATGGATTGGATTTGGTTCTCTTACAAAATAAGTTTGAATTAGATGCTAGAGAATTTGTATAGACTCTTTAGAAATGATGTTTTTGCTTTAGACAATAATTTAAACTCCAATTAAGCTTCCATAACCATTTTCAATTAAAAATGAAGAAGATGGTTTATTGTTATCAACAACAAAATCTAACTTAACTAGCCTATGGTAGCAATTTTGGATTGAAAAATTTCCATGTTTATCCTCAGGCTATAGCAATTTGTCTTCAACAACTTGCAAAGGAATTAGAATTTTTTGAATAGCTAGTTTTCCCTCAATTGTTAAGAGATGATCCAAACTATCAAGTTCCTAAACACCATTCTCTTTGTCCATCACATCGTCTACTTTCAAGTCTTTCAAATGTTGACTTAAGGATCACTCTAGAAGAGGATATATTAGTAAAGATGGAATCCAAGCAGCATACCAAGAGCTTAAATTTTCTCCATTACTAACTTATTAATATATATCCTTAGAATTCACACATAAGCCTTGCCAAATACTTTGCCAACCCTAAGAGGTCCTCCCCTTTCTTTTAGCTTGATTAAATTACGAATTATGAAAATAAATGCTTTTCACTATTGTAATCTAAAGGGTATTAAGATTATTAAGGATTTGCCAAGCTAATTTACACAACAAAGTTAAGTTAAAGAGGTGAAGATCTTTAAATCCAAGACCACTTGTCTCCTTAGATTTTGAAAGCTCTTTTCAATTTTTCCAATAAATTTTATTTCCATTTCTAGATTCTCCCCACCAAAAATTGGAAATCAAACTTAAGACCTCCTAACACCTCTTCTTTGAAAACAAAAAGGAACTCATTAAGTTTGTGGGGATAGCATAGACTACTGTCATAATAAGAATTTCTTTCCTACTTGTAAATAGGAGATGATTTTTCCACCTTGAAGCTTTGACTTTCTTTTTAAAATACTTGAAATTAAGACTATAATTAATATTTTTCAAAAATCACTTTTAAAAGCGAGTTTCACCAGCAAGTTCACTGGACTATGATTGTAGTTAGTGTGGTGAGTTAAGGTCATACCTTTAGGGAAGGAGTTGACTAAGTATTAGATTGTTTGCTATCTATTCTACTTTAAGCTTACTGAATAATAGTTTTAAAACAATTTGAAAAGGAGTTAACAACATTACTAAAGCTACTAACTAACACAATCATTAAAGGTGTGGGTTTGTGATAACTTATCCTTTGGACTTGTAGCAATTCATGTTAGTTTGAATATGTTACTAGGTCTTTAAATGAGTTTTAGTGGAATTCACTTGAATCTATCTCTATGATTAGGAAAATGGGATTCATTATGTAGTGAAAATCTCAATTATGGCACATTTTCCTATATGACCAATAAATTATTTAGCCGTTGCCACTAATCAAATACTTTAGTTTTAAATATAGGTTAATCGCTTGGTGAACCTTATAACCCATTTTTGCAATCACATGAAAAGAGTGAATTCAAGTATTTCCAATAAACTTAATGGTTATATAATTTATCAAAAACACTATAGTAATCTCTAATAGAATCTAAATCCTTTGTCAAACATTCAGAAATCCTAAACACACGCAATTTGACTGGTTTTTATGAGCATAACGCTAAATCTCCATTCAAACACACAAGTGCATACTAAGACAACACTACTCATGCACTAAGTTCCATCAAAATACCACAAACGTATAATAACTATTTAGCTCATGATAAAACTAATAAAAACATAAATCAAACAATTTAAGAAACACGTAATCATCATTAAGAACAAAGTAAAGAAGGTTTAGAAGTCATTGATGTTGATTACACATAATATCCACTTCAAAAACAAGCACAACTTGTATCTCCAATACTTCAAATGTGTTAATGAGAAAAATGTTAAAGATAATCTAAAACCCTAAAACGTACCTAAACCTTAGTGAGCACTACTTGCCCCCCCCCCCCCCCCCCCCCCCCTCCCATTCAAGTTACAAATGTAGCCTTTTATATATTAATGTGGACATAAGGATAATCTAAGGTGAATCAACCTACTAGTGGACATGTTTTAGCCCTTGGTGAATTAAGGTTTAGGGTTTTGGTTCATGGACTAGCCGAATGGTTTAAGGTGTTACCAGGCCCGACCAGCTAGTTCAGTTGACACTTTGGACCACAAATTGGGTTCTTTGCATCTGGTTGGTACTAGGATAGAGTCTAGATGCTTCAATGACTAGCCGGCTGGTTCATCAACAACTAGTTAACTAGTCCATGTTGGCCTTTTATGCCCTGTTAGGAGGTGGCCATTCGGATGGTAGTAGAGCTACCGGACATCTAGTACCCTTGTTTCCAACAAAAATAACCAAAAATGGTATTTTTTTTAACATAAATTGATTCTTTTGCATTCAATTTGCTGGTCCATTTCACATGTAATTTGACCATTTTACATATATTTATCTATTTTTCTTTATTCAATTATGTGTAAGTGATGATATTAAGTCAGAAAAGTGCGTAAATTCAATTGTTATCAAGCTTGGTATTTAGATTTTTCCCAAATGAAGGGAACTCCTAAAAATTTCCTAGGTTGTCGATCAAGAGTGATACCCAAATTTAGACAACTGTTCATTTTTAATTTCTACACTAGTTGATTTACTAAAAGTCAAGGAAGACTTTTGAAAATAAAATAGTTTTCTAAAGGCCAAACAAAATTCATCTAAGATTCCTTTCACGGCAAATAGATTTTCTTTCAAAGTTTCTAGCAAAAACAAGACATTATCAGCAAATAGGAGATGAGTGATAGATGGACTTTGTCTTTTGATCTTGATTCCTTCTAGAATACCTAAAGATTCAACTTTCATTATCATGTAACGATAGATCCACTACTAAAAGGAAAATGTAAGTAGACAAAGGGTATCCTTACCTGATTCCTCTAGTAGGATTGAGGTAACCAACTATTTTCCCATTAACCACTAAATTGTAAGACACTTATGTAATGTATTTCATAATCCATCCTATTTAAATGTGTGAAAAGCCCATTTTAAACATAACAGCCTCAATGAAAGGCCATTTCACTCTATCATATGCCTTAGTGTATCTATCTTAAGAGCATAGAAGTTTTTTCCTTTATCTTTATTTTTCACAAAGTGGAACATTTTATGGGCTATTATCACATTGTCCTGAATTAGTTAACCAAGAATGAATGCCCTTTGGTAGGGGGTGATGATAGAATCCAAGAGAGGTTGTAATCTATTGGCTAACACCTTAAAGATATCTTTATAAGTGAAGTTATACACAAGCTTATAGGATGAAATTGATTAATGTCTTTAAGATGCATTACTCTATGAATTAACACAATATCAATTTTATTAAAGTTTAGAGGAAACACACTTGTAAGTGTAAATTCTTGGTTACATCTATGATGAAAGGTCTAACTATTTCCTAAAGTGATAGGAAGAAAATGCAACTAATACCATTAAGACTTGAAGCCTTTAAATTACCAAAATTAAAGACTCTTCCTTTACCTCCACTTGGGTTGCTTTAAGATGATAACATTACGAAGTGATTGGCCACCCTAGTAATGTGGTCGACTTGAACCCCATAGAGTTGACTATAGTAGGCTAATGAGAACATTTGTCAATCAATTTACCTATGGCTAACCACTTTGGTTTGTTTATTCAATTTTTGGGGATAAGAATAAGATTTTTGATTTTTTTTTCCTTAATTTGATCTTTTGTGTATGGTTATAGGTTTTATTTTATAATTAGATTTTTGGAAGTTGGTGATAAGTTCCCAACAAGTGGGATACTGTTATATATGTATGGTTGAGCATGTATGATTAAAATAATGAATTTATTGACTATCCAACCTAAAATTTTAACTGTTGTTTGTGATTATGTTGAAGCTGAAACCATTCATAATAAGCGAGTCATAGGATTAGGAGTTCATTGCTTATTGAGTATTAGACATTCAAAATAAAGTGTCTTGTAGATTAACTGTTGATGCCACATCTATTGTGGTTATATAGGTAATTAACATAGCGAAACCAAGGTTAATATAGGTTAGAATATCTAGAGAGAAGTTGTTGATGGTTTGCAATAGTGGTATGGGGCAATGAATTAGACTATTTACAGTTGTTATGTGTGGTGAATCTAATATAAAGGTAATTTTTTGTGTTGTTTGATTTGGATATCATTAGAACAAAGAGATTGAATTACATAAAAAAATCATGTTTTTTTTTTTTTTTGGCCTACTAGAAATTGTATGTTCAATAGTTATAAGTTTGTAGCCTTATGTTAGGTGGTGAATAATCATTGTAAAACATTACCGTAGTTTATGCTAAAGTTTGGGATATTACCTTAGATTCAGGAACCTAAAGGGTGAAGCATTTTGTTGGGATAAGTTATTATGAGCAAGGAACTATTTTAAAATTAAATTAATTAGTCATTCTCATTTAATTGAAAATTAAGGTAAGTGAATATGCTTTTGGTTAAGGATTCAAACTCAAACTATAGGTTATGGACTTAAAAAGTGAAAAGTGAATTAAACCATGGGACCTAAGTGAAAAGACCATGTGGTTTATAGGTATTGTGTGTTAGGGTTATTTAAAGCTTCTCTCTTTGTCTGACTCATAAGAAAGCAAGCTTAGCATGGTTGTCAAAATTGGGATTCAACCTAAAATTGCCAGTTAATTCGTACAATTGGATTGTAGATCAAGTAATAGAATCATAAGATTCTACCGTCTATGTAAATTAGCTTTTAGAAATTGTAAATATATTCATAATAGTAAATGAAAAACTTATAATATATGATGGAATAATAAAATTCGTCATAAATTCTAATCACAATATATATTTAATACAAATAGTTAAGTATAAATTATTCTCCAAATATATGAATGATGAAACTACAACATAAGTGTTGATACAAAATATTGCAACATAAATGATAAATCATTACAATAAAAAATATAAAACTAAAACAAATCATCATTTACTTTATCATCACAAAAACTATCACCATCTCTCGCATTACCACCACCATTACCACCACCACCATCATCATTATTGTTAATGTCATTATTGGAGCGGCTACTGAGGATATTCACATCTTTTAACTCTAAATCTTTTGACGTATTAATTCATACTTTATCTTTAGTAGTATCAATGTCATGAATTTTCAAATCATCTTGAATTCCATAACTCTCCAAATTTATAGATGCACCAACTTCCTTACCCTTTGCATTTGAAAGGATATCTAAGCAATCTTTATCTAATGAATTAAATAAATCATCTTTCTCAATTATCCATTCATCATTAAATGAGAGATCTTCAATAGCAAAACTAGTAGTATGATTAGTTTTTCTATTTTGCCTATCTTTCAATTTTAAGTTATACATTACAAATACTAAATCATTTATCTTTTGTTAGTGCAACCTATTTCTCCTTTTTATATGAACCTGAAAATTGAAAATGCTATAAAATTGATAATATCATTAACATTTATAATCAAGGACAAACAGGAGCATTATTAGCATCTTATCATTTCAAATGCACTCCAATTACACTCATATCTAGAAGAACTACAAGTTAAGCTTAGAACATAAATAGAAAATTTTTTGTAGTTTTAAGCATTTTTCATCATAATAAGTGGAAAAGAGTTGAGCTATTGAGGTTCGTGTGTTCAAATGAGAGAAAGATAGAAATCTAAGCATGTGTTTTCCTAAGTTAAAACGTAGCTAGAGGATAAAGAAAAGTAATTTTAGTGTATAATAGGCTCACTTTAAAAGCCTGTTAAGAAAAAGTATTATCCTGTTAAGTCAAATATTCTAATATGCATAAAATCATAGAGTCCTTCTTAGAATTAGGATTCTAAGGATTTAAATTGAGATTCTACTAGGTTTTACACAAAAGGAATTTTGCATGGAATTCAACTAGGGAAAGCCTTGTAAAATCATAAAATTGTAGAGTTTTAGGAGTTGAATCAAGATTTTGAAAACCATGTAAGCTAGCATTGATAAGTGAGAATGTTTCTCAATTGTACTTGTGTGAGAGCTTTTAGAGGGGCATGTGCTAGCAACCCTTGATGATCTAGCTTGGAAAGTTGTGGAGTAAGTATAAGTTGATGTTATTAGAGATAATGGATAAACTTTCACCATTTCACCTAACTTAAAAGTCAAACTCATGCACAATTTAGGATTAAATTGGATTAAATATGGATGGAAAGTGGAAATTGTGCACAAAATGGACTAACTAAATTAAAACCACTAAAATAACAAAAAGGATCAAGTTTTGAGTTGAAAAATATCAATTTTCACTATTTTGTATAGGTGCACAAGGGCTACCACTTAATTAGTAAACCCTACCATTTGATTAGGAGGAGAAAAATGGAGGAAATCTAGTTCAAGGCCTACCATTCAATTGGTAGGCATAGAATCAATTAGACGATAGACTGAATAGGAACTATCTTGATGCTACTTGCAAATTCACATAGATGGTGCAAAAATAGTAAATCACCATTAAGAGAGCCAACTACATCATTGTCTCGTCACTACTCTAAACCCTAGTTGCAATAGTAACAGCTGTTAAAACCTTAGCAAGTGAGGAGTTAACATTAAGCTATCATTCGATCAATAGTGCTTGACTATTAAAGTGTGCTTTCTTTTTCATTTCAAAGGGTAAAGCCATTTTTGTAGACTTCCTCCTTTGTTTTTCTTCTTAATCCCAAGGTTTAGGTTAGTATTAGTTTAAATTAACTTAGTATTGCTTAGATTGGTGATTTTCTATCATTGTGAAGCTTAAGAACAGATTTAGACTTGAAGATTTCAAGCTTTTCTCTCAGTTTTTAGTGTAATTGCACATGATTGGGTTAGGCAAAAAAATTGTTCGAACCAAACCAATCCGAATATAGTGTTTTTTTTTTCCTAATGGTTCACATTGAGGTTTAAATTAGACCCTCCCTCCCTCCCTTCAAAAGGAATTATGGTTTGATTCAGGTGCACAATTTGAACTGCACTAGTTAATCCGAGCTGAATTGTTCACACACACACATATATATAATAGAGCCTAACTTAACCCATTGTCTTAAGTCGTGAGTTAGTCTTGTCCTAGCTATAGTTGACAAAGATAAAAACCCTAAGCCTAAAGTGTGCGTCTAAATCTTCTTCCTTCCTCAGTCCGGACTTTCACTCTTCCTCAATCCTTTAGCTCATGGTTCACACTCACACACTTATCTATGTTGCGGTATAGAGTGATAGAGGAGTGACAATAAAAACAAGAAACCCTAAACCTAAAGTACGCTTCTTCTTCCTTCCTCGGTCATAGACTTCCATGCTTCCTTAATCCTCACAGTTAGCTCATAGTTCACACTTACATACTCATCTATGTCATGGTAGCACTCATGATTCACAAAGGGTCAAAGCTCAAAGGTTCACATCTTCCTCTCTACAAAGTGTTACCATGTAATTTGTTTCTTTATTTTTTTAAAAAGATTTTTTTATGTTTTTTATTTTTTATCTTGTTCTTCATTTTTTGTGTGTGTTAGAAATCTTGCAATCAACAACACTTTAGATTGTGAATAGCATAAAGTTAGTTAATCATTGTACAACTATTATAGCATTTTTTTTGTTTTTTTTTTCATTTATTAAATGATACAAATTGGATCCTATCTTGATTAATCTCCATTCTCAAAATTGATAATAAGTGATCTAATGAAAAAGGAAAACCAACAAAGAATATCAATTTTGACATAAAAGGAAACACTACCACTAATTATAGAATTTGAAAAATGTGAAAATTAGTCATATTTGCGAATTCCTATTTTATGTGTTGGTGGCTCTAGTGTAGATTTGCTGGCTAGTGTGCATAGAAATCATCTTAATTGAACCCCTTGCCATTAAGTCCTTAATTGCTCTACGAGCCAACGACTCATTGATCCTCAATTTGTTAGATAGAATGGAAGGCATATTAAGCTTGTACTTAGGAACTTAGAAAGAAGCTTATCATAAGTTGCTTGGTCAAACAAAATCATGTTGTTCACCTTCTCCATTTGCTTACCTTTACTTCATTTCTTTTTTTTCTTCTTTCATCTAGATTTAGTAGGTTTTGATGATGGATTACTTCAAAATCATTTGGAATATTGGATGAATTATAGATTACTAAATATATTTCTAAGTAATTTTGAATTATCTGAAGTCATTTGGATTTTAGAACATTGGCTATATTTTTGTGATTTCTAATTGATACTTAACTTTATTTATTTATTTTATTTTTTTCTATGTACAAATGTCTAGACCCAGTGATGATGGAAAACCAAACATGAATAGTAATAGACCCATGCTCATGCTTAATCTTGATGATCCCAAAGATTTTAGTAGTGGAAATTGCTCTCTTCCAGTAAATCATTGGAAACCCTTGTTTCTACTTTAACTACAAAGAGGCAAAGGTTTGAAGTATGTGATCACTACACCAAGAAAGAGCATAATGGTAAATTGAAGGTATTTTATAATTTCTGCACACAAAGTTTTGCATTTAAAAGTTCTCAAGGAACTAGTAGATTGCATGGACACTTGAGTAGATGCTCCTAATATAGACTTAAATATCTAGATGACAAATGAAAGACTATTCCTAACATTATTGAGACTAAAGGGGCAATTGTGAGTTTGGTAACTAAATTTGATCAAGATTTGTGCAGAGGGAGACTTGCTAAGATGTTAATTGTAGCTGAATTGCCATTTAAGTTTGTTGAGTATGAAGAATTGCATATGTTTTTGGAAGCATTATAACCAAAGTTTAGTTTTCACTCTTATAGAACATTGACACGTGAGTGTCTAGAATTGTTTAGGGAAGATAGGGGAAAGTTAAAAAGATATGTTTCATCATATGCTCCAAGAGTTTGATTGATCATAGACACATGGACTTCAAATCAAAATTTAAATTACATGTATCTTACACTCTTACTTATCATTTTATTGATGATCAGTGGAAGTTGCAAAAAAGAATTATTAATTTTTTTCAATTGTTGGCCATTATACTAAGATTATTGGAAAGACTATAGAGAAATGTGTTGTTGGTTAGGTCTCACTAAGATCCTTACTATTACTGTTGATAATGCCAGTTCGAATGATCTAGGTATTCAATATTTGAAAAAAGATATTTCAATCTTGGAGTACCCTTATCATGAAGGGTGAATTTCTTCACATGAGATGTTGTGCTCATATATTGAACTTAACAGTGAAAGATGGATTAAAAGATATAGATGACTCCATTTTTAGAATTTGAGCTACAGTTAGATATGTAAGGTCATGCCTTGGAAGATTGGCTAGGTTTAAGAGTTGTGCGGAGGAAGAAAGAATTGAAAGTAGAAGTCTTTTATGTTTAGATGTCGAGACAAGGTGGAACTCAACTTATTTAATGTTGGAGACAACCTTTAAATTTCAAAAGGCCTTTGACTTGTTAGATATTTAAGATGAAAAGTTTAGCCAGGAACTTCTAAAAATTAAGGGCATGCTTGTAGAAGAAAATTGGGAGCATGCACGTAACATTTTACCCTTTTAAAAGCATTTTTATGGTGCTATAATAAGCATATTTAGCTCCCTTTATGTTACATGTAACAATTTTGTTGAGGAAATATTAGGGATTGATTATGAAATTAAGGAATAATGCCATAGTAGTGGTAAATCCTTAAGTGTCATGTTTAAGAAGATGAAAAAAAAATGATAAATATTAGGGTAATATCAATAACATCAATGCCTTGTTGTTTGTTGCTACTGTGATGGATCTCTATAAAAAGTTATCTTATGTGGAGTGGATGGTTAATGATGATAAAGCAAGTGAATTTATGGAAAACATTTGTTATGCATTTTATGGCTTATTTGCTCACTTTGATCGATTGTTGGGTCTAAAAGGAAGAAGTCCAATCTATCCCCTGAAAGTTGCACTTGGATAAGTGCTTTAATGAAAGATAATGAAGTTAAATCGAAATCATAGACTTGTTTTTATGCGAGAAATTAGAAGGGAAGCCCTAATAGAGAAAAATGAATTAGAGAGATATCTTAGGGAAGAGTGAAAGTTTTGTGGAGACATTTGATATATTTGATTGGTCGAAGAAAACTTCCTCTAGATATCTTATCTTGGCTTTAATGGCAAAAAATGTCTTGGTTATTCCAATATCAACTATTGCTTCAAAGAGTGTTTTCAGCATAAGAGGACAGGTTCTCAATGTTTTTTTAGAGTTCTTTGACTCCAATATGGTAGAGGCTCTCATATGTGGGCAAGATTGGCTTAAAGTAACTTAGACTTTGAAAAAATATGAGGAAGATTTTGAAGAACTTCAAGAGATAGAGTTAGGTTTGTAAGTTTTTCCTAATGTTTTCTTTTATTAATTCTTTCTTATATATATATTTTTATTTTGTAGAAGAGGGTTTCATTGCTACTAATGCCACTACATCTGTGGATCCAACACTTGCTGCTTTAGTCTTGATGACTGATTAAAGGTATATAATTTTTCAATAGTTTGATTATAGTATTTGAAGAATATTGGTTAATTTTAGTGTGTTGTCTATGAAGTTATGTTTACTTTAGGTTAAATAAATAAATAAATAAATTACAATTAGAAAAAGTTGAAGAAATATTTGGTTATTTTATTCATGTTTAGGTACTAGTAGAGAAGAAGTAGAAGTAAAAGGTTTCAAATAGTCTAGTTGGTTAACAAGGGCCAATTTAGTCTACTGTCGTTATTTTGTTAACATTTTAAACTCTATAAATATTTTTATTTTGTTACAATTCTTGTTAGTTGTTATTTATTAAATGAAAGGATGTATTTTGTTGGTGGATGACTTTATGTGGATTATTATATACAATATAGACTACGGAGTTTCATAAATTATGAATATAATGATGATGTTGAGTCATGTAATGAGTCTTATTTCTTGGAAAGTTGATGTGATTTGTCAAAGTAGAAGTATGAATGAAATGATTGAAGACTGAACACCTTATAGGGCATTGAGCAAGACACTTGAGAGCTTTAATGCTTTAACTGATAGGTTCTTTTGTTATTTTGTTCACTTATTGAACAGTGGACACGTTATAGGGTATTTAGTAAAACATTTGTGAGCATGGTAGGGACACAAACATTTGTGTTTGTATTTTTTCATTTAAATGATTTGAGCAGATTTCCATAGAATATTTAAATTTAAATGTGCCAATTTTTGTCAAAATTTGTTCCAAGAAATTGATAGTATTAAAAAACTGTTAGAGGTTGGAGTACTTTAACTAGGTAATGTTGCATTAGAAGATTTATTTGTTGGTTTATGAAAAGGCAATAATTTACAGAAGGCATGATGTATTTTGTAAGTATATAAATATTTTAGGTGATAATTTTGGTTTAATCCGTAATTTGAACCAAACCAAACCGTTATTTAATGGTTTGAAAAATTTTCTAATCCTAATTGTATGGTTTGGTTTGGATTGGATTGAAAAAGAAATGAACCTTAAATTATGGTTTGGTTTGGTTTTTGCAAAAACAGAATCAATTTGAACCATACCCACTCCTAGTACACAATGACTTCTAAACCCATTTCAATGTGATGTGCTTAAATCCATGGACCAAATCTAAATACAATTAGTTCACTCTAAGATCTCTCAAAGAAATAAGCTTAAGATATAAAGATCACTAAGCAGTTGAAACTAGAGATCAAACTACATGATCTAAGGAGAATTTTAGCCACTAGACTTGCAACCTAAACAATAATCTTTTAATAGGATTTTATATAATATTTGAGTCAATTAAGAAAAATGAACACGAATACCTTTAATAGATATAAAGTACTAAGGGAAGGTCAAACCACACACAAATTGCTTGATATGATGCGTAAGTAGGTTGTATGGTTTGCTTGCCACAATCTTGAGAGAATGATAAGAGTAGAATATTGAATGAGAAAAACTCATACAATATGAAACAAGGATAATATCATTCAACATGATTTTTATCCATAGGGTTAGATATGAATATTTATATTAGAATAGTTATAACTAAGAAAAATAACTATAAAAGAAAGTAATTAAGTTTAAAACAAAGAATAGAATAATTGTTATATCCGTCTCAATGAATTCCTCTAGATTCTTAGGTGTCATATGAGTAACTTTCAAAATTGTCTAAAGGAATATGCCATATTCAAATCTAGATTAGCACCTTTAACAAGTCTTCATGCCTTGAAAGTTTCAATTTTCAAGTCAACTTAAGACAAGCTCAAAATCATGACACCCCCTATTGAAACTAGATCGAAACCACATCCTTCTTCTTGGAACTAATCTTTCCTTTTTCTTCCAATAGCAACAAGCTTCTTCCTAAAGTAATTTTATGGACTAAATAGTCATCATAATAAGTTTGCTCTTCACTCATCATAGTCCCTTGCAACACTCTTTCTACTAAGTAGTTCAATCCCTTCATCCTTGCTCGAGTCATGGTTCCTCTTGACATCGGAATTTGGTTTGCAACTTGATTCTCTTCACAGTGTCATTTTTCTTGAAGTTTCTACTTTCTTTTGTTTGTGCTCTTGTTAGCATGTGTAACTAAGTAGTTTTTTATGGGTTTAATGTGTTTTTAATGATTGAAAATGCTTGAGTGATGAATATGGGTTACATGGGTATATGTTTGAGCAATTTTTTTGTTTAGTTATTCATGTAAGTTTACTCAAATCATGATTGATCTTGGGGTTTTTCTTAAATGAGAATCTTCAATTGCCCTAACCAAGGTTGGTTTTGTTTGATTGATTAGGGTGTTTTTAGATCGCAAGTGACATCAGGTTAGGCAAAAAACACTTGAACTCACACTCTTTATGGGATTGAAAATGTGAATTATTCGACTTAATCTTGTTTAATCCATGTTTCTAATTAGAGCATTCGATTAGTGACGATAATCAAATGTTTACTAAGTCCTATAGGAATTTTGTTGGTGATTTAGGAATTTCACTATAGAGTGAACTTCATTGCTTGTGACTGGGGATGAGTTTTAGAAAGTTTGGTCAAAATCCATTTAAACACTGCCTAATTTAGTCTTGTTACATTCATTGCATTGGAAATGTGAGGATACAATAGACCTAGCCCACATCTTTATGATTTATGTTTCTTTAACATACCTTTTGCTATTTTGCAAATTGTTGAAGTTGTTATCAGTTAGCCTAGATTAAAGTAGTAAGCAATAGTTTAGTACTTAGCTATAGTCCCATCTTTCCTAAGAGATTCGACCTAATGATAACTCACTGGTTAATTACTGCATACGATCCAGTATATTGCTCGGTTAGGTATGTTGTTAAACTTATTTTCAAGCTACTTTATTAGCAATACTAAAGTATGTGAACTAGTTATATATAGTGTAATTTTTGGATCCTTAAAATTCTAACATTGATTCTAAAGTAAAGAATACATAGGATTAAGTTAAAAACCACTTCTAGTTCTTTCATTTGATGATATTCTAATATATAATCATAGAATATCAATAGTCTTATTTTCCATGTGAAACCCCCTAGAATTAATTTAAAACCAAGGACAAAATGGTAAATTATCCTGGCTCCTATCCTTATAAGTAGTCTTCCTAACCCTAGACTTCATTCATTTATAGAATATCTAGAACCCTTAGACACTACTTCCTCTCAACCTACAACTATTAAAAAAGTAAGTTAATAAGCTCTAAAGCTAAATCCTTTCTTTCCTTCTTTTCATATCATTCAAGAAATGATCCTAATTCAAATCTATCATCATGCAAGAGCAGATTGCAATAGTTTAGAAGGCAACAACTAAACAAGGTAAAGATGAATCCTAACATGTTTAGAGATTGTGGGTAAACATCTAATTTAAAATTTATTGATTTGAAGGTATAGATTGAGTGGGACTTAGATGGATTTCTATTTGTAGCCTATTAAGGATTTGCTAAGTAATTCCAAGGTAAACCCATAAATAATCTTCTTTATCTTAATCAAGTTTTGATTTTGGAAAAACTAGTTGAATGTGGAGATAGAGATTATTAGAAAAACAATCTTTATAGAATACTTAAGGAATCAATACTAAAAAGTTGGACTAAACGATAAACTATGAAGAAAATAGATAATCGTTATTATTTGGATCAAAACATAATCTAAGAGGGAAACTAAGATGAAAAGGTAGAACATTGGAATTAGAGAAAGAAAAATCAAGATAGATCTAAGCTAGATTGACTTAGACATAAGATTGGTTGACCTAAGCTAGTTTTATGAGGATTAGAGAAGGTTAGCTACTAGGTTGGTTGAAAACCTAATCAACCATCCCCTAGTTGACTGCCACTTGAGTACATATCCTAATCAAATTGGATATTAGAAAAGAAAAAAAAATTGGATCATAATTTGATCCATTTGAGGAGAGATGGTTAGCCACTAGGTTGACTATATAACTTAAAAGAGTAGCCCTTATCATATTTAAGTTGGTTTTTCAAAAAAAAGTTAAGGTTAAACCTCAAACTAAACCTATGACATATAATCTTAGATTTACAAGTATTTAGTTGATGTTATCTTATATAATAGGAACTCGTTTGTGGGTTTTATGAATTGTATTTGTTGAATGAGTTGTTTTGAGGTCCTTGAATATACACAGTTTAATTGGTTGTGCTAATGGGGTCTTGGGATTTTTAGATTCATTAGTATACATATTTGGGTTTTAGAATCTTCAAGTTCATTGTTACAAAAATTTTTAGATTCATTGCTATGTGTTCATAGAATTGGTGATCTAGCTAGCTATTGTTTGTTTTTTTTTTATTGTTTAATATTTGTGCAATGTCGTTTATATGATAATTGAAATTTTTATATGTGTTTATAATTACCGATTGATATGTATGTTGCATTTAATATATTTGTTTAGACATGTATGCGGTGTGGCATTTTGTGCATGTATGTGTGCAAGATATCTATTCTGGGTTTTGTAGTTTATCCATTTGAGATATTTTAGGTATGAAGGATACTTAGAGGTTCAAATGGAAACCTTATTGGAGTGGGACTATGATAGAATGTTGACAACAAGATGTAGTAGGCTTAATTTAAATTGGAAATTCAAAAAGTAGTATTAAAAGTTTATGTTTTGAAGTATTCTAGTTTTGAGATGTTAATTTTTAAACTATCAATTGTAATTATGGGATTATTCGAGTAAATTTGTATTTGAGAGATTTAGGAGATCTATGAATTTAAAAGTTAATTGTGGTTTTCTATTGGATATTGAGCCTTGCATGCTCTTGTTAATGCAAAATTGTTTATTAAGCTCAAGTGGCTATGCCTTGAAAAAACGCCACTAACAATTTGGAATAAACTTATTGAAAATTCTATTTCGAGATATATGTATATATTTTGAATTTAGTCCTACACCGTAAAACGTGTCCAGTTCAAAGCCTATTTGAAAATGTTTGTCAGCCTAGTGTGATGGAGTTCCTAGCGGTCGTTCGTGGCATCCGTTAAATGGATCCCCCACGATGTACTTGGACTTGAAAGATAAGATATGATTGCTGCTATCTTTGTAGGGCCATCAGATAAAGACTCAGTTAGGAACGAGTTGCACGATAATGAGTTGTAGGATACCCCCACCTAACACAAGGACACTTAAATGGACGCCAAGAGCTGTTGGGTTTTGGAAATATGTACATTGGGATATTTTTAGTGCAAGTCAAATAAGTTAATAATTACAGCATCGAAGACAGAGATTTAAATTTGAACTATTTTTATAAAAAAAATAGTGTTTATATTAACTAAATTATATAACTGTTGTTAATATCTTACTTTAAGTACATAACTATGAAATTTAATTAAAAAAATATTTGCTAAAATACAAATTTCATCTTTACATCTTTATTTGGTCGTTGAACTCAATTGGATCCAGTAAGATACTTAAACTTAATCAGCGGACTAAATGATTTCTTGAACATGTAAATGGACCAATAAATTCCCTAAAATACCAACATGCATATATTTGATACATATGAGCCCCGAGTTTATACAATTTACTTCAAGGACTTACTTCTTACTTGCCCATATGTAAAGTCAGACACTTATTTTCGTCTATTTACAAAATTAAAGGACATTTTTTAGAACAAATTAGAGTCCAATTTTTTTTTTTCTTTACTTTCGAAACGAAATTTACTTTGCACAAAAGAGGGAATTTCGATCAATCATCTTGACAGTAAAAAATATAAAGATAAGCAGAAAAAAATAAGGGGGGTACATACAATTATATCTTTTATTAGTTTTTACCCAGAAATTTAGGGATCACGATATTAAAAAAAGAAAAGAAAAGAAAAAGATAGACTTTGCTATTTGTTTTGTTTTGTTTTCTTATCTATAGCATTAAAGCATAATGGATTGTTTTTTTTTTTTTTGTGTGTCATAATTCCCCAAAATGAATCGCTCTTTAAATTAAAAGAATATCTTTTATCTCATAAATAATTTAAGATTAACTCCATTAATCTACCAACTATTCTTTGCTTTAACAGTTTTATTTCCCTATACATATTCTTCACTTTAAAGACTTAGATTAAAACGGAATAATATGGACGCGGACGAAACTTCTAATATTCGTGGAGAATGTACCACACAAAATAGCCAACATATACTGCAAAACATGTTTCTTAACAAGTACTACCAGACCAGAGTGCTTACTAAAAAATCCATGAAGGAAGAGCCATGGATAACCGTTGTCCTTTGTCCCACTTACAAATAGTTACCAATTGATGTAATTTTTTCAGCTTACTCTGTTCAGACTAAACCACAACAATTCAAAATCATGTTAAAAAACTTCAAAAGCTTGCAAGGGTGCGACTATTCCAGCCAACCCCATGCTTTTTACCCAAGAAATTACCATTGGTTTGCACATCCGATAAAGCTATCGATGGATCATGTAAAAACTAGCAAGCCCTCAACCCCCTTAGCTCTTTACAAGCAAGAATCTCCTACACGACAAATCAAAACTTCTTTGGAAGGCTGTACCTTAAACGCCGCCCGAAATAGGTGTGGCTTGTAACTCAATGCCAAGTTAAACTTTCATCTCTAATTGGTAATATGCTATGTATTCATTGAATAGTAGCCAGCCATCTCTTCACTTATCCTAAAAGTGGTTGATAGAGCCAGTGAAATGGTAGCTACTAGAACGTATGCTCGTTTGTCTTCCCTGCTTCCAGGGCACAACATTGGCATTT
The DNA here is from genome assembly GCA_037954665.1 of Laguncularia racemosa. Taxonomy (NCBI): domain Eukaryota; kingdom Viridiplantae; phylum Streptophyta; class Magnoliopsida; order Myrtales; family Combretaceae; genus Laguncularia; species Laguncularia racemosa. Next base: position 98,639 of record JBBMOL010000097.1, on the reverse strand, counting down.
TGATTTCTTCTCCGTCTTTAGAGTCTTGGTTTAACAGACAAAGCAGATCTTTTATTTAGCTATTGCTCTCTTAACAGCTTTTGCTTAAGCACTAGATGCGATTATAGAAACCATTAGACAAAAACCTGTTTCCGCTGTATATGTCAAAAAGCAGAGCATGTGCAGGCTACTTGGTTGGGAATACAATATGGCTGCTCCTAGCGTCAACACATATTCATCTACATACATATATAACAACAAAGTACCTTCAGTCTTGCATGCATATATCTATGCCAGAGAATGAACTTGCTGACATATGATTGATCAAATGAAAGATATTAGAAACAATTAGATCCACATGCATGCCCGATGTTCAGATAACTTGCAAATATGCAATATGCCTGTAATGGACTTGATTTGATGCTTTGATGAATCAAACATTGACATAGTAGGCTAATATTGGCACAAAACTTGACTGCCTGATACCTATACTTGGCTGGCTTTCCTGAGGCCACATTGCAACATAGTTAGCATGAAAGGACTTAGAGTAATGGAAATTTTCAAAATCCAGTGCATTATATCTTAAAGCCTAAGAATCCATAAACAAAGGAAAAAAACTGATTGAATTGAATTAGCAAGTTTTCCTTTCTACATTTTTCCTAAGATGGAATGCATAATGTAAATCACTAGTTCCAGGTTCATAATTAACAACATCACACTTTGACATGCAAAATTCAGACCTACAAATCCTCATGGACATCGATTCTAACTTATATGTTCTGACGTCCTTCACAACAGCTTAAATTATATGAAATAGCGTGATCTGTGATCTACAAGAAGGAAACTGACAGACTTATATGCTATTTGAAAATCATTTCTTTCTATGCTTAACAATGGGTGGATTTGTTAGATGCAGTAAACATGAAGAAAAGCACATACCCACTGAGGCAAAGAGCTTCCTCAACCAAAAGGGGGTATGGGGGAGGATGGTCACATCTCCACATAGACTTATTACTCGAGCTTTCTCAGGAAGATGTATCCATGCCTTGAACTTGTGACCTTTCAGTCACCAAAGGAGGAACTTAACCCATCACCCCAAGATTCACCCTAAACACAATGAATACAACGTTGATACAAATTTAAAAATAAGAGAAATTGGTTAGTTTTCACCTGAAAAACTGATGGTAAGGGGAAATCAAAATAAGCAGACATGATTATGAACATAAGTGTATTAGTAAATGCAGCATAAAAGTTGGGGAAGAATTGAGAATGGTCGGACATGTGACAGGTACTTCTAATATCATTTGGACATTACAGAAATAAAAAGAACAACACCATCCTTTGGCCATTTTCCCAAGAAAACTGCAAAACGGCCATAAGACATGAAGAAAATGCTTCTGCTTATATTTACTGCACTACTATAGGGATGACGATGCTCTGCCCCAGCTGGAATGAGATTTTGCCACCTATTCATTGGTTATCTGCAATTCTATCAGAGTCCACGAAAGTTGCTGGTGTACTGGATCACTATACTCACCTTTCAAAAAATAATCAACCTGAATAAGTTTCATTTTTCACTTCACGTTGTTATTGATGCAATTTCATTCAAATCAAGATCTACTAAACTCTCTTTGCCAAAAAGTGTAAATTCAACAGTAGCCTGCAAATTCAAATAAAGGAAGTTCATTGATAGCTTCAATCACAATAGATACCCAAAAGAAAAAAAAAAAAAGGCCAATTCCATGAATTGTTTCTGGATGCATAAATAACATTTTGCAGTGTTTTTCCCAAAACACAATGCTATTTTTGTTGCATCAATGCTATATGTAGACATACATACCTTCTTGGTCTTGCGATTTAATTTCTTGAGGCTGCCTTCAAATCCTGCAAAAGTTCCAGAAAGAACTTGGATGCTTGTGCCAGGGACAAACTTATTCTTTTTCCCAGCAGATGAATAGACATTATCATTGTTGTTTGAAGCTCTTTTGGATCGCCTGAGTGGCTTTGAAGCAGATTTTAATAAATCTTCAGTTAAATCCAAACTTTTTTCAACCTTTTCAGCGGTGAGTTCTTCAAATGCTTTCTCCTCTTCCTCAAAAGCTTGGTTAGTTTTTTCTTTTTCTTCTTTTGCCCGCTGGAAAATTGCTTCCATATCCTCCTCATCTACTGGCCTTGGCTTGTTGATCTGTCTTTTCCTGGATGACATAAAACACAAGGTTTATAATGGACAAATACAAAGGTGGTGATGACATCTTGAAAGACATTGTAGAAATGGACAAGGGTACAAAAACTTTTTAGCTAGGAACCCAGGAAGGAAAGAAAAAATGTTGCTGGCTCAAGAAGCAATTATTCTTCTCTCTAAAAAATGGTTTAACTTAATATGTAAAAGAGAGCCCACATAATTAAGTAGCTTTCAAATAACAACTTTAGTGATGAATGTGTTTGACAAGGATATGAAAGCCAAGTATGTAGGAACTGTTGTTAAGAGAAAATTTAATTGAGGAAACCAGGCAGACTAGCTTCGCAACTAAACCTTTCAAAGATTAGTTCCAAGCAACAAAAGCCAAATCATCCTCATCTAATGGCATAGTGTTACAGGATTGATTTTTCTAATTCATTTTCAGGCTTGTCAAGAGAGGACTCAACAATCTCTTTTATGAGCTTGATTATAGAAAGAACCCAAAGATCTCTTTGAACTCAAAGTTCTGAAATTTTTTTGACAAAATAGGCTTTCTTCTTGCTCCATTTCATTCTGCTTATAATTACACTACATTGGCAGTTATCATTATGGTAACTGCTGCCCCAATATTACTCTCCCTCTAACTCCACTAAAGAGAGGTCAACAACTGACTTGTACTCTAGTCTGACCATTACATACACATTACAAGGAATAACACATGCCCCACTAAACTAACAACAAAGACTGACTGAACCAACATAAAGAAAAAATACAGCAGTAACAGAGATATTAAAGATCAATAATAATTTGTCAAGAAGTCAATTATTCCTTTTAAAAATGTTTATGACAGATACAAGAAGAAGAAAGAGTAAGTAGTAGTAGCTGTTGGGGTGTGTATGGATATGTGGTGTCGTATGTGTGTGTAGGCTGATGTCTGTATTTAAATTATGTCTGTAATTTCTGGTGTGTATATCTAGTGTTATATTGTGTGTAGTATTGATGTTTGTGTTCAAGTAATGTGTCTGTAATTGTTGTGTGGCTGTCACGTGTAGGGCGGTAACGGTTGAAGGTTGGTTGTGACGTGTGCTGTAGAATAGTGCCATAGTGCAGTAAGAGTGATAATAAGAGAGAAGTTATTCTGTGTAACTGCCACTTGTAAGCCCTAAGTGTGGAAGGAGTGAAAGAAAGAGTAGCCTATATTTACAAATTAATTTCCAAGGTTTCATGAGATCGTCGGGTTCTCTCTTAATGAGCCTGAGTTCATTGGCACCATAGGTAAATATGGGAAAAGATCCTACAAGCAAAGATTTGAGCTAGAAGTAGTGGTGAGTAGGTGTGTTACTAGCTCACAACGTCGATCCTGTGACATAATTACACATTACACATTGGATTTAATACCTAGACAACACTTAAATAAAAAAAACAAAAGCAAACACACAACCCATCAGCTTAGCGAAGACTCTACCTCTCCTCCCCCCTCGAAGTTGCACATGACCTCACATGCAAAATCAGGTTATCTAGCAGAAATCATCGCAGCATCCCTTAAGAAGCATTACCAGGGGAAAAACCATCCCAGTAACTTAAAATTTCCTGCATAGATGGTGTTTTGTGAATGTCTATGACTACCTTGAGTGAAAGGAATAACATGTCTACAGGCACTAGTTGTATGAGTGGTGCTGTTCTCGAGCATCCTTTGAGCTTTTTGAGAGAAGACACAAAGAACGCTTGGTGCAACTTAAATCCAGTAGGTAGATGAAGCTTATAAGCTACTGATCCCAGCTTTATGTTCTCAGGAAAGGCTCTGTAATATCCAAAAAAACAGCTTCTGGTTGTGTTGAACTGCCAAGGTATTTTGACGATATGGCTGCAGCTTGACAGACATAAGCTGTGTGTTCCCTTCTAAACGAAAAGCTGCTGTCTCAACCTATTCCTCATCAGGAATTTGTTGATCAAAATAATGTTTGCAACCTCTATCATAATTTGGAAAATCCAGTTTAGAGGACCTCAGTCCTGTTAACCCTTGTACTAGACTTTCTCCTTGGCCAATCCCTTTGCTTGTTGCTCCTTTGACATCATTGGCTATCCTGTGCTCTTTTGCAAACTTTGCTGGTGCCTTCACTTCCCTTGGCAAAGACACAAATCAGGCTGACAGTTGTTGGCGCTCTTCAAGTTGATGCTGCAAGGTCTTCGATTCTTCCATAACACATGGCTCTGTTCTTCCATCACTGCTGGCTCTGCCTGGTCAACTATCTCCCACCTCCCATGTTGTGTGCTCCAGCCCCTTTTGTGCTGCAACTTTGCAGGTCAGTGAAGACATTTGGGTTGCCAGTTGTCATTGGTGTGCTCTGCATCATGCTCTATCCTTCTTCGTACATGGCAAAAAAGGATTCAAATTATTGTTGCAATTTCTTCAATTCTCCCATTAAGACTGGTTTTGATACCAAATTGTTATAGGATCGATTTTTATAATTTATTTTCAGGTTCATTAAGAGAGAATCCGATGATCTCTTTCATGAGCCCGATTATGGAGAGAAACCAACGATCTCTTTGAACTTAAAGTTCTGAATTTTTTTTTTTTTGGGGACAAAATAGGCTTTCTTCTTGCTCCATTTCATTCTGCTTATAATTACACTACAATGGCAGTTATCATTATGGTAACTGCTGCCCCATTTTTACTCTCCCTCTAACTCCACTAAAGACAGGTCAACAACTAACTTGTACACTAGCCTAACCATTACATTAAAAGGAATAACACATGCCCCACTAACAACAAAGACTGACTGAACCAATGTAAAAAAAATAAAAATACAGCAGTAACAGAGATATTAAAGACCAATAATAATTGTGGAAAAATAAATGTATTTATTTTTAGATATGAGTTTATTTTAAGGGAAGTTTCTTAATTTCTAATTTTCTTTAATTAGTATTGTAACCATTTTGTTTTATATATATCCTTAATGGATTAATCAATGAATAAGATTTGAACCCTATTTACAACATGGTATCGGAGCTTTTTTTCTTTTTTTCTGGCCTTCATCTGAAATTTCGTACTACTGATTTTTTTGCAACCGATAACCATCAAGTGGAGAACAGAACCCTAGAGGTTTCAAAATATTAGTAAAGTTCGAAAATTTGGATCCAGCATCATTGTAAAGCTGAAGCCACATCAAATTAACCGAAGTACCGCATTTTCTCTATAACTTATCTTTCACCAACTTCACGCTTGACTGAAGTGAGAAGCAGATATCGGAGGCAAAGGTCTTCAGGTTTGAATGAGTGATGCATAGAAGGACTGATTCATCCACAAGAATCTGTTGCAGTTTACTCGCCATAAGTGAGTAGTGTTTCATAGGTCAAAGCGAAACAAAAAGTTAGCCCTGGAAATTGGGATTTTAGGGGTATACGAGAGCAATGGTTAAGTGTTCTCTACTCTCTAGACAGTACACATGGTCGCCAGTGCAACAAAACTCTGGCAAGTTGAATGCCGCACATGCGCTCTTGCATACCACCACTGAGTTTGAAACGGGGTCCTTGACCTGCAGCACCACCTAGCCTTTATTGCCAGAATTCTTCATCTTTTTCTGATCTTCATCGCTGAAATTCTCATCTATTTCTGGCCTTTATCACCACGATTTCTTTTTCTTTATCACCAGGATGTTGTCCCTACTGTTTTTGTTAGAGTTTGGTTGTGATGTCTAAAAATACAGTACAATTAGATCACATTATTTGATCTATAGAGGATGGAAATCCTTCTCAATAACCGGGAGAATTACAACACATTCAAGCAGAGTAAAGATTAGATGGTAAGAACTATCTAAAATGATCCCAATTAATCCGAACTATTTTGAAAGGAAAAGGAAAAATCAGCCATCTCACTGGAACTAGACCACAACTAAGAGACCCCCTCTTTGAGCAATGGGATGAGGAGGATTCTATGATCATGGCGTGGTTATGGAACTCCATGATCTCTAAGATAAGTGATACAATGATGTTTATGGCCACAACTAAGGATATTTGGGATGCAATCCAATAGATATATTCAAAAGCTAGAGATGTAGCTCAGTATATGAGATGAAGGTTAAGACAATGGTTGCAAAACAAGGAAGCAAAACAATGACAGAGTATGCTAATCAACTACAATTCCTATGGCAAGAACTTGATCATTATAGGGTAATTCAAACTAGGTGTTTAGAGGATATTGTGATTCTAAAGAACTTTATTAAACAAGATAGATTTTATGATTTTCTTATTGGTTTGAATCTTGAATTTGATCAAGTCAGAATTTAAATTCTTGGAAAACAGGAGATTCCATGCTTTAATGAGGAAATGGCCATTATTAGGGGTAAGGAAAGTGGGACTCAAATGCTTGAGTCTTCTCCCATAGATGGCTCAGTCATGATAACTAAAAATGCTAAAACTAGTTTAGAAGGAGCGGAAAGTGCTAGTTTTGAATTGTGAAAAATGGTCAATTCAAGGGCTTGAACTAAGAAGAATTATGGTGCACTTACTGGAAAAAGTAGTGCCACAGTAAGGAAAAATGTTGGAAACTACAAGAGAAGCCCTCAAGTTGTGAGTAGGGGCAGACAAGTGGTCCATCCCATGGCTCAAGAAAAGCTCACATTGCTGTTGATGCAACAAAGGAAGAGAACAGACAGCGGCCAATTGGTCTTAATTAAGAGGAGGTTGAAAGGGTGAGATCCTTCCTTAGTAATATGAAGAAACCTTCAAGCATTTGTTCTTTGGTATATTTAGGTGAGTAGCTTCTTTTATTTGGATTTAATGTTTTAAAAACACCCTTGCAACACTCCTAGATCATGGATCCAAGAGCCACCAACCAAATGATCCACTCTATCAAATATTTTTCCACATACACACTATGTCCAAGTAATAAGAAAATTGCCATTGCAGATGGAACCCTAGCAACCATAATTGGTATAGGATAACCTTAAAAAATGTCCTTCATGTTATCAAATTATCTACTAATCTTATTTTTATACAAAAACTTACAAAAGATTTATTTTGCAAAGTAATTTTTTACAATAATTATTGTGTATTTCAAGAAAAGGATTCGAGGAGGACGATTGGACTTGTTAAAGAACGATATGGTCTTTATTACCTTGAAGAGTCAACTAAAGTTTGCGGTTTCAAAAACAGATTATCTTACTCTTTCATGTTTGAATCTATATTATTCAATAAAAAAGAGCTTTCCTTTATCATTACCATTTAGGTCATCCATCCTTCAAGATCGTTAAAGTTTTATTTCCTTTATTATTGTCTAAATTTGATGTTGAGTGTCTTTATTGTAAGGTGTGTGAGCTTACTAGACACAAGCATATACCTTTTCCAATAAGTAATAAAAGAAGCACTTTTCCTTTTTACCTTATTCATACAGATATTTAGGGTTCCTCCACTATTTCTAATATTTTTGAAGCACAATGTTTTGTGACCTTCATTGATGACTATACTCGAGTCACCTGGTTTTTCTTGCTCAAGAATAAAGCTGATGTCAATTATGAGTTCTTTAATTTCTTTTGAATGGTAAAAAATTAGTTTGGTATGAGTATTAAAAATTAAGAACTGATAATGTTTAAGATTATTTTAATCAAATCATCACTCCTTACTATCAAAATCAGGGAATAATTCATGAATCCTTATATGTCAAAACACTACAACAAAATGGGACGGCTGAGAGGAAAAATTGACATCTTTTATATCAAACCCGAGCATTGTTGTTCCAAAAATGCGTTCCAAAACATTTTTGGGGGTAAGCTATTCTCACAACCACATATCTCGTTAATAAACTTCTCACTCGAGTTTTAGGATTCAAAAGAGTAATGGAAGTACTTTCCTCCTTCTATCCAAATCTATCCATCACCAACAATCTTACACTTCGCATTTTTTGGTGTGTATCCTTTGTTCGTGTCCACGGTCAAGACACATGGAAACTTGATCCTCAAGCCCTAAAGTGTATCTTTTGGGATATTCCTCAACTCAAAAAGGGTATAAGTATTATCATCCTCCATTCAAGAAATTTTTTGTGTTAAGGATGTCACTTTCAGTGAGCAAGAAGCATATTTCACCCAACCTTATCTTCAGGGGGAGAGCTTTAGGGAAGATAAGATAAGTTTGGAGAGTTTTCCTCTTGAGTTGAGCGATCTTCTCTATCAACTCAATCCCTTCAACCTACATCGGTTGAGTCCCCAGCTACTCCAATTTCAAGCCCACATGTTTCTAACCTTGAAAAATCTATTCTTGAAGGCGTGTGATTTGGTAAGAACTCGATGTACTCAAGATAAAAAAGGGACGTTAACATTTCAAGATCAGTGTGAGTTTTAAGAATCTGACCTAAGTCTTTTAAATGAGGTAACAATTTTTTACTTTCTAGCCTTGTAAAGTAAAACTGAACCTCAAGATAATGATTATGATCAGATCCTTCCAATTGCCCTTAGGAAGGAAAGAGAGAATGCATAAAAAGGCTACAACAATTACACATTACACATTACACATCAGATTTAATACCTAGACAACACTTTAAAAAAAAAAAAGCAAACATACAAGCCATTACCTTAGCAAGGACTCTAACCTCTCATAACACAGAGGCTTGTTGATTTGCCATTTCCTAGATGACATAGAACATGATTTTATAATGGACATGTACAAAGGTGGCAATGACATCTTGAAACAGACTGTAGAAATGGACAAGGGGCAGGTAGCCAGGAAAGAAAGAAGAAATGTTGCTGGCCCCAAAGGGGATCATTCTTCACCATACAAAGCAGGATAACTTACTATGTGTAAGAGAGTTCTATATGATCAAATGGCTTTCAAATAACTTCAGTGATGAACATGCTGGACAAGGATATGAAAGCCAAGCTGGTAGGAACTACTGTTAAAAGAAAATTTAATTTTGAGGAAACCAGGCAGACTGGCGTTTCAAACATTAGCTCCAAGGTAGAAAAGCCAAATCTTCTATCTGCCTAACAAAAACTTCATCTAAACCTAAAATGCTGAGGTTGCATGATAAGTGTAATTTTCTTTTCTTTTTCTTTTTCTTTTTTTTCTTTTTTTTGGGTGCTGGGTTGGAGGGGATGTACTTTAACATCCACAATTGCTCCACAGAATTGCTAAACCCACTTGCTTAAACCTATTAAAATACTACCAACAGACCCACGTCATAATTATCATCTTAGCATGGCACAACGTGGTTATGGCACAACAAAATAAAAGCTAGGAAACCTAAGAAAAGTGATAACAGGAACACCATCTAATGATAATTTTCATGGTGGCAGTTGGCAAACTGAATTTGAGGATTCACACATTCTGGAGGTGCATCACCACTAGAGCTAAAGATGCATTTATATTGACCAACTTCAAATTGAATATGAACTTGCATTCCTTATTTTGCATGGATGGAGACATTTCTTTAAGCCATCTGCCATCCTATCTATTGGGAAAAGGCTAGAATCTCAATTGTTGTTATATGTACACATTCCTCTGAGTGTGTGCTGAACACAAAGGGAAAAGTTTTCTCAATGAGGAACAATAGCAACCTAAACCTATTTTCTCCTTCCAAAAACTAATACACACAACATTCTTTCAGGTAATTTTAGTACCTAAAATTATATGTGCATTTAACAACTAAACATTAATCTAGATATGTGGGGTCATGATCTACTTAACTTTATTCTGTTAATCAGATACTGATTAATCATAATGTACCATCTGTCTTCCAGTATGCACATTCTATTTTGAGGAAGAGGTAGCACCTTTTATTCTCCAAGAGGTTTTAGAGGAATAGCTTTAAAGGCAAGCAGTAATACAAAATTAATATACAACACAATGAACAAATAGAAGATTACTTACGTATTTCCAACTTTCGATCCAACAAAACCTCCAACTCCTTCAATTTCTCTAATGAAGTCGTGCAACTCCTTGTTAAGTATACAATTCAAGAAGACACACCCAGGGAAAAGGGGCTTGGGCTTAATGGAATAAGTACCATTCTTTAGTCGCCTCTTCACTTGGACAGCCGGGGCATATACCTGAAATTGGACATTAAGATTTCTTAAGACGGATCATACCTCAATCCTTATAACCTGTATGGAGTAATAATTCTGAATCTTCCAACTTCATCTTTAAAAGTGCTACCATACTCAATAATTTGCTAAACCCTTGTATACAAGAACCATGATCATTTTTACAACAATGCCATTTTAGTTCTGCTCAGTTGGTCAAAACCCAATCTTCCTCTCCTGGCCAGTAAATTTTGCGACTGCACTTACGAAACAGTGCTGATTCCTAGGATTCTCAGACATGGGATAACTGCAATCACGGCCCCTAAGTTCAAGCACTGTGCACTTAACGTTAAACTCAATTAGTATGAAATTACTACCTTCCCAGGAATCACACTAAGAAGAATCTTTTGGAGGAAATAACAGAATTCAGCTCATATTTCTAAAATTGCAACAAATAGAGCGCAGAAAAGTGAATTCCGCTTCTTGGTTCCCTTCGTTAAGATAATAATATAAATACAACAATACGATTGCCCCCTTAAATAAAAGGTGAATTCCCACTTTTCGAGTTTAGCAGTAACACCTTTATAGTCCAATATTAACAGGCAAATTATGAATAATACGTAATCGCATCAAACTGCAGCTAAGCAAAATATGAGCAACAAATGACTGCACAAAATTTACCAAAAAAAAATGACTGCACAAAGTTAAAAGCACAACTCACGTACCAGCAATACGTAGAAAAAAGAAAAAAGACGAAGACTTTAAAATCTTCTCCTGAGAAAAATAGAATCCCAGGACTCTATACTCCGAAAGCGTGCAATAAAACTTTTGTTAATTTCATTTTACCTTGAAATCAATAGATGGAAAGTGGTTAACCAACCGGGTAGCAATCAAATCAGCAGTCTCCTGACCTCTCACGCGAGACACTCTGACAATCCACCACTGGGCGCCCAAATGAGCAAGGTTATCCAGGTTAAGTTCTTCTGCCCAAGAAGTGTATCTCTTCTTAGGCTTTTTTATGAGTCTCTCTTCAACTTCTTCTCTCCAATTGTAAGCGGCCTTACTCTCTCTCCTCTCGTTGCGGAGTCTCCTTCTCTCTCTGGCCGAGAGATGCAGCTGCCCTTGGGTGTCTGTTGATTCAAGTGTTGCGGAAATAGTGGGAAAATGAAGAGGAAGTGGTTTCCGTCTGAGGGTTGGGAAGTAGTAGGTAAGAGAAGAGAGAGAAGATGGACTCCATAGGAGAAGTCCTTGTCTCATGTCTCCTCTCCCGTTTGAGTGTTTGGTTTCGCTCTATCTGCCAAGGAAATGAAAAATCTGGTATGTAGTGACGTGAAGCGACACAAGAAAGAACAACAGAAACAAAGAAACGAAAAACGTTAACGTTGTGGTGCACTGCGAATGTGGTTCTGGATAATGTGTTGGTCGACAGGAAACCTGGGCTGGGTTGAGTTGGGTTGGGTTGGGTTGGATTGGGCTGGGCTGGCTTGTGGGAAGCGGATCACAAAGAAGTTGTGGATCGTAGGAACGTTATTCCTATGATTTGGCTAACGGGCTGGGAGGTCCAAGTCTGGGCCCAGCATGAATTGACGCACCGATTCATGGTGTAAATGAAGCAATGAACCAAGTGCTCCCAAGCAGCATGGACTAACAAGTAGTTTATCAAGCTGATAACAAATTTTAAATTTGAACTTAATAAATTCACAAGTTTAATAGATAGAATTAAAGTTCAGTATCAGTGAGTTTTAACAAATTTGAGTCGAGTTGGGACATCAAGATAAATAATCATTAACTATAATGTCTTCTACATAATCAAACTAAAATAAGCTTAGTTTAACTAAGTTTAAATTTATAGAGCATATTTTTATTATATTATATAATTTCGAAAAAGTTTTACCTTTTTAATAATTTTTTTAAGGTTCCATAACAATCAAACATAAAAAGTCATCTCCTTTGTATATAATAAAAAGATTTTTTTTTCAACTATTAATACAATTATTGGAAGAAAGAATTGAATCTAATCATCGTGCTAAGAGAATAGTGTCTATATGTTTGGCTACAAGAGCTTTGTCATATAATAGAAAGATTAAAACAAGTGACAATTATAAATATATCATCTAAACTATTAGTTTGTTGCTAATAGACGTTTAATTCTAAATATGAAATTTAACTTCTCATAATTTTTTAAAACATGCAAATGAACTGTAAATTGGAGCTAAAATCTAAAATCGTTCGATAAAATATTATAAATAGTGACAATTTGAAATGTAGTTAGGTGATTTCACATGGAAGTTTTCCAAAACCATTGCAGTCTAGTAATACAAATATTGATATTTGAATGGGATGATCAGTTTCAAAATTTTCCTTTCTAGAATTTTATGGAAAAAAAAAAGTTATGGTAGTTTTTTGCAATTGATCGATGGTTTAAGATGTGTTTACGGTAAAGAATGGCACCTTCTGACAGCCTCATCGATCTAGGCTCAATCCACTTGAATAGTTACCCTAGTCTTGGAAAATCAAGGCTCAAAGCACTTTCTCTCTTCTATGTCTACACTAACGCTATTTTGTGAAAGCTCATTACTCTTCTATCTATCTTCCTAAAGTAAACTCCAAACTCTACTCTTTTAATAGCCTTTGGTTTATCAATCCTCTCGAAGCCAAAGTTGCACATGGAACGTCTTTATCTTCTTCTTTAAGAATCAATCAAAATCTATCAAACTCCCATAAAACTCTTGCCCTTAGGTCCTCACCGAGCCTTTCCCTTCCATTTTCCTTCAACCTAATCCTCCAAACACCTAGAACACAAAATGTCCTCTAGCACATGGGGAGTTATCCAAGGCTATAAAGAACAACTCGTCTCACATGTTTTAATCTCCAACTTCCTCAAAACCCTAAGTATAGTATTGATGTACTTCACAACGTTGAACTTACTTTGACCATTGAGGTAATGAGAGAGCTTGTTGAGTTCTTATAAAATTTGGGATTGTTTATTGATGATATTAATGAATAGCCTGTACTTCACAACGTTGAACTTCCTTTGACCATTGAGGTAATGGGAGAGCTTGTTGAGTTCTTATAAAAGTTGGGATTGTTTATTGATGATATTAATGAATAGCCTTTAATGCTTAGATGTAGCGTGCACAAAAATATGGTTCTTGTTTAGGGCACATGCTAACTACTAATGACTTAGTTTACTAATTTACCCTTACATATGCTAGTTGATGTGCCTATTAGAATATTCTAAATAGGGGTAACAAAGAGAATTAGCTAGTGATTAGAAACCAAGGTAGGTTAAGTGGAGTATATAAGCTAAAGAGGACTTTAAAGAGAGAATAAGTGTCATTTGGAAAATCAAAAGGTAAAAATCCACTCTCTCTCTTCCTAGCTAATGTTGTGAGCTTCTATGGTGATTCTAAATGGTTATTTTATTTTATTTTTATTTTTTTAATTTTGTGAGGTAAATTAAGTGAAGATCAAGCTCATTTGGAAATTTAAGAAGAGATCCTTACACATTAAGTGTAAGTTTGATCAATCTCTATTGTTTAAGTTAGATCTTTAATTTCAATAAGTTTAGAAATATAAAATAATTAAGTTTCTTGGATAATTAGGAGTTCTAAGAAGATCAAAATGGAATTCATGGTAGTGGCATGAACCTTGGTGAAGGTAAAATAGTGATTTTTAACTCAATCGATTAATCTAAGCTTGATTTTGATATATGTTATGTAATTTGAGTTGGCCCATAGAATTCATTAAGTAACTAGGTGTTAATTCATTATTTACAAGGTGGATTTGGTGTTAATTTGGAAGTAGTGCGAGTTTCAAGAAGTTTTTAGAAGAGTTTCAATGTTATTTTGTGGATTCACAAGAGATAAGTGCTTAATTTGTATTGAATTTATGATTTAGTAGTTGATCGTGTTGTTAATTGAAGTTTGATGCTATGACTTAGTTAATTTGAAATTTGGAAATAATAAATGGGTATTTGGAGAATATATGGTGTGGCATGAATGGTATTTGATGGTAAGATGATGTTTTGATTTGATTTTTTAAAGAATTAAGTGTTATTTTGAAGTATGTTGTTGTATTGGAGTTGATCTTGAAAATAAAGTAGGTTCAATTGATGAATTGTGGTTCTCTTGAGTGTGCACTCGGTTTGAGTGTAGGATAGGGGCTGATCTTGATCATTTGTTGATTTGATGATATGAAATGGCTTGATGTTCATTAAATGTGTTGATTTAGTGAATAGAAACCAAATTAATTAAGTAAATTGAAGATTGTGATGGAATTATGATGAGACCACCTTTGGCATGTAACTTGAAATCTAGAATGTTGATAATTTAATGATATTTCAAGTTTACTTTGATATTCTAATGATGATCTAAAGTTTAGAAGAAGTTTGGTTTGACTTGGAGTTGTTTAGAGGAGTTTAGGATTTGAATCAATAAGTTTTTGGAGTGGTTTTGTTCGTTTGACTTTTCAAATTTTTTTTGAAAAAGTTGCTTGTGTTCTCGAAGTTCTTTTACATGTTTAATGCTAATTTGATAGATTCATGATGAGTTCATTAAGTATTTTCTTGGATATTCTTGATTTAGAAGGTTTTGATGCATCATAATTAAAGTTATCTTAGTGGAAAGTGTTAATGGTATTAATTTTCCAAATTTTGGTTGAATGGATTCAAATGTTCACGGTTATCAAGAGTATTAAACTCTTTTTATGTAGAAATGCAAGTTCGATCTAAATATAGTCTTCAAAATCATCAAAAAAATGTCTTTCTATGGGATTTTAGCTAATGATAATTCCAAATGTATTTTAACTCCTACAATTGATTTCTACATATAATTTTCTTGAATTGCAGACAAGTTTTATCCAACATCATATCTAAGATTTTGATAAAAAATGTTTCAAGAGTGAGTTTAATCTTCTTAAGTGGCTAATTATGTGCTAAACAACGTTATTGTAATTTCACTTGTTTATTGGTAATCTTTAGTAAATTTGGTAATGTGTAGCATATAATAATTATAATATATGTAGTTATAATAATATGAATAATATTAAATAATTAATTGATTAAATAATAAATAAAATAAAATAGGTGGCATCTTTTGGTTGAGTTGAATCGGTCTTAACTCGATCTAAATGAACTAAATCGGTTTGAGCTCTAATTAGCTTAACTAGATCGGTTTTCAACCTAGTTTGATTTGAATTACTAAATTAATAATTTAATTGAATAGTTCTAAGTTGAAATACCTTAGATTGAACCGAATTCAAAATAATCCCCAATCGCTTTGTTCTTTTCCTTAATTGGTTCACTATCTATTAAAACAATTTAATTAATCAAGCCAAATCACTAATTAATTAAATATGATAAAGAATGTTTAACTAAATAAATTACAATTAGACCAATAGCCTAATTAATTAAGTGGGGAGTTTAGTAAAATTAAATGAACCTATTAGCATAATGGGTCTTACTTAGAATTAAAGCTAAAAGGGCCTAAATCGTCGACTTAGTTAATAATCTATAGTTTAACAATGTTAATATTTCTCAGTAAAGTTTTGATGATGATAAAACACATATGGCCACTTATAAGTTTCATGTGCAGCCTTTTAGTTTGCAATTGTACAAAGGTTATGTTGAAATTAAAGTTTAAATGGATTTTAGAATAGCCAAAATAGATTATACTTTCTCAGATGGATGTTAAAAAGTAAAACAATTAAAAGTTAGCATCACATTTGGAATAGTCATAAATTGCTTGAATGCAAGTTTAGTTTATGAAAGAAAAATGAAGAAAGAATACACATAGATGGAAAAAGTAGTCGGAATCTTCATGTTGAAATACAATAACAAGTCAAGAAGTTTTAGAAGTAAAACAAGAGAAAATAGTCTTCAATATTTTAATAAAGGAATATAGTTTATGATAAGAAAATTATTAATTATAGGTAAAAACTCACTTCCATAGGTTAAATATACTTGAGTAACATATTTAACCCTTTTCACACAAGAAGAAATATATATATATATATATATATATATATAGGATTATCTTAAAGCTATGTCTAAGTTATAACATGATTTGAATCTACAATAGACAAATGAAGAAATTATGGAAATTGATCAGGACTACACTATAAAGAATTTGGAAAGAATGAAATTCAAATTAAAGTGATTATTAATTGACTAAAAAATAGATTGTTGAGTTATTGATTGATGTAACATTATTTGATTGAATTTTGATATGGTGAAATGCTTTGGTAAAGATAATTGGGATCTCAACATATGGAGACTAGAAAAGTGGACTGATGCATAAGGTATGGCCACCATATATTGCTATTTGATTCATTAATCCTACTTTTTTTTTTTGCAATTTATTTATTTGTTATAGAATTGCAAATTTCACTGCTAAATTAATTTGAATCTTGAAATCAATATTGCTAATAGTGATCAAAGAAGGATTTTTTTTTTAAAATTCTAGTTGTTCAAAAAAGTTTTTAAATATAAGTAATTAATTCACCCTACATGACCCTTTCTCTTGATTATTAACTAAGACCAACAAATAGTATTAGCGTTTAACTCAATATTGATTGAGTTTATAGATGTATAGCGATAATTAATCTGTACTACCTAATAAAAAAACTTATTTCAATGATACCAATTATTTTTATTGGAAATTTAGGATAGGGACATATACCAAGGTAGCAAATCACCAGTCTTGGGAAATCATAGCAAATGGAGATTTAAAAACTGGGGAATCAAATGAAAAAGACAAGAAAGTGGATGGATCGAATTTAAAGGCTAAAAATCTTCTTCTCTCAACTATTGCACCAATAGAATTCAATTCAATTTCATCATGTAAGATAGCAAACAAAAAAAAAAATTGTTATATGCTTTAAGAAATGCATGAAGGATTAGGAGCAATAAAAGACAAGGATCAATACACTTCTTCAACAGTATGAGCTCTTTCAAGATGATCCCTAGAGAAGAAATCAAAGAAATCTTTAGAAGACTCACAACTATCACAAATGATTATCTTTTCTCAACTAAAAAAAAAAAGGTGATTAAAATATTGTTTGAAAACTTCGAAGAACATTACCTGAAGAATTGACTTAAAAGAAGCTTGTGATTTGAAAAAGTTCACATTTAGTCAATTACAAAGTAAACTCATGGCTTATGAAGTAGAAGTATTGAAAGTAGAGGAAGTGTCTATAGTGGCTCAAGCAAAAGAGGAAGGAATAGTTTTCAAACTATTGACAATCAATGAAGAAGGAAATTTTGTTCACAAAAAATGGAAGATATTTGAGAATAAATCAAAGAAGAGCAATGCCAATGAAAGTCACACTAGAGAAGAGAATAAAGAGGTCACTTGTTATGAATGCAAAAAATGGAACACATCAAGTATGATTGTCTTGTACTTATGAAATGAATTGAGAAATATTAGAAAAGGAAGAATAAGGCAATATTGATAACCTGGAGTGACTTGGATAAATTGGAAGATGAAGATGGATGCTCCAAAATAATAATAATAATAATAATAATAATTTTGAAGAAAATATATGTCTAATGACTAAGTTGGAGGTATGTTCTAATTTCAATTGTGAATCTAGTACATATGATATATATGTTGAGTTGCTAAGTGCTCTATTGAAATCAAAAGAAAAAATTATGAGATTAGAAAATGAGAACAAAGTAACAAGATACTTTGAAAGAAAAAAAATGGTCATTTAAAAGAAGAAAATGAAGAGTTGTTAAATGGCAACAAAATCTTGAAACATGATAAAGAAAAGACTAAAGAAATTATGTTTGATTCATATCCCAAACCTTCATTTCAGTTAAGAGAGAAAAGGGTAATGTAAAAGAAAAGAAGTAGAGATGAAAAGGATCGAAGGACTTTGAAAACACCAAAGAAAATAGAAGAATCTTCTTCTAAGAGGTATGGTGAAGAATCTTTTATAGATATGTGTTAATTGGACTTTGAATATTCAAGAGATATGGAATTGATGTAGAAACTATGTTAAAGTGGCATGATTGGGAATTTTTTGTGATAGCCAAAAACCTACATAGAAGGAAGCGTGATAGAGTTTTATTGAAAATTAAACTTGGACAAACTTGATGTGTTAGATTCTTAGGTTAGAACAAAGAAAGTATGAATTGATAGGGAAGATATTAATAAATGTTTCTATTTTATCAAGAATAAGGATCATAATTTTTTCAATAATTGGGTAAAGGATGATCTATTTAGATACTTGAATGAAGGAAATGTAATCAAGTCCAAAGGTAAAGAGTATGATACCAAGAATTTCATCACATGATCAATTGAATTTAGTTTAAGATTGTTTATTTATGCATTTTAGGGAAGAGTGCTAGGACAACTACTATAATTGTTGATCATGCAAAGTTGATCATAACTTATAAGGATGGTTATGAATTTGATTTGATTGGACACTTGATTGCTTATATTTATAACATGGAAGAAGTAAGAGTTATATGTTAAGAAATGTTTCGATAAAGCTCTTTAAGTTCAAAGGAATAGTATTGAAACATAATTCTAATACCTTGGTATATCCAAGAGTTTTGGTTAACAAAATATTAAAGGAACTTTTATAGTGAATGATATGATTTGGAAATCTACGGTAGAAAAACCAGATGAATAAAAAATACTCAATGATAAAATCATTTTTTATTATGACAAAATGGTATATAAAGGAAGTAGAATTTTTGAATTACATTTAAATTTATCAAAATAAAGAAATCTTAGATTTTATTTGTTTAAAGAAGCACAAAAATACAGCTATGAAAATGTTCCTAACTATGTTATAGATGTAGCTGTCAAAGATGAGATGGGATCGTCTAAACTTGAGATTGAAAAGCTTATGGTCTTAGCAAGAGCACTGGAACCTCAAAAAAAGTCTTAAGGAACAAAATATTCTAAGGATGGACATTATCTAAATAGATGAAAAGAATTTGTTTAAGCATTAATAGTTTTTGAGGAAAGACCAACTAAAGTGATCGGAACTAGCAAGAAGAGATCTTGAGAATGAAAATTCAATGATGGACATAATAAGAGAATATGAAAAGGGGGACAGTTTTATAGGAGAAAGGAATAAGAAGTTAAGCAAAGAAGGACATTTTGTCTTAGGGATTGAAACTAGTCAACAGATTGAAGGAGAGGAAGAAGAAAAGGGAGAAGTTGAAGAAAGAACTCTTGTACCTTTCGATATTTGAACTGAAGAAGGAAAAGAGATTTAACATGAGGAAGAAGAAGAGGATGAGAAAGGTGTAACACTCTAAAACCCAGGATGCTACGACTTGTCACATGTCTTTACCAAGCAAGGACACATTAAGACTCTTAACTCTACTCTGATACTATTCAAGCCTGTAACTTGTAATACTTGACATTTACCAATTTAATAAATCATCTGACAATATTCATGATAACTTTGGTAAAACCCATTACATCCATCAAACTTTATAATACAACCTTGACAATTATTCTCAATTAAAACAAAAATATTTGAACTTTTAGAAATTTAATAGTCTATTATCTTCCCAAGAACATCATGTATAAAATATAAAAAGAACTCTAATTTATCTTATATCTAATCACCTTAATAATAAAATAAATCTTCATCCTCCATCTCCTCTTCATGGGTAACATTTCCTTCTGTGCCTGCGTCTAAAAAAAAAATAATCCTCGAGGTGTGAGCTAACTCCCAATACGTATAACCAACAAACACATACGCATGAATAAACATTAATTAAATCACATACATTTATGCATACATTATGCATCGTACAATAGGTTGTTGTTTTACTTAAGTCCACATAATACTAATGGGAAACTCATGATCTTGTCAAACACATATAAATACTTAATATGGTGTTGGAAACTACCACTACAAGTCTCAATACCCATAAGTCCTTAAACCTTAAACCTTAAACCTTAACCAACTTAGATCATTTCCAAGCATGACTTCACTAAAGATAATGTCACACAATGATCATTAGGTGTCTCCCTAAGGATTTGCTACTATGGGCCCCTAGGTTGAGCCAAGCACATATAACAAACAACATAAACCAAACATAATCTAGTCCATTACAACTTAATCCAATTTGCAACTATCCTAGCAATCATAAATAAAAACAAAGATTACACATACTTAAAATCTTAGTCTTAAGCATGTCTAGTCTTGAACTTAAAGCCAAGCTATAATTTGTAAAAGTAACAATAATATGCTCTTAACACTAATGTGGAATAATTTAATTTCTCACTTCCATTCACTTAACTGTTATCTAATTATTTCTCTTACTCTACTGGAATTTCTAAGATTATACTAAATGTCTAGATTGTATGGAAATTTAGATAAGTGTAAATTAAATCAAATAAAATAATGTCTCTAAGTACACGATCATGTTTTAGGCAATATACTTTAGCATAATTTGATACATGGTTATATACAGTAGCTATGTATCTTTTGGTAGACTTTGGCATTTTGGTACGCTGAGATACTGTCTAGTAGAGTGGATGTGTATCTTTCTGTGAATTTTGGCATGTTTAGAGACATGATTGTGTAGATGGTCATATACCTTTTTGTGTATTTTCCATAATTTGACACGCTCAAGTATACAGGCGTGTACTTTAGCCATGTACCTTTCTATATAAATATGTACACATACACAGCAAGTACATGGTTGTATACTTAACTGTGTATCACGCTGTTCTTTATGAACTACTTTTCCTCTTTTTAATTCATTCATAAACATAATTTCTATGATCTTAATTCTAATTGGATATTAAATTTATCAATTCCTAATGTATTAGGCGGATTAGTAAACTTACTTGATTTGATAACTATTCCAAACCCTTAATCATTTGATTTATGTGTTCATTTTGCCCCTTTTTTATCCTAGAGTTTATTAATCATAACATAACAATTGCATAAATCTTCAATTCTATAATAAAAAAAATTCTAATTTGATCATAGAAACCCTTACTTGATAAAATTTGATTTGGTCCTTATTGTTGTTCGCTAGGTTGCCTTAGGGTTTTTAGAAAGTGTTTCATTTTCAGTCATTGTGAATGGTAAAGAGAAGTCTTTAAGTCAAACATGGGGTTTAAATATTCCATCAGTAAAAAGACCAAATCACCTCTTGTCTTTATAAAATTTACATGTCTACCCTTGTCATTATAATTTAATAAATATTATATAACTATTTATTTTTCAGGTAATTGCATTCTCCCCTCTATAAAGACTTTTGTCCTCGAAAGTTACCTGATTCTAGAAGAGCTTTGGATATTTCTTCCTCGTCTTGTCTTCCAATTCTCATGTTGCTTCACATTCGGTTTGATTTGTTTATTGTACCTTAACATAGGGAATCACTCTCTATCTTAGCATTTGTTATTTGAAATCCACTATCTTGACTGGTCTTTCAACAGAGGACAAATTTCACTACACATTTAAAGGCTTCAAAGCCACTATTTGATCTGGGTTTAGTACAAACTTCCTTAGCATCATACATGAAAAACATCATGCACCCCATCTAAACTAAGTAGGAGAGCTAACCTATAAGCTACAGTACCTATACTTTCTAAAATTTCAAACGGGCCTATATATCTTGGGTTTAGTTTTCCTTTGAGCCTAAATTTGATTACCCCTTTAATTAGAGAAACTTTTAACATCACTTTGTCTTCTACCTGAAATTCTAAAGGGTGTTATGTCTTATTAGCATAACTCTTTTTGTTGGCTCTAAGCGGTCTATATTCTTTGCCTTATTAGTTTTACTTTATCTACAGCCTCTTAGACCAATTCTAGTCTCAACATCTATCTTTTCCCCGCTTATCCCCGTGTAATGGGTGTCGAGTCTAATTTTAAAATTTTATATTATCTCCCTAATCCAATTCATATTAGATCATATGCTCATCTAATATAAATCCTCGACTTGAATTAGGAAGTTTTTATTTATTTAGAGTTGCCACCCAACTGAAGTTAGGGAAAATTATTGAATTAGAACTAATTAAGTGGATTAATTCTAATTTAGACAACTAGTCGACTGAAATCTCCTCTTTTTATTTTTAGAAAAGAAAACAAAGAAGAAAGAAAGACCAAAGATTCTCAACTCGGGCTACTATTAAAACCCTAAAATTATCACCTTACCTTTCATGAAATTTGAGTCATATTCTGATATTTTAAAAATTACACTAATAACGATTTGGAAAATAATTTTTTTATTCTTTTTTAGAGTTTCCCCATAAAGGTGCCTATGTACTCGCTATTCGGGATCAAATAGGTCGTAGTTCGCTTTTTATGAAAAAGCTTTAGCGGGTTTTTTTAAGTTTTAATTATGAAAACATACCGGGTTTACATTCATTATCATTTTCAAGATTTAAAAAAAAAACCTAAGCCTAAGCTTTGTTATTTTATTTTCTAAAAGTCTTGATTTAAGGAAAAACCAATTTTGAATTTATTTAAAAAAATGATTTTTCTAAATGACAAAACAATTTATTATTAATTTTTAATTCATATTATTAATCTATCTAATTCTAATTTAATAATTAAATTTTATTTTATTTTTGTTTTTTATTAGTTTGTTTTCTAAATTAAACATTATTTATTAAAATTCTAAAACCTAATTAAAATCTTAATTTTTTTTTCTATTTTCATATTACTATTAAAAAAATTATTTCTAATAAATCAATATCTAAATTAAATGGATAAATAAATGAAATAAAAAAATCGAAAAAATTAACTAACCTAGATGCGGGTCGCGGGTCGGATCAGGTCGGATCAAGTCGGATCCGGTCGATCAAGGATCCTCATCGACGGTGTTCCGGTGGCTTTCGAAGGCGGTTGAAGGTTGCTTCTAAGCTTTCTAAGGGTGGGTAATCCAACCATGGTGGTGGATTTCTTCAGAAACGCTTCTAAGTGGTGGTTCATGGCTTGGTCGGCGGTCGTAGCAAAGGGAGAACTCCGCTGAGCTTTGAAACCTTGATTTTTCACTCTTTTCTCACTTTTGATCCATGATCTAGCTTCCCCATGTCGTGCTTTATTTATAGGCACTAGAAATTGAGTTGGATAAGCTTAGATTTCCCTTCGATAGGCACGAATCATATCTTCGGTTGAAACCCAAATCCAATTTGCTCTAGATTCATTTAAATCTTCGATTTTGTTACGATTGGTGTTAATTAGATGATGTTTATCTTATTTTTGTTAAAGATTTGTTGGATTTGTGCAAAAAAATCGTATCAAAACGACCAGATTCTGTTTTTCCTGCAGCCGGCGACCGATTCGATTGGAGATGGAAGACGATCACGCGCCTGGCGCGTACGCTCCCTCCGTCCAATCACAAGCTGACACATGTCCTAGGCGAAGAGAAAAAATTGCAAAACGCAAATTGCTTCCCCCACGTTTTGAACCCCTGATTGAGCAGCCCCCCCCTCGGCCGCTCGCGCACGCGCAAGGTCGAAGTTCGGACCAGCTGGGTTAGCCCAATTCTTAGATTTATTTTACAAGCATATTATACATAAGCGTGGTGATTTTTATTAATTTTATATTATTTTAAAATTCTAAAAATTTGTAAAAATTATTTAACCTCTTTTATTATTATTTCTACCATTATCTTCCAAAATTGGGATGTTTTTCCTATTTATTTTATTTATTTAATATTTTTTGCTTTATTTTTTGCTAAATAGAAGAAAATAATAAAAAAATTTAAAAAATTGAACATTATTTATGATTAAAGGGCAAAAATAGGGTGTTTACAATTATTCCTCTTTGTAGTAAAGTTTGAAAAACTGAACTATAAAGATAAAAAAGATGCCATTTTTGGCTGATAGACCTGAGTGGATAACGCCATAGTTGGCTAGTCATCTAAACCTGGTTCTAGTAGGAAAAATGCTCAATGAGCTAATAATCCCACGACTTGCTTTGAGATGATTAATATTGCTTGGGGAGTGATCTTAAACAATTTAACAACTTGGAGTAAGGTATCATCTAAAAAAGTGCTTTATGGGCTAACTAATCGATGATAGGAAATATCTCAGAGATTGTTATTGTGAGTGAACTAACTAATAATAGGAAGCATCCTATAGGACTAGCGACTATAAAGAAGAGATTGTTTATGGGCTAACTAATCAACGATAGGAAATATCTCAGAGATTGTTATTGTGAGTGAACTAACTGATAATAGGAAGTATCCTATAGGACTAGCGACTGTAAAGAAGAGATTATTTATGGAAGTGCTCTTATGAGCTAGCCACCTGACAACAGAAAGCGTCTTGCTAGACTAGTGACTGTTGGAGAAGAAATGCTTTAGAAGAGTTCTCTTATGAGCTGACTAATCGATAATAAGAAGCGTCTCATTTAGACTCGCAATCTTAAAAGGAAATTATCTAGAAAAGTGCTCTTATGAGCTGACTAATCGATGATAGGAAGCGTCTCATTTAGACTTGCAATCCTAAAAGGAAATTATCTAGAAAAGTGCTCTTATGAGCTGACTAATCAATGATAGGAAGCGTCTTACTAGACTAGCAATTGGAATAGGAAGATATTTAGGAAAGTGCCCCATTGTGGGCTAACTAATTGATAGTGAGAAGCATCTCTTTGGACTTGCAAACCTGAGAGAAGATATTTAGGAAAGTGCCCCATTGTGGGCTAACTAACTGATAGTGGGAAGTGCTCTTTGGACTTATAATCATAAGAGAGGATATCTAGGAAGGTACTCCATTGCGGGCTAACTAACCGATAGTGGGAAGCGTCTCTTTGGACTTGCAACCATAAGAGAGGATATTAGGAAAATGCCTCATTGCGGGCTAACTAACCGATAGTGGGAAACGTCTCTTTAGACTTTGAAGCGTCTCTTTAGACTTACAACCCTAAAGAAGAAAGTTTAGGAAAGTGCCCCATTATAGGTTAACTAACTGATGGTGAGAAGCGTCTCTTTAAACTTACAACCCCGAAGAAGAAAGTTTAAGAAAGTGCCCATTATGGGCTCAACTAACCGATAATGATGTCTAGATATATTTTAGCAACCTAGCATTTCCAAAAATGCTTTTGGTGAACTGGTTAAATGATAATGAGAGGTTTTTTAGAAAAGTGCTCTTACGAGCCGACTAATCAAAAATAGGAAGCGTCTCTCTAGACTAGCAACCTATGAAGGAGAAAATTTAGAAAAGTGCCCAATTATGGCTAACTAACTGATAATGAATTCCTAAATGAGAATCTTATTTTTTTAATAATAGTCAAGAGTTTAGGATAACTTAAAACTTTTGCACAAATGATAACTAAAGCTTTTATAAAAATCTTCAAGACAATTGCTCTTTTAAACTTAAGAATAAGGTGATCAAGGTATCAAAGTATTTTCTAGAAAACTTTGAAAATTTTCTCTTTCTTCTCAAAAAAATCTAAAAGAATTTTTTTTTTAAAACATTGCTAGCAAGTAAAGAGTTTGACAGGGTTTCCAAAAATTTAAATAAAGGGTAGGTCTCCCCTACTACTCAATAATCAGTTACTCTTTTGCCTCATTTTACTTGGAGGGTTTGGTTTAATCTTGAAAAAGTGGTGTCTTGGCTTAATCAATCATCTCTTGAGGGATTTCTTGCAAATAAGACCCATATCTTCTTCTTTGGGGGGCATCAATATTTAAAATTTGGGCCAAACAATGCCATTGAGGAATGACTTTAAATTCTCTCATTCTATTTGGAAATAGATATCTCATTCTCAATTAGTTTAATCTAAGAGGACTTCCTTACAATCTCTCGGTTTAGATGTCACTCTTGACTTTTATTCCAAAAATTATGGTCTTTCTTATAAGTAATACACTTTGATCAACTTGTTAGGCCTTTTTGGGACTTGTAATGCAATATAGGCTCTTGGTTATTGGTTTCAGAAAAGTATTAATGTTAAGGTCTAGTTTGAAAGAATCATCATTTCAATCAGCGTTTACAAGTCAAGAAACATTGAGAAAAAACTAGAGTAGTACTTGCCCCAGCAATTTTTTGCATAAGATAAATTATTTTCAATGATTTGGAGAAGTCTTCAAAGAAGGGTGGTATATTTTTGAGCTGTAATGTTTGGGTTCTTGTATTTGGTTTTGGTTTTTTCAAGTATTGTTGGCTTTTTTATTGTGTATAGATTTAACTACATTCTTGGGCTTTTCTCATTTCTTTTCTTTTCTTTCATTCATTTTCTTTTTCCATCTTTTTTTCTTTTCTTTTAAGCCCAATGGTGATCATCTCTTGTGTGTCATGTGTTTTTTTTTTTTTTTTCAAAATGTAAACTTTTCTTCATCAAAAGAAATAAATTATCCACAGTAAAAATTACCCTTGAAATTGTTGTAATTAAAGCAAGCACTATTTAGTTAATTCCTTTTTTCTTGATTGATATCCTTATCTTTTTAATCATCCCATTGTAAGGTAGTTCAAGACATGGTTAAATTTTGAAACTCTCTTTATATAAGCTCAAATGAGGTTGGCAAAGGATTATCGTGTTTAAGATGGCAAAAATGAATGCCTAACATTATTTTGATTAACGTATCAAATTCAAATAGATCTCCTTTAAGGGATGAGTAAAAAACCTCACATTAATAACATTTAACTCTCGAGTGTTTAAAGGTTAGTGCTTGGGATGTGGTTTGCCTCTTCTCATCCTAAACCACTCGAACAAATGAGATATCCTTCCATTTTACTAGATTTGCCCATATTCACCATGTCTTATGATGTCTTTGGAGTTATGTGCCTCTATCAACTTGAATAGGTGATTTAGTCTTAGTTGTCCAAGACTCAGCTATCTAGGATAGTTTCTTTATACCCTTGTTGGTAATTGACCATAGCTACTTTGAAAGTGTTCCCTACAAATTAATTGTCTCTATGTCTGTTTTATATAACTCCTGATGTAGAGAAAGTTCAAGTGTAACCCTTAGGATTAGAGAGAGTTGGAAGGTTTTGTTTTTGAGGCTAAATCAACATATGAAGAGACCTTTTGAAGTGAATGGGGTCTTTAAATTGAGAGCAGGTCATAGAGGTCTTTGGCTTTATGTTCAGAGTAAGTGACTGTGAGCTTTGGGTTAAGCTAACCATTTAAAAGCAACTTTTAGGACCTTGAAAGGATCTCTTATTATTAGCAACTCTTCAATTTTCTTAACTTTGTTCTTTTCTTTATTGTTATTATTTTTTAGTAAATATGCAAACAAGATGCTCACATGGATGCAAAAGAAAAGGGGCCAGCATTTGAATAATGATATAATATTGAAATTTTATTTTTATTAATATTGGAAACTTAGAGTTTGATATATAAAAAAGAAAAGATATAATATTGATCTATTTCCTAGTTCCCAGTCTTCTTCTTCAGCGGCGTAGGTGCCGATTTTCTGCCAATGATGGCTTCCAGTTCTCTTATTCTTGCCTAGGTCTTCTCCAGCTGAGCTTTCAAGGCTTTGTTCCTTTGGTCAAACTCTTTGAACCTGCTTTTCCAGACATCTTTTTTGTAGTCTGCAACTTCAAAATATACATCCATCCAACTCTGACCTGTTCCATGTAGGTCTTCAGTTCTGGACCTATATTGTTTGGCATAGGTTGAGTGACATTAGGGACTTAGTATGCCCTTTCTCCCATTTGGTATAGTTGGTAGATCACGAAATCTCTTGTGGCTCGATGTTTGCCCACTTCACTATCTACGTCTCTGAGGTCTATATTGGGGCTCTCAGTTCGGGCTTCCTATAAGGTTTAGACCTCCACCAGTTTAGCAATCTTCTTAACTACTAGCAGACTTGGATCTTGGTATTCGAATGTGATTCCCTCCAACGATGGCCTATAAACTATGTCTTAGATAGTACCAAACTAACGGACCATCGAGTTCGGATGATAACCTATGCACCCATTGATACTGATGAACGAAACAGCCTGAAAGTTCCTACATATTAGGATGACCTTGTTACAGCAGCTCCATCTAGCAATCCCGAGGATGTCGTTAGCACTAAAACCTTTGAGTACTTCCACCCAACTATGGCTGAAAGATCATCGGGCAGCTTCATCCTTTCTATGTAGGAATCCATAAGGTTTACTTGCTAGGCTAAGGATCTCCTGACCATGTTCAACCGAAGCATTTGAGATAGCTCACAAACCATATTAGGATGAGGTTAATGTTTGAGCAGAGGATTCCATGGCCCTTCTTCTTTATGAAATTCAGGTTCCGGATCTGCTCAGCCAGTAAAGCCGGGACATAAGACTTCCCTTCCAAGAATTGAGCCACTAGCTCTGCAATTCTATAGTGGATATGAAAGATCCCAGTAGGGAAGAGTATGGTTGCAAATGCTGTTAGCATAAACCCTTCTTTGCTTATAACTTTTAGGATCCCCGTACAGGGTCTCCTTTCTGTTTCCATCATCACTCCTAGCTATGAACCAGGATTCCAATTCATCCATTCGGAGGCAATATCCCTTGTTGTTTCCCAATGCCTGCCTGATTACTGTTTTGCAAATGCCTAGGAGTTTGTTGAAAATACCAGCCGACCTAGCTTTGAGATCTGGCACATATACCTCGTTGGTAAGTGATGGAGCCTGCAGAAGTTGGGTATATTCTTCCAGGGTTGGTGTAATCTCATGTGGCCCAATAAAGAAAGCCACAGGCTCAATTTCCCATAGGTGTAAGATAGCTCGAATCAGAGGTAGGTTTATTTCCATCTTCATTAATGATAGAATGGGCCCTATCTTTTCTTGGATGAAGGCTTGTTCCTCAAGGTCATATAAAGTTAACCAATGGTTTAGTACCAATTTTGGATCTAAAGGTTTGTAGACCTAGATTTCCTTATAGAGGAGGCGGTCGATTGTGGGACTGGCCATCTATCATGATTACAATAGAAATTTCTAATTACACATGAAATCTTTTACAAAATACAATTGATTCTGTTACAGGTAAATGTATCTAAACTCTAGAAAATGAACAAAGGAATTATATCATTAATCATTTACCGGCCCATGACTTCATGTATGTAGATAGGTGGGTTCTAATAGGTCCCCAAGCTCTATAGCTTCCCGCATTCTTGAAGAAATAGATCTCAAGCCATATCGAAGCATTGGGTAGGGTAGCCTAATCAGCCTCGAATAGTGATCATATTACTTCACCCGGAACCTATACAATGGCCCCCTGTCCTAGGGTCCTAGACAACTTGGGTCTGACCGTATCTAATCACACGATATGCATGCATGAAGACTCAACAATAATAAAAGATAAAAAAAAATTAAATTTCATCAAATTCCTGAAAGAAAAGGTTAGTACTAGTAATATTTCACAGTGTAAAAGTTAAAAGATATCTAGAAATGGTTGTTCCAGAAGGTTCAGGTGGCTAGCCTACTAGATGTCCCCAGTGGAGTTGCCACCTATCGAGTTTAATTTTAAAATTTTATATTATCTCTCTAATTTGATTCATATTAGATCCTATACTCACCCAATGTAAATCCTCAACTTGAACTAGGAAGTTTTTATTTATTTGGAGTTGCCACCTAATTGAAGTTGGGAAAAATTATTAAATTAGAACTAATTGAGCAAATTAGTTCTAATTTAGAAAACTAGTCGACGAAATCCACTCTTTTTATTTTTAGAAAAGAAAAAGAAGAAGAAAGAAAAACCAGAGATTCTCGACTCGGGGGCTATCCTATTAAAATCCTACATACCTGCTATTTGAGATCAAACAGGCCGTAGTTCGCCTTTTATGAAAAAGCTTTAGCGGGTTTGTTTAAGTTTTAATTATGAAAACACACTGGGTTTACATTTATTATCATTTTCAAGATTTAAAAAAAAACCTAAGCCTAAGCTTTATTATTTCATTTTCTAAAAGTCTTGATTTAAGGAAAACCAATTTTGAATTTATTTAAAAAAAGGATTTTTCTAAATGAAAAAACAATTTATTATTAATTTTTAATTCATATTATTAATCTATCTAATTCTAATTTAATAATTAAATTTTGTTTATTTTATTTTTTATTTTTATTTTTTTAATTATTTTTATATTAAATTAGACATATTTATTTATTAAAATTCTAAAACCTAGTTAAAATCTTAATTTTTTTTCTATTTTTGGATTACTATTAAAAAAATAATTTTATTTCTAATAAATGAATATCTAAATTAAATGGATAAATAAATGAAATAAAAAAAAAAACAACTAGCTTAGATGCGGGTCGTGGGTCGGTTAGGTCGGATCAAGTCGGGTCCCGTCAGTCAAAGGATCCTCATTGGCGGTGTTCCGGTGGCTTTCGAAGGCGGTTGAAGGTTGTTTCTAAGCTTTCTAAGGGTGGGTAATCCAACCGTGGTGGTGGATTTCTTCAGAAACGCTTCTAAGTGGTGGTTCATGGATTGGTCGGCGGTCGCGGCAAAGGGGGAACTCCGCTGAGCTTTGAAACATCTGATTTTTCACTCTTTTCTCACTTTTGATCCATGATCTAGCTTCCCCATGTCGTGCTCTATTTATAGGCACTAGAAATCGAGCTGGATAAGCTTAGATTTCCCTTCGATAGGCACGAATCATATCTTCGGTTGAAACCCAAATCCAATTTACTCTAGATTCATTTAAATCTTTGATTTTGTTATGATTGGTGTTAATTAGATGATGTTTATCTTATTTTTGTTAAAGATTTGTTGGATTTGTGCAAAAAAATCGTATCAAAACGACCGGATTCCAATTTTTCCCGTGGGCGACAACCGATTTAGATGGAGGTTGAAGATGATCACACGCTCGGCGCATGTGCTCCCTTTGTCCAATCACAAGCTGACACGTGTCTTGGGCGAAGAGAAAAAATTGCAAAACGTGGATTGCTTCCCCCACGTTTCGAACCCTTGATCGAGCAAGGCCGAAGCCCAAACCAACTAGGTTAGCCCAATTCTCAGATTTATTTTACACGCATATTATACATACGCGTGGTGATTTGTATTAATTTTATATTATTTTAAAATTCTAAAAATTTGTAAAAATTATTTAACCTCTTTTATTATTATTTCTACCATTATCTTCCAAAATTGGGATGTTTTTTCTATTTATTTTATTTTTTCAATATTTTTTCTTTATTTTTTGCTAAATAGAAGAAAAAAATATAAAAAATGAAAAATAAATGAAAAATTGAAAAATTGAACATTATTTATGATTAAAGGGCAAAAATGAGATGTTTATAATGGGAATTTTCATTTTCTTCCATATAGAGAACCTCATAAGGAGTCATTTGGATGATTGCTTATTGTTATAGGCAAACTTAACCAAAGGTATGTGCTCATTCCAGTTACCTCCAAAATCTAGCTCACAAGCTTTTAGCAAATGTTCTAAAATCTATATCGTCCTCTTAGATTGTCCATCTATCTAAAGGTTGAATGTAATGCTAAATTGTAGTTTTGTATCTAAAGCTTTATGTAAGCTATTTCAAATTCTGCTTACAAACCATGTATCTCTATAAGAGGTTATGGTTATTGGTAATCCATGTAATCTTACTATCTCTTATATATATATTTGGGCTAATTTCTCTAGTTTGTATCTTACTCTAATACGTAGAAAATGAACAAACTTAGTTATTCGGTCTACTATTACCCAAACCATATCTTGATTCTCTTTAGTATTCAAGAAGGCCATAACAAAATCCATTGTCTTCTGTTCCCATTTCTATTCTAGTACTAGAAGGGACTGTAATTCTCTAGCTGGCCTCTGATGTTCAATTTTGATATGCTAGCAAGTAAGAGAAATTGTTACATACTTTGCTATCTCCCTTTTTCATATCCTTCCACTAGTAGTGACTCTTCAAGTCCTTGTATATTTTTATACTTCTGGGATAGATTGTATAGGTTGAGTAATGTACCTCTTTCATTGTTTATTTCTTCAATTCTATATTCCCTAACACGCATAATCGCTTTCCTTACCTTAATATCCCTTCCGTGTTCATGTTAAATTCAGGAGCTGATGAAGATCACGCTAGGTGGATTAGTCCAAGGATGATTGCAATCAAGTTAGGAGGATTGAACCAAATAACATGGTCTTGTTTGAAGTGCAGAGTGAGGACATGGAAGTTGAGGAAGAGATCTAAGGCCAACAGCTTTAAGACCAATGAATGTAGCTAGCCTTAGCAGTGTAAGCCACCGGCCTTGAAGAAGGTTACTGACCTAAGTGGCTAAAGTAAATCCAAGGGAAGGTTGGCTTGAAGAATTTTCAAAGCCGCTAGCTTTGGTGTCGACTTTGCATAAAATATAGGCCAGCTTTGTAATATTTTAAGGCTACCGACTTTGCTTGTTTTTTTCTTTATTTGAATTAGGTTTTTTATGTCGTTTTGTTTGCTGATTCTTGTGGGATTATAAATAGTCATCATAGGCTCATTGTAACACCATTAAGAATTAAGAAAAGTTTATTCACTTTTTGAGAAGATTTCTTTTTGGTTCTTGATAGAACTATTGAACTTATTGGGTTTCAAATCCGTGGTGTTCACCCCAAACTTATCAATCGATTGTTCCATATTCGATTGTGGCATTATAACTTATACCAAGGTTCTTGTCTCTTCTATAGACAACGGGTCGCGGTTTCCATTGTTCTTGATAGATCCGTAGGTTGTGGGAATTATTAAATTTAGATTGTCGGGTTTTGTCACGGGTTGGCAAGGTTTACATCAGTTTGGTATCAGATTAGGTTTGTCAGGATCGCCTATCTTATTATTATAGTTACTTGTTCTTAGATCTAGGGTTTTTGATAAAAAAAAATCATTCCTTTTGAATTCGATCTATAATTAGATTTCAATTGGATTGTTGTTAGTGTTTGAAAGGAATAGTACAAACTTCCTTTCTCAAGAAAAAAAAATCGTTCCTTTTGAATTCGATTTGCAATTAGATTTCAATTGGATAGTTAGTGTTTGAAAGGAATTGTGCAAACTTCCTTTCTCAAGAATAAAAAGAAAAAAAGAAAAGAAAAGAGTCTCATGAAAATTGTTGAAATTCGAGTTTTTGGTGATCCTTTGTTAAAATTCTTAGCTTCGTTGAATCTTGTGAAATCGTGTTACAAAACTACTATTTAGAAAGTTGTATGGATTTCTGCAGGAACAACTTTAATTGGATTGTTAATTCCAAAAGAACCAAAAAGAGAAAATTTTGAGTAAGTAAGGATTGGTGAGAATAGCAGGGCAATTTGAGTGAAACACGTGAGTGAGTGAAATCGGAGAGTTTTATTTTATTACTCTTAACATTTTCTTATGCAACACTACGTCGAACAAAAATTCTCTTGAAAGTGTGATGGGGGGAATTGATACAAAATTAATCATGGAAACTCTAACTAATGAGATGAGGAGGATGTTTAGAGTTGAGATGGATCAATTTCATGAGTAGATGGAGCAGAACTTTGAGCAGTCACGGATTTCTTTTGTTGGGCATAGGAGGGATAAAATGCCGAGAAGGGTAGTGCGCATGGAGGAAGATGAATGGGGTAAGGAAGGATTTGTAGTTGAATCTGATCACGATTCATTTGTGGGTTATAGGAGGAATGTAAGAAGAATTAGAGGAGCTAGGAATGAGGAAGATAACAACTTGGGGAACATAAAGATGAAAATCCCTTCCTTCCAAGGGAAGAATGACCTTGAGGTGTATTTAGAGTGGGAGAAGAAGGTGGAGTTGATTTTTGAGTGCCACAACTATTCTGAATCCAAGAAGGTAAAACTTGTTGCCATTGAATTTTCTGATTATGCAATTGTTTGGTAAGATCAACTTTTATTGAATAGGAGGAGGAATAGGGAACCACTAGTAGAGACATGGGAGGAGATGAAGAGGATCATGAGGAAACAGTTTATACCTACATACTATTATAGGGAATTGTATAACAAATTACAAACCCTTAAGCAAGGTAATAGTAGTGTAGAGGAATATCATAAGGAGATGGAGGTTATCATGATTAGGGCTAATATAGAGGAGGACCAAGAGGCGACTATGGCCAGGTTCTTAGCTAACTTGAACAGGGAAATTCAGAATGTAGTGGAGTTGCAGTATTATGTGGAATTAGAGGATATAGTGCATATGGCTATTAAGGTTAAGAAGCAACTCAAGCGTAAGGGTAATAGCACCACATGTGCTATATTGAGTTCTTCTAATTGGAGAGCTAAAACATGGGAGAAGGAGGAGAAATAGCCCCACTTCAAACCAATGTCAGAACTAAAATTAGAAATAGCATCTCATGGGACTAGAGGTAAACCCGATTCTGCTACTTCTGGGAATTGAGATATTAAGTGTTTTAAATGCTAGGGTAGATGACACTTAGCTAATTAATGTCCAAATGGGAGAGTTATGGTGATAAGGGATAATGGAGAGATTGAAATTGATAGTGACTCGGGTCATGATTCCATGCCATCATTGGAGGATGATGATGGGGAGGAGTATGCTATTCAAGGGGAGTTGTTGGTAGCTAGAAAAGCTTTGACTGTACAAGTTAGAGAAGAGGAAAATGTGCAACGGGAGAATATCTTTCATATTAGATGCTTAGTTCAAAATAAGGTGTGTAGTGTGATTATAGATGGTGGGAGTTATACAAATGCTGCTAGCATGACCATAGTAAAAATTGGGGCTTCCTATAAGTAAGCATCTTCGCCCTTGTAAATTGCAATGGCTGAATGATAGTGGTGAAGTGAGAGTTATAAAACAGGTGTTAGTTTCTTTTAGTATCGGAAAGTATGGGGATGAAGTACTTTGTGCTGTAGTTCCATTGCAAGCTACACACTTGTTATTAGAGAGGCCATAGCAATTTGACAAGCAGGTGAAGCATGACGGATTCACCAACAAGTATTCATTTGTACATGATTAGAAACTTGTTACTCTTTGTCTTTTGATACCTAGTGAGGTTTACAAAGATCAAGTGAGAATACAGAGAGAGAGAGAACAAAAGAGAGTGAGTGCTATTGTAGAAGAAAAAGAGAGAGAGACTAAGATAAAGGAAAAAGAAAAGAGAGGAAAAAAAAATTGAGTGATGAGAGAAAAATAGAGTGGAAAGAAAATTTTTATGCGAGGTCAGTGAGGTTAAGAATGCTCTTTTTTAGGAACAAAGAGATCTACTCAGGTTCATGAGAAGACTAAGCTCAATATTGAGCGACGGAAGGAGCAATATGCAAAACGAGCCAACAAAGGGCATCGTCAAATATTCTTTGAGCCTGGAGATTGGGTTTGGGTGTGCATGCATCAAAAGCTATTCCTAGCATTGAGGCGATCAAAGAGGCTTCCAAGAGGCGAGGGTCCATTCAGAGTCTTCGAGTGCATCAATGACAACGTTGACATATTAGAATTGCTAGGTAAGTATCAAACTAGTGCTATTTTTAATGTTATTGATTTAAGTCCTTATAATGTAGGTGACGATTTAAGGACAAATCCTTTTCAAGAAGAGGGAAATGTTGAAGATAACACTAGGTGGATTGGTCCTAAGGATGATTGTGATCAAGTTAGGAGGATTGAACCAAGGAGTATGGTCCTATTTGAAGTGTGAGCAAGGACGTGGAAGTTGAGGAAGAGATTTAAAGCCGACAGCTTCAAGACCAATGAAGGCCGTTAGCTTTGGTAGTGTAAGCCACTAGCTTAAATGGCCGGTTGTGGAGAAAAAGGCTGTTGGCCTAAGTGGCCGGCGTAAATCCAAGGCAAGCTGACTTGAAGAATTTTCAAAGCTGCCGGCTTTGTAATATTTTAGGCTATCGGCTTCGCTTTTTTTTTCTTTATTCAAATTAGGTTTTTTATGTTATTTTGTTTACACATTCTTGTGGGACTATAAATAGTCTTCATAGACTCATTATAACACAATTAAGAATTAAGAAAAGTTTATTTACTTTTTGAGAGAAAATTTCTCTTTGTTCATGATAGAACTATCGAACTTATCGGGTTTTGAATCTGTGGTGTTCACCCTAAACTTATCAATCGATCGTTCCATAATCAATTGTGGCGTTAGCACCATAGTTGTCAAAATCGCGAGTTAACTCTTACGTTTCTACGATTTTACGAGTTGGTGAGCACATTCTTAGTCAACTTGCATGTAAAAACGTTTTTGAGGTAAAATCGTAGTAAAATCGCGATTCTACTAACATTTTTACGTTTCTACTACAAGGTCTTATTTTCCATCAATAGAAGGAGTGAAGAGGAAGTAGCTCGGCCTAGTTGAAGACGTGCAGCCCAAGAGAAGCTTAATCTAGCCCAAAATTCAAGTAAATTTGTAAGTTATAGCTTTCATTCAAAAAATAAAGGCACAAGATTTTATCCTGGTTCACCCGTTAGCTAGGGCTATGTTCAGCAGAGGATCCCACTATAATTAACACCTCACTCTCTCATTTTTATTACATAATTACAAGTAAAAAAGAGAATATATAATAATAGCTATTCATAGCCTAAGCCCAAACTTTTAATGAACAAATATGGTTTTAAATTTTATCTATTACCTTTTATCTTTAGTATATATAACTAGGTGAAACTTGCTTTATACATGATTTATCATTTTAGAAATAAAATATCTATATTATACAACTTATGCTTGATTATTTATATTATGACTTTTATTGCAAATTTGCAATTTATGGCCAAAATAAATGTTGAATTTCCTTATTTCTATTATTCATTATATTTTTTACTGACTATTGTAAGTAAATTTATAATATTTGGAAGTTATTTTACATAGGTTGTAGAAACTTACGTTTCTACGTTCCATTTTTACGTTCCGATTCTACAGACCTCTTAGTGATTCTACGTAAAATCGCATTTTTGACAACCTTGGTTAGCACTTATACCAAGGTTCATGTCTCTTCTATAGACAATGGGTTACGATTTCCATTGTTCTTGATAGATCCATAGGTTATGGGGATTATTGAATCTAGATCGTCAAGTTTCGTCATGGGTTGATGGGGTTCGTATCAATAGCTTTGCTTTGTTCCAACTTACTCTTGATTTCTATCCTTATCCTCTATTTGAGTAGTGTTTATTCTATCCATTAGAGTTGGTTTCATGTGTAAAGTGGCGATTTTTGCTCTCACTTCTTGAGTCAAAATGCCTAATTCTAACTTACGCATGTCCTCCAATAACTCTTGTTGTGTAGTAACATTATCCTCTTTCTTTCTACTAAAGGCATTTGCCATCACATTAGCTTTTCCTAAATGGTACTAAATTTCCAGGTCATAATCCTTAATCAATTCTAACCATCTCCTTTGTCTTATGTTCAGATCTTTTTGTGTAAAGATATATTTCAAGCTCATGTGATTAGTGAAAATCCAGCCTCTCTTTCTATACAAATAGTGCCTCCATAGTTTTAAGATTAGTACCATTGCCACCAACTCTAAGTCATGAGTTAGGTAATTCTTCTCATATGGCTTCAATTGGCAAAATACATATGCTATTAGTTGCCTGCCTTGCATTAATACACATCCTAGCCCCTGGGCTAAGGCATCACTATAAATAGTGAATTCTTTCCCACTTTTAGGTAATGTAAAACTAGTGTTGACACAAGCTTCTCCTTAAGTTTTTGGAAACTAGCTTCACATCTATGTTCCCACTCAAACTTCACATTCTTTTGTGCTAATTTAGTGAGATGAGTTGCTATCTTAGAGAAACCCTTAACAAACCTTCTATAGTAGCCTACCGAACTTAAGAAGCTTCTTATATCTGTTACTGTCTTCAGTCTAGGCCAATCCACTACAGCTCTCACCTTTTCTAAGTCTATGAATATCCCATCTTTATTAATTACATAACTTAAGAAAACTACCTACTCCAGCCAGAATTCACATTTATTGAATTTAGCATATAGTTTTTCTTCTTGTAACCTGTCCAACACCAAATTCAAATGTTCTTCATGTTCTTCATTGCTCCTGGAGCATATCAAAATATCATCTATGAGGATGATTATAAATTTATCTAGGAAGTCCTTGAATACTCTATTCATCAAGTCTATGAATGCTACAGGTGCATTGGTTAACCTAAAAGGCATCACCAAAAATTTAAATTGCCTATATTAGGGTCCTAAAAACTATCTTTTGTATGTCCTCTTCTTTAATTCTCAGTTGGTGGTATCTTAATCTTAGATTGATCTTAGAAAATACCTAAGCTCCTTGTAGTTGGTCAAACATGTCATCTATCTTGGGAAGATGATACTTGTTCATGATGGTGACTTGATTTAGCTCTCTATAATTGATGCATAGTCTCATACTTCCATTCTTCTTCTTGACAAAAAGGACTAGTGTACCCTAGGGAGATATACTGGGTCTTATGACACCCTTATCTTGTAGATCTTGCAACTATTTTCTTAACTCTTCTAATTCAATTAACGCCATTCTATATACCGGTTTTGATATTGGTATAGTACCCTATATCAAATCGATGATGAACTCGATCTCCCTAGCTAGGGATAAACTAGAAAGGTTTAGAAATACATATGGAAATTCTCTCACTATTGGCACTATATCCATCTTCATTTCTTTATTAGCTTCAATAGTCATAGCTATCAACATATTCCTTTCCCATAACTCATAAGTGGGTAATCCTACTAGTTTTTGAGCTTCTAACTTATAATCAAAATAGTCTTCCCTAGGTATATTGAAATGTAACTCTATGTTATGGCAATTAATGGTTGCATGATATTCCGACAACCAATTTACTCCTAAAATGATGTCAAACTCTATCATCTCCAATATTAATAGATTTGTTGGCATCGTCTTGCCTTGTATCTCTATTCTACTCTTCTACATATTCTATCTATCTTCTCTCTAACTCCTAAAGGAGTACTAATAGCCAAATTATCATCCATATATTCAACATCCAATGCACATTCATGTACAAAGGTTTCAGACACATAAGAAATAGAAGCACCGGTATCAAATAACACACTGGCCTTAAGGACAGTCTACTGCCTTATGTCTCATTTGTTTGCATACATGGCAGAATACTAGGGAGATTGATCTCTCATGGCAATGCCTATTGATATGTCTTGTCTTTCCATAGAATAAATACACACCCTCTGGCTATCTGCACTCTCTGAACTCATAAGCCCCATAACACCTAGTGCATCTAATGGTAGGTGTTGTTACATGAAGTGTTAAAGGCATTGGTTTAATCTATAGAGGAGGAGTTGCAATAGCTTGAGATATGTTTTAATCATCTGGGGCCTCTTGCCTTTGTCCTATACCATTATGTTTAAGGTAGGTCTTTTATCTAAAGCTATCCCTACTCTATGGCTACTCTATTCCTTTATCTTTCTTTTGCTCCATTCCAAGTACTTAGTGTTATCGACCACTTCAACATACATGGTTAGTTGAAAGGCTCTTACCTCATGTCGGAAATCTAGTTCCAATCCCCTCAAAAACCTTTTGTCCTTGGATTTATTATCGCACGGACTGTCTCGAGTAGGAACTGAATTAGGCAATTCAATTTTGCCTCATATTTTTCCACTATCTTAGTCCTTTATTCATAGTTATAATACTCGTTCTCCACTTTGATTCTAAAACTGCTAAGGAAGTACCTTTGAGACAACAATTCCTTAAACATCATCTAGTTTATACACTCTTTTGCTGGTTTAGGAATTGATGCCCACCAATTTGCTACAATCCCTTTCAACATAAATGTAACATAGTTCACCTTCCTATCTTTAGGTATCTGGAAGGTAACAAATTCTTTCTTAATCTCCTACACCGAATTCTCTCTCTCAACCGGGTCATCTACCTTAGGGTTGAACTCCTTTGCCACCCTAATGAACCTATCAAAGTTGATTAGTTCATTTGTAGTTCTGTTCTATGGGACATTGTAGACTGGATGTTGTTGTGTCAACAACCTCACTAAGTTGTTCATAGTCTGCAAAAGTTGGGCAGTTTGTTTTGCTACCTGACTTTATCCCCCTTATGGTTACTGCCCTTATGGATTCTCTTCATTAGGGTTGCTACATCTAACTCCCCTTGTTAAGCCTAATCTAGTGATTCTTTTTGGAGGTATTTTGTTTAAAAAAAGACAATCGAATAGACTTGAGAGTTAATATTAGTTCAATGTTAGTGTCATTATGTGTTGATATATGCATATATACCTCTACATATAATAATAATAATAATAATAATAATAATAATAAATAATATAAAAATAAATAATAAGTATAGTAAAATAAATTACTAAATAAAACATTCATCCCATAACTTTGCCTACTCTCTTTATGTATCATTGTCCTATAAATTCAACACCTAATTCATCTAAAGATCACTTCTTACTTTCTACTGTTTTAAACCTATACTTATTAATCATCACCTAGTTTTTAAGGATTATCAAATCTAAGCTTTAATACCATCTAAACTGTAATGTCTTAGAACTTAGGACACTATAATCCATTACGTGTCCTTACCAAGCAAGGACACATTAAGACTCCTAACTCTACTTTAATACCATTCAAGCCTATAACTGTAATACTTAACATTCACCAATTTAATAAATCAACTGACAACATTCATGGTAACTCTAGTAAAACCCATTACATCTATCAAACTACTTAATACAACCTTAACGATGATTATCAATCAAAACCAAAATAGTTGAACTTCTAGAAATTTAATAGTCTATTATTTTCCCAAGAACATCATGCTTAGAACATAAAAAGAACTTTAATTCATCTTATATCTAATCATCATAATAATAAAATAAATAACAGTTGAACTTCTAGAAATTTAATAGTCTATTATTTTCCCAAGAACATCATGCTTAGAACATAAAAAGAACTTTAATTCATCTTATATCTAATCATCATAATAATAAAATAAATCTTCATCCTCACTCTCTTGTACATTTAATCTCAAGTCCTCTTCATGGGTAATGTTTTCCTCTACGCTTGCATCTAAAAAAAAATATTCTCGAGATGTAGCTAACATTCAGTATGTATAACCAACAAACACATATGTATGAATAAGCATGAATTAAATCACATACATTTATGCAGACATTATACATCATATAACAAGTTCTTATTTTACTCAACTCTACATAACACCAATGGGGTATTATTGACCCCATCAAACACATATAAATACTTAATACATAATACGGTTTTGGAAACTACCACTACGAGCCCTAATACTCATGAGTTCTTAAACCTTAAATCTTAAACCTTAACTAATCCAAATCATTTCTAAACACGACTCTACTAGGGACAACATCACATAAGAATCATTGGGGTGCCCCTTTAAGGATTTGCAACTACGGGCTCCTAAGCTGAGCTAAGCACATATACTAAGCAATTTAAACCAAACTTAATCTATCCATTACAACTTAATCCAATTTTCAACTATCTTAACAATCACAAACAAAAACAAAGGTTACATGTATCTAGAATCTTAGTCTTAAGCACGTTTGGTCTTGAACTTAAAGCTAACCAGTAATCTGTAAATATACTAGTAATATACTCTTAATAGTAATCTAGAATATTTTAATTTCTCACTTCCATTCACTTAATTGTTATATAATTATTTCTTACTCTAATGGAATTTCTAGGGTTACACTAGATGTTTAGGTTGCATGGAAATTCGAGTAAGTGTAAATAAAATAAAATAAAATAATGTCTCTAAGTACACAATCATGCTTTAGGTCATGTACTTTGGCATGGTTAGATACATGATTGTATAAAGTGGCTGTGTATCTTTTTGTGGACTTTAACATTTTGGCACGCTCAAATATACGGTCCTGTAGAGTGGTTGAATATCTTTTGTATATTTTGGCAGTTTTGCACACATAGAGACATGGTCATGTAGATGGCCGCATAT
This sequence comes from Laguncularia racemosa, assembly GCA_037954665.1. Classification (NCBI taxonomy): domain Eukaryota; kingdom Viridiplantae; phylum Streptophyta; class Magnoliopsida; order Myrtales; family Combretaceae; genus Laguncularia; species Laguncularia racemosa. The sequence continues at coordinate 56,740 of JBBMOL010000097.1, read as the reverse complement.
GTTTCTATGTATTTTCCATAATTTGACATGCTTAAGTACATGGGCGTGTACAACCATGTATCTTTTTGTACACATGTGTATATATATATGGGTAAGTACATGGGCATGTACTTGATTGTGTATCATGCTATTTTTTACAAACTACTTTTCCTCTTTTCAATTCATTCCTAAACCTAATTTCTATGATCCTAATTCTAATTGGATCTTAAATTACTAATTTTTAATATATTAGGCAGATTAGTAAACTTGCTTGATTTGGTCATTATTACAAACCCTTAATCATTTGATCTTTGTGCTCATTTTGCCCCTTTCTTGATCCAAAGTCTATCAATCATAACATATCAATTGCATAAATCTTCAATTCTATAATAAAAAAAAAATACTAATTTGATCATAAAAACCCTTGATGAAATTAGGCTTGGTCCTTATTGTTGTTTGATAGGTCATCTTAGGTTTTCCAAAGAGTGTTTCGTTTTTAGTCACTGTGAAAATGGTAAAGGGAGGTCTCTAGGTCAAACATGGGGTTTATATATTCCATCTATAAAAAGACCAAATTACCCCTTGTCTTTGTAAAATTTACATGTTTACCCTCATCATTATAATTTATTAAATATTATATAACTATTTATTTTCTGGGTAATTACATAAAGGAATGAAGAAAATGATGTAGAGGAAGAAGGAAGAGAAAGTAGTGACGATCAATTAGTTTCATTTGAAGACTTCTCTCTATCTTTTGGAAAGATTCTAAAAACGATGGTAAAAATGGAGGTTAAAAAGTAAAGCAAGAAAAATATTTTTGAAATGAAGAAATTGATAGAATCTCATATTAAATGATTTGAGGAATCTCAAAATAAACTAAAAGATGAGATTACGGAATTAATTTCTCAAGTTTTTCACATAACACAAAAGGAAAGCTCTTTTGATTTTCAATCCCTTATGAAAATTGTTTGTGATTCTTTTGAAAAGATTGTCAAACCTCTTAAGGATCACATTCAAAAGCTGGATGAAGGATTCAACAAGATGAATACTTGGATGATCGATCACACTTCCAGTTGTGAGTTAGAAGGAAAAATTCTAAAGGATCAACTTAGAGGAATCTGAATCAAGTTAGGTCTATATATACTATAGTTCTATTATATATATATATATATAATGATATATAATGTATAATATAATAAATATTTTTCTTAAATAATATGACAATATATTAATAATGATATACAATATATAATATAATGAATAATTTTCTAATATAATATGACAATATGTTTTGTCTTTGATATATATAATTTACTATAAATTAGATGTGTTATTATAAGTTATTGGATAAATATAAGAAAATGTAACTTTAATCATTAAAACATAAGTTGACGTTGTAGCTATGAGTTGCATATAACTTTAAAGTCAAGTATGCTTAAGGAAGAGTATTCCTAGGATGGGTGATCCCCTTGTAAGTCACCATAAGAAATATAATCGTGCTAACAAGAGGTAATCAATACGACATTTAATGCTAAAGTAAAATTATCATGGTATAGGGAACTTTGGTTAGATTATTAAATTTTTAATTATTTTAATAAAATAAAGAGAAAAAAATTTCTTTGATTTGCAATGGAATTTTATGTCTTTATATCTATTTCATTGTAATTTTTTTTTGACTTTTTGTGATGAAATTAATGCGCTTTTGAGAATTTTTTTTGTTGGAAATTTGTGATAGATGTACAATCATTTTCTGAATAGAATTAGCAAAAATGATTTTGTAATAGAATTTTGTGACAAAAATTCCATCTTTAAAAGTTTTTTTGTGACAGAATTACTACTTTCAAAAACGAAAATTTCTATCTTTTAAACCAAAACATCTTGTAGTGATAGTTCTTTATGGATGTTTAGAACATATATTCTGTATTGCATTTGTTTAGAAAGATTGGAACGAAGTTATTGTATATATGAGTCAAAATAAAGCTTTGAAAAGAGTCGGTGTATGAAGTTTTCCTATAAAGGAGGGAACCTTAGAACTATCAAAATTAGATCAGAATGAGCTGGTTTTATTTCCCAAAAATGAAGACTCTGAAGTTATGAAGAGTTTAAAAAAAAAAAAAAACTTTAGGACCCACCTCCATTGTTTAAATATATTTGGAAAATATATTTAACACATTCCACTAAAAGTTGTATCATCATATTGTGGGGACCTTTAAAAAACTAAAGAAGAATAATTATTTGTTGAAAAAAAAAAGAATTTTTTTTAATCAATGATGATCATTACGAATGAAGATTACCATATTAAAACTATTGAAGTAACAATTTAAACAATTTGATTATTGGACAAGGAAAGTATAAATATGAGGTCAAAACTGGACAGATACACAGTTCACACATTGAGATGGTAAGATTACATATCAAAGAGTGAATTTATACTATGTACTAAAACAAGAGGATTCTAAACTATTTTTTCCTCAAAGAATTTGATTTGAATTTTGTTTGTAAAGATTCTATTCTGTGTAGTCCTATAAAACAACTCAAAGTTGAGCTAGGAGAAGGCAGATTCAACAAGTGATTGTGTTTGTTGCTGTTTGATTGAGTGATTGAGGCTATGCTAGAGAGTGACTATTGAGTGGATGACTACTATAACACTCACATGTTTTTGATTCTTTGATATGGTGGAACAGATTGGTAAAGATAACTAGGATTGTAGCGGGTGAAGGTTGGAAGAGTAGACTGATGCAAGGTGAAACCACTATATATCATAGCTTGATTTTCTTAAACTCTAATTTTTTTTTTCGCAATTTATTTACTTCAACTATTACTGTTATTCACAACTAACTTATTTAAAGAATTTTAACAATAATAGTCAAAAGGGGATTAAATTGATTTGTGTGAAAGAAAAATTATAATTGTGTAATAATCAATTCATCCTCCCTCTTGATTATTAATTGAGACCAACAAAATCAGGTTGTAGATTATTGGAAACACCAATCGAATTAAGTGGGAGTGGTGCAAATTTTATTCAGTTCATATAACTAGTGAATCTTATTTGGTTTCAAGAATATGTCAAAAACATGTGAAGCAAAGATGATGAGCACACTAAGTTATAAGATCGATGAAATAGCAATCAATACACATTCACTGATTGAAAAGCAATAGTTATGTTTAGATCTTACCAACTACTAATAAAATGAAAAATTGCACCATTTGATCCCTCTATCAATGAAAAAATTGTAATAAAAATGCATCAAATTTGGGAGCACAAATAAGGCAAGTCTACTCATGAGCTACTTAAGTTCAACTTGACATATATATCGAGTAGCTTGAGTAATTGTTGACTTGAGCTCAAACTTCATAATATTTACCTCTATCGGATTGTGAGCCTAATTGAGCTCAAGTCAAGTTTTAATGTTAATCAAGTTTAAATATTAATATTACATTAATTAAAAAAATTGTTGGATCATCAAGTCTAATTGAGTTTAATAAAGTTGAGCTTGAGCTCGGTATAAATAACACTTTTAGTTGAGTTTTGGTATTAAAATTTTGAGTTAAGCTTGAAATTGAGTACATTATTATTATTTCAACTTAACTTGTTTATGACCCTAATTATTATTATTTTTTCCAAAATGAAGCTTTATTAAAATCATGAAACATCAAGAGGATGGGAGTTCTAATCCACAAACATCAAATGAAGCAAATGGGATGGGGGTTTACTGGGATTGGTATATCTTTCTATTCTGAGATCGATTTAGATAAATGCACTTATCGATACTATAGTATAGTAGATTTTAATATCGAATATTGACCTCACTATAATTACGAGTATTAGTAATTACCTTTTTCCTATTATTAAATAAACAAAATTGAATAATTAAAATTAATTAAAGTAAAAAAGAAAATATTAAGAGTATTATTAATAAAAATATGTATTTGGATGTTGAATCCCTTTAGAATTAATAATGCAATTAATTAATTATTATCCAATTCCATTATTGTATTATTAGATTGTAGGAAATCTTAAATTAAACTAATAACTTTTTCGAATCTTAATTCTTAATTTTAGGGTGATTAATCATAATCTCTTCCTAATCAAAACCCTTAGAATCAAATTACTTCAATTTGTGAATTTTTTTATTAGGTTTGACCATAATTTGGAAGATTTATGTTATGTTAAATCTATGATTGTATGCAACTCCTTCCAAATTGTGTTAGATCTATTCAAATATAGGATAACAATAATTTCATTGAATAATAAGCATTACTCACAAATTCATTTTAGGGTTTATTATATTTGAGTACAAAAGAAAATCTAAGCTATCATTATCATAAAAACAAGCATTAAAAATTTAGTAAATAGTAATAAATTATGATCCTATCTCTAATACTATTAAAATCTTGATATCTCTTGCATGGACTATGCCTCTCCTTTTATAATGATCAACCTCTGCTTAATTAGAAAAGTTGTAGTTTCTTGAAATGAGAATTGAATCTTTATAAGTTAGGAAAGTTGCCTTTTTCTGGTAGGAAATTACATCTTTAATATTATTTGTAATTTGGGAAGTAATATTCAATAACCATGATTGAATAAGAAAGTAAAATTTGTGTGTAACATGGCCTCTACATGGCTATGTAAGTGTTGGTGTATTTTTCATGCATAATTCTTCAATAAATATTAAAATTACCCTTCAACATAGTCTTCAAGCTAGTGTGTATATGCTTATGTACTTTTGCCTGGTTTCTTGTAAGGTCATACAACTTAGTTCTTTAATAAATTCCTCTTCATTAGCTATATTGATTCCAATATGGCCATGTACATGACTATGTACTTGATAATTTACTTTTTAAAATTGCATAATTTGTTTAAATGGGCTCCTAATCATGTGAAATTTGCTTAATTTATTTTCTTTAATCCAAAACTATTTTAAAAGACCTAAAATCAAAGCATAAGCAAAATTAGTATAATATTTAATAAAAACTATTCATAAAATAAACCGAAACTACATAAAAAATTGAATAATAATAGATATAATTATACATTTATCATTTACTAACTCAAAAAGTCAAATCATGCCACATTTATTTTGGATAATAACTCCATTAGCATCCGCGTTAGCTTTTGTAAAGAAAAAGCAAGATGAAAACTACAAATGTCTTTAACAACACGTACAAACTTCCAAGTTTTACCATTGATGTCACTAAAGCTAACTAGATTTCTCCAAAACTGAAATTTCATAAAGTTTTTATTGTAGCAACGGATGGAAATGTGGTCAAGTTATCCTATTCTTTCTTTTTTTCTTTTTTCAATGATTATAATAAAAAGGAGAAATTCAAACTTAATTTATCCAATATAAATATCAATGTTCATACTATTATATTACAAGAGCTTATCAAATAATGAAACACACTTCTCTTGATTGCCTAATGATATTCATCTTCTTCAAAGTGATAATTCTGCATCAAGTTCTCTTACTCTTTAAATTTTCGTTGTATTACTAATCGAAATCCAAAAAGAGATATCACACGAAACAACTAATTCATGTGATTTTGTATGTTGTATCCAAAAAGGGAAAATTATACTTTTTAGTCATCAATATTTAACTATTTTTTTATTTAAATCCTTAATCTTATTTTTTATTTGAATTCTTAGCATTTTCTAATATTTACAAATTAAGATTTTTATTAATGTTGTTAATTTTAAAAAGCTTGATACATAAATAGATTAGTAATGGGCAAACACAAATAAAATTCTAATATATAAAAATATGAACAATAATTTTATAAACCTATCTATTATCATCAGCATGGGTTTAGATGCAATTATTACTTTTTCATCACTCATACTCTCTTTTGTCTTTGCTTTGGGTTACTTGGGTCTCGATTTCTACGACAGTTTTGATATTAGGATTGGAGATTAAGATAAAAAAGAAGACGTCCATTGATTTTAAAGTTTTATAAGAGGAAAAAGAATTGGTTTTAACAAGAAAGATGGCAGCTGATCCCCTCTTGTCCAACTTCCATTTTTTCTTCTCTAGCATGCGCTTCTCATGCAAATGATGGGGAACAATTGCGACTTGAATATGTACCACTGTCCATGCCATGAATACTTCTAGTCACTTCGCTTCTGAAGAAGGAATTCGTTTGTATTCTCTGTAAATATCCAAGCATGGACGACATATGGTAGTAGTCTCCATCATCAATATTATAACTAAAATTTATCATTATCAATATTAAAGAAAAAAGAAGTAAGAGATGGGCTTAGAAACGTTGGTCATCTCTGTGTAGAAGCTACAAAAGTAAGAGACATTTGGCTAGAGAAAGGGCATCCCTTTTAGTTTCCCTTGCAAGCCATGTAACTTAAAATGTAATTTCAATATACGTATTTATGTGTTGTATTTATTTATTTTTACTTAATGTGTTGATAGAGCTTTTTTGATAGACTCCTAAAACCAATCCGGCCTATTTGGATCCTTATCTGAGCTTTTTGTACCCAAACTTACTTCTAATAGAATTGCTATAGCACTAGTAGAATCTAGATTAGCTAGTATGCCTTGAGCTTAAGTTTAGATCAGCTGTGCATATTTCAAAATTGGACAAAGAAAAAAAAATACTTTAAACAGATAAAGAAAAGAGTCGGTCAAAGATACATCATCTACGATATTTGAAAATAATTTCGAACATAAGTACACTTGTCAAATGAAGACCAATAGGGGTTGAGATTACTGGTTAAATAATCCTGATTCTCTCGACTCTCATACACTCTTCACACATTTTATCATCCTACAATTTTTGTATTAATTTAGGCATTGGTGTGGCCACTTTGAAGTAACCTCCGACATCCTTATAGCCTATTTCTCTTGTTTTATAGGTGATTCAATCACCCGAAAATTCTTAGTACGACAAATTATATTTTTAAGATTATTTTTAAAAAACGATATAGTTTTTTTTCCTTTTTTTTGAAAATTTCTATGCAATTCATTTTTTAAATTTGAAAAAGAAACAATTTTTTTATTATGAGAAGTTAAATATTTAACATTCTGTTATATGGACATTCTTATCATTGGGACACTTCATTTGGTGATCAATATGATTTGTCTAGCCATCATGTAGCCTCGTATCAATAGGGTCCGATTAGTTAGGCGTTGACTTTCATGTTAGTGGATCATTGACTTGGGTGAGGTCATGTAATGAGTTAGTATATCGAGATGAAGTTGCAAGCAGGTTTTAATTATATGTATTTTGATTTTTTTCTTTGTATTAAAATTTGAAAGTAAAAAAAAAAATGTAAATAAATTTGAAGTTTTAGAATTTTTAATGTGACTTTTTGCAACTATTAAATATTTGTGGATTTTAATTGTTTTGAGCCTTAACATATTCATACTATGGTATGGAGATGTAGTGGATTGTTCACATCCCTTAGTTTTGGGGTGTAATATATAGTATGTTTAGCACAGCAAATTTTCGTATTATTCAACACAAGCAATGTAAAAAATATTTTACTAGCCAAATAGGTTAAGGAGCTTAAAAAGGTAAATAAATCAAGTGTTGTATTTCTTATGTGATATTTACCATTTATTAAGAAAAAATAGGTATATATTTCTATAAAACTGACTTAAATAACTTCTCTACCAACTATATCCCACTTCTTCAAAACTATCCTTTCTAACTTTTCAAAATAAATTCTTCAATTATAGCATTTATAGATATATCAGTAACACGTAAGCGTAACCGTGGAAATATTCAAACATTTAGAAGATTGACAGTAAATTTCTAAAAATTCATCAACGTAGATTGCATCTTCTAAAGCGGAAACACAACGTATTTATCCAAATGACAGTCCCTTCTTCCCTTCATCCAAATAAAATCTCGCGTCTTAGAAAATCGAATCCTCCACACCCTAGGCACCATAAACAGAAAAAATGTTCACAAAACTGTGAGTTGAAGACTCGTGTTCAATAACTTCTCGTAACTCTAGACCCCGTGTACTCAAAATCTCCCAGCATCACCCACCTAATCTCCTCCTATGAACCTATTTCTATCACATCTTTGTGAACACGCGAGTTCTATAATAAGAAAAGCATTCGTAAATAAGCCGTTCATTTCACCATATTTAATCTAGCCCAATTCCTAACAGCCTTAAGAAAAGCTCTAATTTTTGCATTCTCTCCATCCCTCTTGAGTTTCGGCACTACACCAACGATCGTATATATACGAGGACGCTAGGCATTGGCGTTCCTGTTATTCGTATACAATGTGGACACCCACCAGCAGCCCTTGTCGATGCAGGGTTGTCGGTCCGACCGTCGGTTACTTGGCTTTCACTGCATGCGGTGACCGTCATCGAGTGGCCTCTCGGTGCTTTGGTATATATTGCTTCCGTCGGGTTAAGGGTCGAAGGATTATGGCTCATTCGGCTACTGTTGTCTATCCTTCTGTCACAAATGCAACTCCAATCTGATGAATTAGGGTTTCGTCCTAATTTGGGTTCAATGTATGCTTTAGGAGTTTCGTATGTTGTTTGCCAATTTTCCGTGCAAGAGAACACAATGATAGAATTATTCTTGGTTGTAAATGTTTGAAACAACAAGAGTATCTCCGGCTAAGATGAGCTTGAACGATTAGCATGTGGACCTTCTAGTCTAGGACAACTTTGAAGTAAATAGAATATGGATGTACGTATAAGAACGGAGCCGAATTCTCTAATATCTAAGTATTCTTGGCAAAATATCCATATTAAGCGCTTCACATTTCACCTATAGGTAATGCCAGCAGCCATACCCTCGTATTTTTATATTTATTCAAATATATCACTGAAATTTTCAGTTGTAACTACAAAATTTAACGTGGTAAAAATTGAATTTTGATTGTCCATAATTTATGGAGGACATCATTGACAAACTTGTTTGCAAACTTACTACCATAACGAATAACCACAATTCGTTGAAGAATTGCAAACAATTCACACATTTTGAGCCAAAATAGTTAACTTTATAAGGTTAATAATCCCCACATGCAGATTTATAAAAAGGCTAGTATGGAAGCCTGTTTCATGAGTGAAGGAGTGTGAGAGTGTCAATGAATTGAGTGAAAATCTATAGCTTGTGAGTGTAATGTTTAAATTTTAGGTATTCATGTTAGTTATTCCAAATTTTCTTACTTTATTTTATCAATCTATCTATATTATTAAAGCGGATGAATTGCTTTTGGTGTCTTAGTTCTTTTATTTTACATAATTAAATCTTCACTTCTAGAAATTATGTACATCCCACTAATTCATAATAATTCCAATTTTTCCCATCTAACTTCTTGTTTCACCTATTAATATATTCATATATAAAAAATATAGAAATTAAATAATATGGATCATGTATAAATTTTAATTTTTAAGTAATTTAATTAATATATAATTCTTAGTATATTAAGCAGATGTAACACGGGTGTATCATTCATTAGTTTTATTAAGCACCATTTGTATACCTTAGCATGGTAGAAGGTATGTCAATCAAGTTGCACATTGATGAATTATCTCCCATTCTTATGTATTTGGCCAATATAGAGGTCAAGTATGAAAATGAAGATCAAGCTCTTATGTTGCTCTATTCACAACCACCTTCATATAAAAACTTTAGAGAGACTTCATTTATGGCAACAAGACTCAAAGTTGGAGGAAGTGGACACAACTTTGTATTCCAAGGTGCTTTTTAATAAGGTGTTCTCCATAAGCCATTCAAATGGTCAAACAGAAGGTCTATTTGTCAAAGGAAGATCCACTTCAAAAGTTCCTAGTAACAATGTTGATATGTATAGAATTATAATTATTATAAGTACGTTTAAGTTGATTGCTTCAAGCTGCAAGATAAGGACTAAGAGAAGAATTTGAAAGATGATAAGCTTGCTGTAAACACCCCATTTTTGCCCTAGGAATCAATAATTTTCAATAATAATCAATTTTCAATTTTTCCTAATTTTTTCCAATTTTTCCTTAATTTAGCATAAATAATAAAAATATTCAAAAAAATGAAAATAAATAGGAAAACACTTCAATTTTGAAAAATGATTTTAGAAATAGCAATGATGAATAATAAATAATTTTTACAAATTTTTGAAATTTCAAAAAAATACAAAAAAATAAAAAAATTGCATCGCATATGTACAATTTGCGATGTAAATAAAATCGGGAAATTGGGCCAGCTCAGCTGGCTCATGTGTGCGCATGGGAACCGTGTGAAGGCTGAAGGTCGCGAGTTCGAATCCCCCCGCAGGCGCTCGGCAAAAATTTTTTCGTTCTTTTCCCTAGAGCTGCCACGTGGCAGCATGTGATTGGCCGAGGGAAGTCACGCGCGTCGCGCGTGATCGTCTTCTTCGCGAGCCCAGCCGGAGAAAAAAAATCCGACAGAAGTCCGACGAAGGAGAAATCGGCCGTTTTCTTTTTAATCTTCTAGATTAAAGTCGAGATAAGGCCAAATCCATCAGATAAACCAAAGGAGCACAAGAGATTAACATCAAATCGCCGGGATAAAATCAAATCTAAAAACGGAAAAAATTTGGATTTATCCAAATCGGCCGATTTGAGCTTATCCAAGAGGTTTTCCGGACGCCTATAAATAGAGAAGAGCAGGAGGAAGCCAAAGCACGAAGAAACACGAAGAAAAAGTGAGAGAAAGAGAGAGGAAGGAGCAAATCGGAGTACGCCGAAGAAGCTTGGAGCCGCGGCCATCGATCGGAGTTGAGCCGCCGCAAGGAGACGTTCTGGGAGTAAGCCGCCACCACCATCGGATTCAGCACCCCCAAGAAGCTAGGATTCGACACTTCACCCGCCGCAAACGACCGCCGGAACGCCGTGAACGAGCCAACCCCGCCGTCGTGACCGATCCGACCCGACCCGACCCGATTCGACCCGCGCACCGACCCGGATCCAGGTAAGTCGGATCTTTTCGGATTTTTTTTTTATTTTTTATTTTATTTAATTAATTTATTTGGTTTATTTAGTTATTCCGAATTTGTTATTTATTATTTATTATTTGTTTAATCATTTATTTATTTGTTTTTGTTTTATTTTCAATAAATAGGAAAAATGTAGAAATTAGATTTTTCTAGAATTAAGAAAAATGTAAAAAAAATAATAAAATAAAAAAATAATAAAAAAATAAAAAAATAGAATAAAATAATAAAAAGATTAGGAAAAATAATAATAAAACTTTAGATTTCAAAATAGGATAGATAATAACTTAGGATAAAATGTTCTAGCATAAAAATTACAAAAATTTATAAAAATCACAAAAACTTATAAAAAATCACAAAAATCATAAAAATCATGAAAATTAATAAAAATTTAAAAATTATGAAAATAGAAGAAAAATTAAGTTTTAGCACCTAGAAAAATCTTTTTCTTCAAATAAATCCAAAATTGATGTTTTCCCAAAAAAAAAAAATCATTTTCAAAATAAAATCAAAGCTTAGGCTTAGAAATTTTTAGAAAAATTCCAAAAAATGTTAAGAACATAAATCAAAAGAGTTTGCAAAATTAAAATTCATCAACAAATCTAAAAGTTTTCAGAAAAGCGAACTACGGCTTGTTTGATCCTGAGTAGCAGGTACGTAGGCACCCATTCGGGTCAACCCCTAAAATAAATGAAAAATTCTTTTTTTTTTTCCTTGAAACAAATAATAAAAAGTAACAGAAACACAATGAAACACATTTCTAAAGATGAACAATTTTAGGAGATTAGGTGGTAACCGCATAGGTTTTAATAGGTTAGCCTCCGGACTCAGAAACTCTGGTTTTCCTTTTTCTCTTCTCACAAAAACGAGAAGAGAAAATAACGACGACTAGTAGTCCAAATTAAGACTAATCCGCTCCTTTAGTCTTAATTCAATTTTCCCAACAAACAGTTGGGTGGCGACTCCAAAAATTAAACGAAATTCCTAACTCAAGTCGAGGATCTAGATTAGATGAGCATAGGGTCTAGTTTAGATCGGATTAGGAATGGGAATTCAAAAATTAGACTCGACACTTGCTAAAGTAAGTGTTATATAAGATGAGTTATAATGTGATGCCTACACTATGATAGAAGATAATGCCAGATAAGAATGGACTCTAGATTCCACCTACTAGTTCCACATATGTCTCTATAGAGATCTATTTTCTTCTTATGAACTAGCTAAGGAGTCGTATTGATGGGCAATAATCATCTTTATAAAGTTTCTAGTATTGGTACTATCAGAATTAAATTGCATGATGACATTATAAGAACATTGATTAAGATGGATCATGTTTCAAACATGAAAAAGAATCTCATCTCCCTGTCTGCTCTTGAATAAAATGGTTGTAGATTTACTCAAAGTTATCAAACTTACAATTCTATCTACTTAGTATCATTATAGGGTTTGTAAAATCTGAATGTAAAATTGAAATATAGAAATCTAAGTTTCTACAACCTGTGTAAACTAACTTTTAAAAACTATAAATATGCTTAAAAAGTTATAAAAACTTGAAATACATTATGTAAATAAACAAATTTAACATAAATTTTGGTCACAATATAAGTTACAGTACACATAGCAAAGCATAAATTATTATGCTAATGCATAAAACTAAAATATAAATAGTAGTATTAATATAAATTATGCTATAACATAAATCATTAAGATAAAATACTAAACTAAAACAAAACGATAATCATTAGTTGCCTTTTTATCATCAAAACAACCACATGTTCCCCCAACCATAATCATAATCATTATTATTATTATTATCATCATTACCAATGCCATTATTGGTATTACTGTCAACAATATCATTATCTTTTTATTTTAAGGCTTTTAAAAAATCCATTCGTGCTTCATCGTCAACCACATCAATGCATGAGTCTCCAAAATCATCTTGTTATGTACTCTCATAAATCATGACTCCAAATTTATAATTGCATCAACTTACTTCCTAATATTACTCTTATTTTTCCCCTTACCCCTTGCACTTGAAAGGATATATAATCGATCCTCATTTAATAAATTAAATATATGTTCTTTTTGAGTTATTCATCACTATTGAGAGATCTTCAACAATGAAGTTAGCAATGAAAGTTTGATGGGTTTGCTCTAAATTGTAGAAACCTAGTTCTTTTTCTTAGTTTGGATAGTCCATTTGATCCAAATCAAGTAATTGCATACGATTGGTAAAATTATAAACTTGTAAAATTGTATACTTAGAATCACAATTTCACTACAAGTCCACATTTAAACGATTTTATAACCTATTTAACTAAAAGAATCTCATATAGATGTAAATTCATAGAATCGTACAAGTGGAATTGTGATTTTTGATAACCATGGATTTACTAGTGAAGGTAGAGTTTTGAAGGTTTTAAAAGGAGCTTTTGCTATGTAACAACCAAGTAGATTGGTAGATTGTATGTTTTACAAGGATCTACTTTTACTTGCTTAGCTATGATTTCTTCTTTCCTATTGTATTTATATGTGACCAAGTTGTGGTACATAAGATACACGAGTGGGAAAGGCTTGACAATGTAAAGCAAGAGGGGTCTTCTCTATGGCTAAAGTACATCCAAATTAGAGTTTTGTGAGCATTATATTTTTGAAAAAAAAAACACAAAAGAGTCATATTTAGCATAGGAGTTCACAAAGCTAAAGGTTCTAGGAGGGTACATGTTTACTACTTTCTAAATTAAAAAAATAAATAAAGTTTTTGCTACTTTCAAGCAATGGAAGGCTTTAGAAGATAATCATATAGGTAAAATGATTTGACATCTCTATATTAATAATCGGTTAGAGTTCTATAGTAATGAGTGTTATAAATTTTGCAAAGATGAAGGCACTATGGGAAATCTCATGGTTAGAAGAACTCTACAGTAAAATGGCATAGTGGAATGCGTGAACTTAACTCTATTAGAGATAGTCCAGTGTCTGTTATCAAATTCTAGATAATCATAGGACTTTTGGGTAGAAGTAGTTACAACAACTTGCTATTTGGTGAATTTGTAACACCAAAAAATCAAGGAATGTTATGGTTCGTCACATGTCCTTACTGGATTAGGAAACATTAAGGCTTTAAACCTACTTCGATTTCACTTAATCCTATAAATCTTGTAAACCACAATATAATGTATATTTAAAAATTTCAACATGATAAAAATATATCCTCTAAAATCTTTCAACACTTAAAAGAAATATTCTGATCGCATTAACCAAATCACTTAAAATAATTAAAGGTTTTAAGTCTTAAATAAATTTCTATGCTTTAACTGTTCAGTTCTCAATCAATCTCCATAATAGTAATGAAAATCTTCCTCCTCTCTCTCTTGTCCATTTAATCTCAACCTCATGAACAATATTATCCTTTGTACTTGCATAAAAAAAAAATCCTAAGCTAATGCTTAGTACATATAATAGCAAACAAATACACTTGAACAAGCAAGAAATTAATCACATACATATATGCAGATCTTAAACATCAAGCAACAATTTTAGGTTTTACATAAATCCATATAACAACAATAGGGCACTCATGATCTCATCAAACACACTCAAGAACTTAAACCTTAACCTGGTATTAGGACCTGCCACTGTAGGCCTCAATACTTATGAGTCCTTAAAACTTAAATATATTTAAAACTTAATCTAGCATTAGGAATTGCTACTATAGGCCCTAACACACATGAGTGCTTAATCTTTAATCTAGTGATGGGAATTGCCACTACGAGCCCCAACACCCATGAATCCTTAAACCTTAAACCAACTTAAATCATTTTTAAGCACGACTCCACTAGGGATAATGTTACACAAGGATCATTGGAGTGCTTCCTTAATGATTTGCCACTATAAGCCCCTAAGCTAAGCCAAGTGCATACAACAAATACTTAACCACTTAACATAGTCATCAAACTAAATCCAAATTGAAACTAACTTGATAAACACAAGAAACAAACAAGTTACATGTACCTAGAATCTTGGTTTTAAGCAATTCCATTCCTGAACTTAAAGTAATCTATAATTAGTTAAAGCAACAATGATCTCTTCTTGGTATTAATCTAAGAATAATCTAAATTATTTAATTCTCTTAATTTATTGGATTTTCTAGGGTTTTATTAGATGTTTAGGTTATATAGAGTTTGTTTAGTTAAAAAAATAAACTAAGAAACAAAGTTTCTTTAAGTATGCAGTCGTGCTTGAGGCTATGTACTTTGGCATAGTTGAGATACACGATCATGTAAAGTAGCTGTGTATTTTTCCATAGACTTTGGCATTTTGGTACGCCCAAGTACACAGTCGTGTAGAGTAGCTGTATACCTTTTTATAAGTTTTAACCTTTTGGCACGCTTAGGTGTATGGTCGTGTACCTTTTTGTAAATTTTCCATATTCGACACGCTTAAGTACATGGATGTGTACTTCGGCTGTATAGCCCTTTGTATAAATGCGTATTCCTGCACAGGCAAGTATATTGGCATGTACTTGATCATGTACTATGTTATTTCTTCTTGAACCCTAATTCCTCTTTTCCAAATTGTTCTAAATTCTAAATTCTTTGATCTTAAGCCTAATTGAATCTTAAAACTTGTAATTTCTAATCGAACAAAACGGATTAGTGAGCTTACTTTTCAAATTCCGTAAATTGAATCCTTAATTGCCTGATCCCCATGCTCGTTCCACCCTGTTTCTTGATTCGAGTTCTATCAATCATAACATAGTACTTGTATAAACTGTTAATTCCATATTTATGAATACAATTTCTATCATTGAAGCCCTTACTTGGTGTAATGGGTTTGATCCTTGTTATCGCCTACTAAGTTGCCTTAGTATTCTCTAAAGAGTATCTCTTTAATTGTTATTATGCGAATAGTAAAAAGGAGGAAGCTAGGTTACATTGAGTATTTATACTCCATCCACAAAATGACCAAATTACCCCCATATTATATTAAAATTCTACTTCTAACCTTAGCTCTATTTTATGATAAATATTAAATAAAATATTTTGTCTAAGTATTTACAAAATCATTCTCCATTTGCATCAATTGATTGTAAAGCTCTAGAACTGGTATAGTCTAGAAATCCTACTAATTATTTGAACTTAAGGATATTTAGGTGTTCTATTTATGTTCATGTTAATGATGAAAAATTTGAGCG
The DNA here is from genome assembly GCA_037954665.1 of Laguncularia racemosa. Lineage (NCBI taxonomy): Eukaryota > Viridiplantae > Streptophyta > Magnoliopsida > Myrtales > Combretaceae > Laguncularia > Laguncularia racemosa. Next base: position 40,623 of record JBBMOL010000097.1, on the reverse strand, counting down.
AAGATCTAAAATGGGCATATTAATTGGATATCCTTGTAGTGTGAAAGGATATAAAATTTGATATCCTAAAACTGGAAGTTAGAATGGGTTTGGGGAATTTTAAGCATGGCACGACTAATAGAATTTAGGGAAAATAATGTGGTTCAAATTGTTTATTTTTATTCTTATTATCATTATTATCATTACCTTTACCTTATTGTTTGTTATATTGTTAAAACATTTTTAGTTAAAAATAAAAGTTTACATTAATTTTAAGGGTCTAAGTTAGGACTCAAAATTTTAAGATCTTAATTTAGAGCTATGAAAATATTCTTCTTGATTTAGACATAAGCATGATGTTTATAAAGTCACACTATAGAATATTTATCGATAAGGTATGTAAATGAAATCCTTATTCGTGATCGACACTAAATATTAAGGGTCAAAATTTGTCCTTTTGGTTTTGAGCATGCTTAATTCCTCTCCTAAATTTATTTATTTAATCGTTTTGTAAAATTTGAAGTTCAAATTCATTATCCTCCTATTGCTTGTGAGAAAATATTTCTTTCTATTGTTCTTAGTGTTTACTACTTTCTTGTTCAATCTTGTTCGTTGGTCTGGTTAAACATTAGGTATGACATCTAAAATTTATGTGAGTGCTTAGCTTATTTGTTAAATGACAATGATTTGTTGATTTTCTTTCTATATTTAAGCTTTCTGCAATTAATTATTCTTAAAATTAAATTCTGTTGAGAATTTACCACACGTTCCTATATCATCTAAATTATTTATAAATGCTTTGTTCCTACGGTTACAATTGTGATAAATTATTATTTTTAATTAGTTAATAATAATATAACTATATAAGTTTAATATTATATTAATGAAAGTCATTGTGTCTTGAGTAATGTTATTTCCCATAATACGTTATATGAGATTTTAGCTCTTGAGCCTGTAAATTGTAGTTATTATTGAATATCATTTCCATCTTTATTATTCCTTTTCAATCTAGAATTCTTATATTTTATTACTTTATATTTTGAGCGCCATAGGTTTTGTATCTTTATAGTGTTAAAAATTTTCATGTCGATTTCGAATCTTCAATTATAATTGCTGACCCTTACTGTTGTTGTTTTAGTCGCTCATAATTGCTATTGCGGTATTTGCTGTGGTTATTATTATTGTCATTGATATCATTAAAGAAGTATAATTTTATTTTAAAGTGCTATACATGTCTTATATTATGTTTAAAGTACCATTTAATAGATTGTCCTAATTATTTAAAATACTTGAGATTGTTTATTTATTCATATGTCCTTTTTTTATAGGAAACATTTTAAAATAAGAGATACGTATATTATTTAGCAATTATTATGTTAAAATTAAAACATTCTATTTTTACTTTACATATATAAACATATATATATATATATTTTATATTTATAGTGGTTGTCATAGACGTTGGTATTATTGATATGGAAAGCATATAAGTATAAATCTTAACAGTATAGGTATTCTATATTATCTTTGTAATAGCCTTTAATTAGTTATCATACTATTTTATTTATTTATTTATTTAGATAGTTTTTCTTTTTTTTCCTTTTCCATACGATGAAACATGATTATTTTAAAACATCTTTACATTTTCCTAAGTACTTGATTATGAGTCCTAATATTAGAGCTTTCATGGTATCTACTATCAAAACATATTATTATTCTTATTGCACATAGATCGATTCCTATATGTTAATCTTTTATATGAAAATTCTTTATTATAATTTCAATGATTGGCTCTAATACAATTGAACAGTTACTATATATTCGAGCTTTTACAACTTCATAACAAAGTTTAAACTATAATTACAATTGTTTCTTGAATGGCCTTAATTTTCCGGTTTGAAAAACCTCAGGATGTCAAATTCTACTTAATTATAATCATTAACTATTACCTTTAATAATATCAATATAAAAAATCTTAAAAGTTTAGCTTATCAAAATTTTGAGACGGAATGTAAAAATAAATAAATAAATAAAAAAGCACGCGAGCATATAGGCAGATTGGCACGTGGGTACACTGGGCTCTGTTGGCTGTCAGGAAATGTCCTTACTATAGTCTACTAATTGTAGCCCTAGGATGCATGTGCATTAATTATAACTAATCAACATTTCATATGCGGATATACGCATTAATATTTGAAGTGAATATCAAAACTTCAGTGGTACGATACCCGATATACCAGAAAAAAGAACAAAATGACCCAAAAAAGAAAAGCTGTAAGGAGATATTCAAGACGGGCTTACCTATCCGGTTTTGTATGACGTTTACTGTCATAACATATCTGTTTTCATAAACGGATTTTATGATGTAACGTAGTAATGTGAAAAAGTTAATGATTTTGTGTGATGCTTGCAGCTCAGATTATTGTATGTGAGAATCTCTCAAAGGACAGGTGTGCATTTGCCGTATCATCAAACGGCAAAAGGTGCATGTGCGAACTCATGATGGCAACGCGGCGTATGGATGCAGTGTTGGTTATTCTCTTTCTTTTTTAATTGGAAACAAATAACCTCAAGTTATGGTCCGTGAATCCCATAATATTAGAAACAATATTATTCTATTAAATCGGAAACAATAAATCCCACTAAATCAGGAATAATAATAAATCCTAATATATCAGGAAAGATATGTTCCAAATAATTCATAATTTTGTGGAACAACTCATTGATGGAATGAGTTATAAATAAGAGAATTACGGAGCCCCTAATCCTGCTCACCACTACAGAAAATACACCATTTATATTGAGTGAGTTAAAGTTTAGAAGCACCAACCGTAACTGAGGCGCAAAATCATTCTCCACCGAGCAGGACACCTATTTGCTTTGCAATGGTTGGAGGTATGTAAAGTATCTATTTTGCTTCCGCTGCTGCATATGATTAAGCAGTATTGAATAAAGTTTTATATGTTTTTTTAACATTTGGTATCAGAGCTTATTAACGTCTCTGCCTTGCCCTATTGAATTCTGTGGAGTTTGGCTTTGGTTTTAATTTGTCTGCTTAGCGGTGTTTTAATTTTCTGGTGATTGATAGAGATTAGAAATCGTTAAGTGATGAAATTTTATTTCTCATGGCCTTTAATGCTGTTTGGGTGCGAAAATAACCTTGTAACATGTTCAACTTTTAGCTTTCCTTAGCATACTGACACGTCTTTTCCATGGATGAGTGTTTTCAAATATGGTTAAAATAATGTCTCGAGAGCAATTAAAAATTTTAATTTGTATGTACTTGTTGTTGCAAGGTGTAAGTATGACATTTAGCAGAATAATTTTATATTAAAATTATTTACATTTGTCAATGAGTGAAATTTATTAAAGGGAATTAATTCCTTTAGTATGCTATGAACTTAATTTGTGATGTTGCATGCTTATGTTATTTTAAGTGTGTAATTTATGATTTATCGTTATACATGCTTTATCATGAAATGCTGATTAGACAATATAAGAATATTAGAATTAAATTCATAGTATATTGCTTATGGTTTATGATATACACGTGGAAATAAATAAATATACACGCCGTGCCTAGAGCCATACCTGGAGTCGTGTAAGCTTCTAGAAACGTATCTGATGTAACACACGGTCGTGCCTGGAGCCGTGTAAGCTTCTGGAAATGTATCTGATGTAACACACAGCCGTGCTTGGAGCCGTGTAAGCTTCTGGAAACGTATCTGATGTAACACACAGCCGTGCCTGGAGCCGTGTAAGCTTCTGGAAACGTATCTGATGTAACACACGGCCGTGCTTGGAGCTGTGTAAGCTTTTGGAAACGTATCTGACTGGACACACGGCCGTGTCCCGTGGCCGTGCCTGGAGCCGTGTGTGTTCTGGAGAGAGTCTGACTGGAGACACGGCCGTGCCTCCTGGCCGTGCCTCTTGGCCGTGTAGGTTTCTGGCCTACGATGTCTGCATTAGTTTTATGAAATGATTTAGCCTAAGGATTTAGTTAATGATTAAGTGATCCATATAATTTTAATAATTAGGGAGTAGCCACAGCATCCTTGATTGATTAAAATTATATATTAAGGATTATTTAGGATCACATATTGAAAATAAATATTGTGTGTGATTTATTAGGACAAAATATCAAATTATATTTTCTAATTTACCCACAGGAATTAGAAAAGGAACATAATTTGATAGTTTTGTAAGTCTTAAGATGAATCTAATTGAATTAGAACTTTTGCCCACAGGCAAGTTTTATGTCACTAGATTCATATTTTATCATGATAATAAGTCTTAAGAAGAATCTAATTGAATTAGAACTTTAGCCCACAGGCAAGTTTTATGTCATTAGATTCATATTCTATCATGATTTTACATTTAATAGTTTTATTGTAAGCATTAAGATGAATCTAATTGAATCAAAACTTTAGCCCACAAGCAAGTTTTATGTCACTAGATTCATATTCTTTCATGATTTTACATTGGTAAAAGCATGTCATATATTGATTAGCCTCGAATTTTGAGCATGTTCATTTAATTATTGCAGCAATTCAACCTGTCAATTTTTTTGATATGCGATGTGATGTTCCCGAGCTCAAAGGGGATAATTATAAGGTTTGGAAGGAGAGGGTTCTCCTTCATTTGGGATGGATGGACATTGATTATGCTATAAGGAAAGAAGAGCCCCCTGCAGTAACAGAAACCAGCACTCTAGATGCGATAAGTCTTTATGAAAAATGGGAGCGATCTAATCGCTTATCAGTTATGTTCATAAAGACTAAAATTTCTGCTGGTATCAGGGGCTCTGTCGAACAATATCAAAGGGTCCAAGATTTGCTGAAGGCCATTGATGAGCAATTTGCTACTTCAGACAAGGCAATGGCCAGCACCCTAATTATAGAGCTTTCAACTTTAAGACTCACCAATGTTAAGGGTGTGCGTGATCATATCATGCGTATAAGGGATATTGCGGCCCAATTAAAGGCATTGGAGGTTGAGTTATCAGAATCCTTCCTTGTTCACACATTCTTTACACTTACCTCAATAGTATGGCCATTTAAGATATCCTATAACACACATAAGGATAAATGGTCAATCAATGAATTATTGACCATGTGTGTTCAGGAAGAGGGCAGACTGCTTATGGAGGAAAAGGAAAAGGAGAATGTGAACTTTACTACTCATGGGAAGAGTAAAAGGAGGGATCAAGCCAAGGACAAAGGGAAAGGGAAAATCCCTCCCATAAAGGACATTAAGAAGGAAGTTGTGTGCTTTTTCTGTAAAAAGAAAGGGCACATGAAGAAACAGTGCACCAAGTTCATGCAGTGGCTTGATAAGAAAGGTACTCAACTTTCACTTGTTTGTTATGAAACCGATATGATTGATGTTAATCATAACACATGGTGGATTGATTTTGGTTCTACAATCCATGTGACCAATTCATTGTAGGATTTAAGAAACCTACGGAATCCAGTGGCAAGTGAGCGCAGCATCTATTCAGGCAATTAGATGTCCTCACATGTGGAAGCTGTTGGGACGTGCAGCTTAGTTTTAAGTAGTGGTTACATTTTGCAATTGAAAAGGACATTTTATATTCCTAGGTACTCTAGGAATTTAATTTCAGTTTCCAAACTTGTATCAGATTGTTATTCCTTTAACTTTTCAGATTTAGGATTTAATTTGTTTTATAAATCTGATGTTATTGGATGTGGTACTTTGTCTGATGGTCTTTTTCTTCTTAGTTTACAAAATGATGATAACTATATTATTATGCACGTTCATGAAAGGATTGGCACTAAACAATGTGTTGTGAATGAGGAATCTTCTATGTTATGGCATCGGAGATTAGGTCATATCTCCGTTGATAGAATTAAAAGGTTGGTAAATGATGGGGTACTTAGTACTTTAGATTTTACCGATTTTGAGACTTGTATAAGTTATATTAAGGGAAAACAGACTAACAAGTCGAAGAAGGGTGCCAAAAGGAGCTCTGAATTATTGGAAATCATACATACAGACATTTGTAGTCCAGACATGAATGCGTATCTGTCGAGTCTAATTTTTGAATTCCCATTCCTAATTCGATCTAAACTAAACCCTATGCTCATCTAATCTAGATCCTCGACTTGAGTTAGGAATTTTGTTTGATTTTTGGAGTCGCCACCCAACTGTTGTTGGGAAAAAGTGAATTAAGACTAAAGGAGCGGATTAGTCTTAATTTGGACTACTAGTCGTCGTTATTTCCTCTTCTCGTTTTTGTGAGAAGAGAAAAAAGGGAAAACCAGAGTTTCTAAGTCCAGAGGCTAACCTATTAAAACCTATGCGGTTACCACCTAATCTCCTAAAATTGTTCATATTTAGAAATGTGTTTCTGTTAATTTTTGTTATGTCTTTGAATTTATTTCAAGAAAAAGGATTTTTCATTTATTTTATGGGTTGACCTGAATGGGTGCCTACGTACCTGCTACTCAGGATCAAACAAACCGTAGTTCGCTTTTTTTTCGAAAATCTTAAGTTTGTTTGGTGAATTTTGATTTTTGAAAACTCTTTTGATTTATGTTCTTAACATCTTTGGGATTTTTCTAAAAATTTCTAAGCCTAAACTTTGAATTTGATTTTTGAAAATGATTTTGGGGGAAAACATCTATTTTGAGTTTATTCGAAGAAAAGGATTTTCTAAGTGTTAAAACTTATTTTTACGATTCTTTTATAATTCTTTTGAATTTTTTATGATTTTAGTGATTTTCATGATTTTTGTGATTTTTATAAGTTTTGTAAGTTTTTCATGATTTTTATAATTTTTATATTTTTTGTTGAAAATTTTATCTTAAGTTTATTTTCTATCCTATTTTGAAATTTAAAATTTTATTATTTTTTTTTCTAATATTTCTATTATTTTCCTTCATTTTTATTATTTTTATTTTATTTTTTCTTATTTCCTATTTTCTATTTTCTATTTTCTACATTATTAAATCGTAGAAAAATACAATTCCTACATTTTCCTACTTATCGACAATATAAATAAATAAATGGCTAACAATATAATAAATAATAATAAATAAATTCAACATAAACAAATAAACAAAATAAATAAAATAAATAATAATAAAAAATCTGGAAAATCCGACTTACCTGGATTCGGATCGGTGCGCGGGTCGGATCGGATCGGGTCGGATCGGGCCGAATCGGGTCGGGTCGAATCGGTCGGACACGGCGGCGGTATTGGCTCGTTCACGGCGTTCCGGCGGTCGTTTGCGGCGGGTGAAGTGTCGAATCCTAGCTTCTTGGGGGTGCTGAATCCGATGGTGGTGGCGGTTTACTCCCAGAACGTCTCCTTGCGGTGGTTTGAACTCCGGTCGGCGGTCTCGGCTTCAAGTTCCTCCGGCGTACTCCGATTCGCTCCTTTCTCTCTCTTTCTCTCACTTTTTCTTCGTGTTTCGGCTTCCTCCTGTTCTCCTCTATTTATAGGAACCTCGAACTCCTCTTGGATAAGCTCGAATTGGCCGATTTAGATAAACCCATATTTTTCCGTTTTTGGATTCGGTTTTATCCCGGCGATTTGATGTAAATCTCTTGTTTTTCTTCGATTTTTCTGATGGATTTGGCTTTATCTTGACTTTAATCTAGAAGATTAAAAAGAAAACGGCCGATTTCGTCTTCGTCAGACCGGCTCCGGCTCCTCCTCCGATTTTCCTAGGCGAAGAAGACAATCACGCGCCATGCACGCGTTTCCTTTTGGCCAATCACATGCTGCCACGTGGCAGCTCCAGAGAAAAGAAAGAAAAAATTGCATCGAGTGCTCGAGGGAAGATTCGAACTCGCGACCTCCAAGTCTCCCGCACGTTCCCAGCGCACACACGAACCAGCTGAGCTGGCCCAATTTCCCGATTTTATTTACATCGCAAATTGTACATATGCGATGCAATTTTTTTTTATTTTTTTGTATTTTTTGAAATTTCAAAAATTTGTAAAAATTGTTTATTATTCATTATTGCTATTTCTGAAATCATTTTTCAAAATTGAAGTGTTTTCCTATTTATTTTTATTTTTGAACATTTTTATTATTTTATGCTAAATTAGGAAAAATTGGGAAAAATTAGGAAAAATTGAAAAATTGATTATTGTTGAAAATTATTGACTCCTAGGGCAAAAATGGGTGTTTACAGCTGCCCCTCTTTGTGGTAAAGTTTGAAAAACTTAACTACAAAGACAAACAAAAGACCCATTTTTGACCTCTTGAATTAGGTTTTAGTAGGAAAATGCCCCAAGAGCTGATAATCCTACGGTTGAAGATGTTCCTAACAATTCAAGGTAATGTTCCCTCTCCAAAAAGTGCTTTATGGGCTAACTAATTGGTGACAGACACATTTCAAGCATCGAGTAGGAATGTATGAGAAATGATGATAGGAAGCGTCTTATCAGACTTGCAACCTTGGAAAGAAAATTTATTTAGGAAGCGCCCTTATGAGCTGGCTACCTGTCGACAGAAGCGTCTTGTTAGACTGGCAACTATTTGGAAGAATGTTTCCGAAAAGTGCCCCAGAGCTGACTAATCGGAGAATCTAGGAAAGTGCCCATATTGGGCTGACTAACCTTAAAATAGATTTTAGGAAAGTGCCCATCTTAGGCTGACTAACCTTAGATAAAATTGTCTCAAAAGGTGCCCTTATGAGCTGACCCTGAGAATGGATTTTTAGGAAAGTGCCCATATTGGGCTGACTAACCTTTGATGAAATTCTTAGGAAAGTGCCCATCTTGGGCTGACTAACCTTAACTAGAACTGTCTCAAAAGGTGCCCTTATGAGCTGACCCTAAGAATGGATTTTTAGGAAAGTGCCCATATTGGGCTGACTAACCTTTGATAAGATTCTTAGGAAAGTGCCCATCTTGGGCTGACTAACCTTAACTAGAACTGTCTCAAAAGGCGCCCTTATGAGCTAACCCTGAGAACAGGCTTTTTCGGGAAAGTGCCCATATTGGGCTGACTAACCCTTGGATTAATTTTTAGGAAAGTGCCCCAAGAGCTGACTAACCTAAACTAGAACTGTCTCAAAAGGTGCCCTTATAGCTGACCCTGAGAACAGGCTTTTTCGGGAAAGTGCCCATATTGGGCTGACTAACCCTTGGATTGATTTTTAGGAAAGTGCCCCAAGAGCTGACTAACCTAAACTAGAACTGTCTCAAAAGGTGCCCTTATGAGCTGACCCTGAGAATAGGCTTTTCGAGAAAGTGCCCATATTGGGCTGACTAACCCTTGGATTAATTTTTAGGAAAGTGCCCCAAGAGCTGACTAACCTAAACTAGAACTGTCTCAAAAGGTGCCCTTATGAGCTGACCCTGAGAACAGGCTTTTTCGGGAAAGTGCCCATATTGGGCTGACTAACCCTTGGATTGATTTTTAGGAAAGTGCCCCAAGGGCTGACTAACCTAAACTAGAACTGTCTCAAAAGGTGCCCTTATGAGCTGACCTTGAGAACAGGCTTTTTCGGGAAAGTGCCCATATTGGGCTGACTAACCCTTGGATTGATTTTTAGGAAAGTGCCCCAAGAGCTGACTAACCTAAACTAGAACTGTCTCAAAAGGTGCCCTTATGAGCTGACCCTGAGAACAGGCTTTTTCGGGAAAGTGCCCATATTGGGCTGACTAACCCTTGGATTGATTTTTAGGAAAGTGCCCTAAGAGCTGACTAACCTAAATTAGAACTGTCTCAAAAGGTGCCCTTATGAGGACCTTGAGAACAGGCTTTTTCGGAAAGTGCCCATATTGGGCTGACTAACCCTTGGATTGATTTTTAGGAAATGCTCCAAGAGCTGACTAACCTAAACTAGAACTGTCTCAAAAGGTGCCCTTATGAGCTGACCCTGAAACAGCTTTTTCGGGAAAGTGCCCATATTGGGCTGACTAACCCTTGGATTGATTTTTAGGAAAGTGCCCCAAGAGCTGACTAACCTAAACTAGAACTGTCTCAAAAGGTCCCTTATGAGCAGACCCTGAGAACAGCTTTTTCGGGAAAGTGCCCATATAGGGCTGACTAACCCTTGGATTTATTTTTAGGAAAGTGCTCTAAGAGCTTGACTAACCTAACATAGAACTGTCTCAAAAGGTGCCCTTATGAGCTAACCCTGAGAACAGCTTTTTCGGGAAAGTGCCCATATTGGGCTGACTAACCCTTGGATTGATTTTTAGGAAAGTTCCCCAAGAGCTGACAACCTAAATGAAAATGATGGCTTCAACAGTGTGCCCCTATGGGCTAACCTTGCGAGATATAGGGAAGTGCTCCTTTTTGGGCTGACTACCCTATTATGAAAATTGATGGCTCCAAAGGTGCCCCTTGTGGGCAACCTTGAGGGATTTAGGGAAGTGCCCCTTTTTGGGCTGACTACCCTATTAAAGGAAACATCTAGACACGTGCTTCATTATGACTGACTTATCTGTGCTCTTGAACATGCTTCTAACTAAGCTAGATGATGTGATGCTTTTCATGATGTGATGATAGTTACTTGTTTTAACATGCTTGCCAGTTTATCTTGGATAGCAACCAAACGACCGAACCTTCGTGTCGTTCGCTCCTGCTTCTTTTCTTCTTATCTTGACACTGGATTGAAAATCTTGATGTGCCCCCTTTTTTTATGGACAAAGCTCTTTCTATGGTAATGTTATCCTAATAATGCGCTCAGTTTTAATGCTAGAGTAGACAAAATTTTATCACAAATTCCATTAAGATTCATTATCATTTTAGTGTTTTTCCTTCATTGACAAAGTGGTGGGTAATGTGTTTAGGTGTATTTATTGTGATGAAAAATTGTTTGGGGATTGTTGACCATTCAGGGATATAGCTTTGCTTGCAGAAAAGTAAAAACTCAACTCAACGAACTTTGTATCGAAATATTGGCTTTCATAAACATTGGCAAAATTTCGATTCCCTTGCCTAAGGATAGTACATCATTATAGCATCTATGTTGACGGTCTCTCAATTCTGGACCATCCATCTGAGTTAATAATAGAGCACCACCTGAAAGAACCTTTTCACCACATATGGGCCTTCAAAATTTGGAGTGAATTTTCCTCTGATCTTGGGCGTTCGGGAGAACTTTTCTTATACTAGATCGCCCTCTTTGAAGTACCGAGGTCTCATCTTCTTGTTGAATGCTCGGCCATCCTCTGTTGGTAACACTGACCATGACATAGCCGGAAAAGTCTTCTTTTCATCAATCAAGTTCAACTGATCAACCCTTTTCTTTACCCAATCCGATTCTGTTAATTGAATTTCTGACAAGATCTGAATGATGGTATCTCGACTTCCACTGGTACACTGCTTCTGTACCATATACCAATGAGTAAGGGGTAGCTCCCGAAGATGTTCTTATTGAAGTCCTATAAGCCATGAGAGCAAATGTAACATTTCGTGCCAATCTCTGTAAGTTGTTGTCATTTTCTCGATGATTTCTTAATATTTTTGTTTGCTGCTTCTACTGCCCCGTTCAATTTGAGGTCGTAGGGGGTTGAATTTCTGTGGTTTATGGGGAATTGTTGACATAAACCTGTCATCGATTTTATTGTTGAGATTGGTACCATTGTCGGTGATGATCGACTCAGGAACTCCATATCGTGCTTTTAAATGTCCTTTTTTAAGAAGCGGACTATTACCCCTTTTGTGACATTGGTATATGAAAATGTTTTCTACCCATTTGGTGAAGTAATCAATCGCTACCATATAAATCTATGGCCATTGGATCCGTTGGAGTGATTGGGCCGATTATGTCGATTCCCCACATGGAAAAGGGCCCCACGCGCTGATAACAAATGTAGCTCGTTGGGTGGAGCAATTGATCGGGTTTGCGTATACTTGGCATGAGGGCAGTGCTTAACATACTTTATCAATCTGACTCCATGGTTTTAAACCATAAATACCCTAACCTCATGATTTTCGGCCAACATGTAGCCGTTCATATGAGGTCCACATACCCCTTCATGTATTTCCTTCATGAGTTCGCATGCTTCATTTTTGTCCCCACATCTGTAACAGGGTGGGATCAAATGATCTCTTGAGAGTATATGACCCACTTAATAAGAAATGGCTTGCCAACCTTCTAACGTTCTTTGGTCATTCTGCTAACCACTTCAGGGTATTTACCTTCTTGGAGGGAAAGGGCTTAATGTCGTGATCGGGCTTATCATCTTGTATCTTTTCAACTGTCAACAATAAGCGGGCCGACATTTTGATGTCTATTTTCATCGGTTGAATGGCGGGTCCTCCTGTTATTTGAATCATGGACGCTAGTGTAGCTAAGGCATCTGCAACTGATTCTGAATTCTAGGGATGTACGTGAAGGTGATTGCCTTAAACACCTCGATCAGCTCTGTCAAGTGCTGATGGTACGGGACCAGTTTGGGGTCTTTAGTTTTTTTATTCCCCTCTGTTTGTAGTATGATGAGCGATGAGTCTCCGACACCTCTAATTCGCGATTCCCATTTGGCAGGCCATCTTGAGGTCAAGAATACATGCTTCATATTCGCGATATTATTGGTATAGAAAATGTAAGTCTTGTCGCTGCAGGGAATTAGAGTGCCGTCTGGGATATCAATCTGCCCCAAATCCACAACCGAATACGTTGGTAGCCCCGTCGAAAAACAGTTTCCACCCACCATTCTGCTCTCTCCCAGAGTTTTCTACCGCATATCTTCTACTGTTAATATGTTATCGTCCGGAAATTTGGACTGTATTTCCGGGTATCTGTCTTGACAGGGTGCTCGGCCAACTGATCGGCTAAGGCTTGTCCCTTTATCGAGTTTTGATTTTACATACGGATGTCAAACTCGGATAGAAGCACTGCCATTTAGAGATTCTACCCATCAATGTTGGGCTTCTCTGCCAAGTATTTCAAGGATCATGTCTTGTCAACAGCTCAATATGATAGTAGAGGGGTGTATTGCCTTAGTCGATGCATGACCCAAATTAATGCACAACACGTCTTCTCCACCTCTGAGTACCTTTGTCCCCATCTGTGAACTCTTCTCAAATAATATAATGGGACGTTCTCTTCCCTCTTCATCTTTCTGCCCCAACACCAATCCCCATGGATTCGGGGAGTATGGTGAGGTATAGGAATAAGGTGTTCCTTGTTTCGGGACTGTCAAGACCGGGTTTTATAAGATAGTCCTTGATTGTCCTGACGCTTCTTCACCATTGTGTCGTCCCATTCTATTGCGCGTTCTTCTTCAACAGACAGAATAGCGGCCGCATTTGTCGGTGAGTTTTTTGAGATAAACCGAGCTATATCAATTTAATCTCCCCAGCAAGCTTCTTACTTCTTTAACGGAACGTGGGGAAGGTAAATCTAATATGGACTTTACCTTGTCAGGGTCAATCTTAATGCCCCCCCCCTCCCTAGCTGATGACGAACCCTAACATTTCCCCCTTGTAACCCCGAAAAGTACATATTTCCGGGTTAACTTATGCTGGAACTTCCTCAGTCGTTTGAACAATTTTCCTCAGGAAATCTAATGGCTTTCTCCTTTTTTGGTTTTGGTTTAACATGTCGTCACATTATACTTTCAACCTCTCGATGCATCATGTGTGAAGTATGGCGAACAGGGTTTCTCTGATACGTTGCTCCGGGTTTTTCAGACCGGGGGCAGCCCCTTTGTAACAATTTTTTTCCCATTTTTGGAAAGGGTTTTGGCTTGGTCTTGTTTTTTCACCCGCCATTTTTATTTGATTGTATCCTGAAAAAACCGTCCCAGGGAATGAGTAAGGGGTTTCCCCGGGGTGTTATCAACGGGGAACACAATTGAGGTAGGGGGAATTTATCCTTTGGCGGGGCTTGTTTAAGTCCCGAAGCCCCACGCATACGCCCCACTTTTCCTTCTTTTTTAAAGGGGGAAACTACTTTTCCCACCCAATCTAGGTAGTCGGATTACTTTGGGATGAACCCTATTTCCCAGATTTCTTGACTTCTTCTTTATTTTTAAAGCAAGATGTCGGGCCTAAATCTCTTAGTTTTTTGTTTTTTTGGGTTTTGACATCTTCCCTTTGGGAAGCCTGTGAACTACTATCGACGGGTCTAGCCCGGTCATGTCCCCATATGACCAGGAAAAACCATCTGCAAAATTCTTTTAAAAGCTCGGTTATCTCACTTTTCTCGCACTCAAACTGGTCCCAATTTTGAGGTTCCTAGGGTTTCCATGCTTCCTAGATTTACTGTCTCCACAGGTGCAACGAGATTCCCTTTGTTCAGGTTTTACCCAAATTTTCTTGAAATACTTTCGGGGTCCAAGATTTTCGCTTCCCCAAACTGACCCAGCAGCTTTTGGAACGTTATCACTTTTTTTTACGTTCTACTTGCGCGAATCCCGATGTTCTGGTGGGAGATTTGATTGAAATAAAAAAAAAATCATATTTAATAAAGAAACAAACCATGATGGAATTTGAAAAAATATTTTCTTAAAAAAAATTTGTTCAATAATTTTTCCTACCCCTTTGAGCTAACCTAGCGCTTTTGGGATAGACAACAAAACCAGTTGTTCAATTTGGGGATTTTGGTTGGTCCGCGGAGATTGATCCCCTTTGTTGTTGTCCTCTTCTTTTTATTTGAAGCTTTTAAAATGGTATTTGCCTTTTTTTTTTCTAAAAATTGTCGAGAGGTGGGATGCCATCGGGTGTCAAACAGTTTCCCCTCATTCTGCCCCTGGCTTGGCTTCCTCCCCGGCCGTAGGAACAATCCCAATCCAAAGGTCCCCCTACTGCCCCTCTTTAAAATGAGACCCTCCTTCTGGTCACCATATTCACTTCTTGAAAATCTGCAGCCCCCAACTTTCTGAACCCTCATCCCCAATGTAAGTATGGCGGTTTTCCCCTTTGTATATGGGTAAACCGCTCGCCCAGTACGGTAAATATCTGCCCATTTGTGTATGAATTTGACCTTTTGGGGAGACTGAAAGGGAAAAGGCACCAGCACATGTATCCAAGGCCGTCCAGGGGTTTAAATTGAAAAGATTTTTGGGGTGTCCCAGGACCTGGAAGGTAGATGTTAAAAAAACTTGTGGACCGTTCCACTTTGGGAGTTCACTTCCCCCACATTTTCTCTCTTTGACCCGTCGAAAGGGTCTGACCCCTGTGGAGCTAGGTTTATTTGCATGGTCGACCCCCAATAAGTCAAGTGTTGCCAATGGGCAACCATGAGGGATAACCCCTTGTCAATAGAATTGGGAAACGATGGTGTCATTGCACCGGACCACTATGAATAGGGCATGGTAAAGTCGGTCTCCCTCTTCTCCTAGCTCTTCTGGGGAGAAAGATATCTGATTCAAAAATAAAAGATAGAAATTTGCCACGTGACCCAACTTGTCTGTAGCATTACCCTCCAAAAACTTGAATTTTTGTTTTAGCCCTTTAAAAATGCCTACCCTGTGGGCTCAGATTTAGTAGGAGGCCCATGAGGGATATCGCGCTGGAACTTTTTTTCAATTGTTCCATGATCCGTGTATTTGCGCTTTTTCCATCTTGTAAATGCAGCAAGACCTTCTCCCTCTTCCTCTGTATTGGTTTCTTCATTGGGGTCTTTACTGGGATCGTATAATCTCCCAGAGCGGTGAACCTCCCACTATAGAGGTCGGGTCTTGTTCGAGGGCCCGATAGTCGAATGGTGCAGCCCCTTTTAATTTTTCTGCTGGTACGGGACATTGAATACATATTTTTCTTTGGGGTTTGTACCTCCACTGGGCTGTCCCCCATACACTATGACCTTGCTTCTGATGGGAGTTTAATCATTTGACAGTCTTCCCCCCCTTCCTTGCTAGATTGTCCCTTTCCCTTCCCCAAATTCCGGCCCCCACCCACTAGGCGGGCCCCTTCTCAGTTTGGGGGGTAAGAAAAAGTTTCACCAGGTACTTGAAACTTCCCATTGATTCCCCAAAAGTCCCACCGTAGGGTCCCCGGATAACCATTTTTTTTTTTTAATGTCACCTTTGGAGTCTCCGAAACGGGTTGCTTACCCGGATTCTGTTTGACACTTCTTTGGAGCTGACCCTTCTGATGTGATCATGTGATGGTGGGGCCTGTGATGGGAAAGGGTTTTTTGGTGTTGCTTTTGGGGTGCTGGGTGTTTCCCAAAATCCAATTTTACGACCCCTGCTCAATCAAGTCTTGGATTTTGTGCGAGCCCCCCCAAACCCCTATCTGTGGAGTGTCCTTCTGACCCATGTGGTAGCCACACTTGAGGTGGAATCAATTTTTCTTGGGCCTGTATCGGTGTTGGGGGTTTTCAAAACTTATCAATTTCCCCCTAAAACCAGCGAAGCCCTGAACGAGCGGTACGGGGTTTGAGGGGAACTCCCTTGGGGCCTGGCGCTGGGGCATGCCCCCGTCGTTGGTTGCTGGGTTTGGGGTATTCGGGGCTTGGAAATCCCCCGAGTCCCAGTTTTTTGTTACTCAATGCACTGTACTGATTGTGGGCTTTTTTAACTCTTTTTTCCCTCCAAGGCCCTTTTGGGTTTTGGGGTAAACCCAAGGAGGTTCCATTGATTGAGCCTGCCGGTGGTGGGGCATTCTCACCCTCCCAACCTGCAGCCACTATTTTCTGCAAAACTGGAGGGGTCTGGCCGACTAAATGTGAAAAAAATTTTTTTTCCAAATTTTGACAAATTGAAGGGTAAATTCCTTTCAATCGAGGGTACCCTGGCAGCTGGCCCTCCAGCGTTGAATTTCCTTGAACGGCTCGTTGTTTTTTTTGGGGGAAACTCCCCAGATCGATTACAGATGGGGAAACCCTCTTTTTAAATTTGGGAGGGGGGACAAAAAAAGCCAGCTAGCTTTTCCCAGGTGTTGATGATGTTGAATCAAGGTGACATACCAACCCAAATGAAAGGGCCTGTGAGGCGTCCTGAGGTCTGGGCATGATTGATCATATTGAGAAACTTTCATCTTCTGGCATATACCCTGGTGGGCATCTGGGCGCCGGTCCCATCAAAATTCTAAAATCTGGGGTCTTGTTTGGGCGGGTGTTTCCCCTCCCTATATGCTGCAGGTTGTGTTTCCCGGGCCCTGTTCAAAACCATCGGTGCCCCTCAATATTTTTTCATTTTGCCTTTGACCCTTTTTGGAGAGTCGCTTCCCCCATTTTCTTTGTTCTTTTCCCATCTTTTTTTTTCAGATCATCAAAGGCGCCCCTGCTGACCTTCGCTTATACTCGAAGCTGGTTTTGGGTGGAATTGATTTCTTCGTTCCGAGTCCCCTCCACAGCTTTTCCCTTCCCCCCCTTTTGAATACTTCTTGAGTCGGCTGGGTGTTGCCAGGAGCCGATGCTCCCGTTAAGGGGTGAACTTTGGCACCAACCGGTTGGACCGTCGCCAGGGATATTGATCCTGGGTCCCAGGCAGCTTCAGCGTTTTGTGTTATTGCGGTTGTCACTGCTGTTGGCCATTTTTTTTTTTCCCTTGCGGTAAGGACTGGGCCTGGGCTGGTTCGGGTTTCTTGAAACTATTTTGATTTTCCCGATTCGCATTTATTTTTTTATTTTGTGTGATGAATGCAAGAAAGAAATGCATGTGCCCCGCGAAAGCTAAAAGATAAAGAGGGTTGACAACTAATTTAAAAATGTATTTCCCAAAAATTTTTCTTTTATTAAAAAATTCTGGTTCAAATAAAAATGAAAGGGTTACAATGATATCTATTTCCTAGCTCTCTTGTCCCTTTTGTTGCGAGGCCAGTTTCCCATGATGAAAGCTTCTAGTTCTTTGACCTTGGCTTGGGATTTTTCCAATTGTTTCTTCTAAGGCTTGTTTTTTTTTGGGCAGTTCCTTGAAGCGTCCCTTTTCCCGATTTCTTTCTTATATTGCACTTCGAATATTCTCCTTCCCTTACCGTTCCAGGTAGATCTCTGTTTTGGATGATCTTATCCTCTTGCTGGGGGACGTCTGGACCCCGGGATGCTCTTTCCCCCCTTTTTGTATAGTGGTGGAAATTTAAAAACTCGCTGGTTGCTCGGTTTTTTTCCCCTTCGGGCCTTTTAGCTCGCCGAGTCCCCATTGGGCTTTCGATTCTGGCTTCAAATTCTTTGAAACCCCGCCAGCTTTTTGCAAAATTCTCGCTAACCCAAAATTTTGATCTTGGGTACCAAAGGACGCTTCAAGTGAAGGCCATAAACTATTCTTGATGGTAGAATTGCAGACTACGAAGTGGGTGATATCCAACATCATTGACCCAATTAATGCCTGCTTGAAATTACTGCAGGTTAAGAGGATTTTATTGCAGCAACTCCACCTGGCTGTCCAAGAATATTTCCCGGCGCTAAGGCTTCAAAGAACCCTACCCAACGTAGCTGGTAATTTTTCGTTGGTTATTCACCTTTTCTATACAGGAACCCAAACCAATCTACCGTTGGCTAGGGTTTTTCTGACCATTCAGCCCGAAGCATTGAGGGCTTACAACCAATTGGCAGAAGGTTGAGGCTTAAAGGCCCGCAGATGCTGCCCCCTTTCTTGAGGAAATTCAGGTTTCGATTTGTTCAGCCATTTAAGCCGGGATTTTAAGATTTCCCTCCGGGAAAATTGGGTTCCCAGCTCTGCAACCCTTAGTGATTAAGTAAAGTTCCAGCTGGCCGTTGGTGCGAAGGCCTTTCAAATGAAGATTTTTTACCCTTCTCGGGTCTGAAAAGTCTTAGGTCTCCACAAAGTTTTCCCTTTTTCTGTCCCCATTGTTTTCCTGGGAAAATAAATCGCTTCTAGTCATCCATGGTATGCAATACCATTACAGTCTGCCAAGCTTTATTGAGCGCTGTTTTGCGGATCCCTAGCAATCTGCTGAAGGTACCGGCTGGCCGGCCTTAAGGTCTGGCGTGAAAAACCGATCAGTCGGTTGCTGGGCCTTTTAGAAATGGTTAACTCCCTCCAGGGAGGGTGACTCATCCCGGTTAAAGAAAAAGTGCGGCTCGATCCCCCATAACTGGAGCATGGCCCCGGACCATAGCAAATGACTCTGTCTAAGTCGGAGAGGACGGGCCGCTTCTGTGGATAAAGCTTGCTCCTCGGGTTATACAAGGTAAACAGTGTCAGAAACAATTTTTTTGGTCCAAAGGTTTTTGTCCCCAAATTCTTGCGAACGGTCGACTGAATGCTAACATCTTTACAATAGGAAACAGCCAAGTTAAAAACAAGAACAAATGAAAACATTACAGGGAAATAGTCCTGAACTCCAAGAAAACAACAACCATCATTGCATTCAATGTCAACCTTTGGATTTTATGTTTTGCAAGTAGTTGTTCAATGGTTCCCGTCTCTTGCCTCCCGCTTTTTCCCGAAGAAATGATCTCGGGCCCAAAATCAAAGCATAGGGTGGGGTTCCTAATCGGTCCCGATGGTGAATACTCACTCGCCCAAACCTCCCAAAAATGCCTCCCGGCTTGGTTTCTGACGGTCCGGGTTCGACCGCTCTACTCACACAATATATGCATGAAAAAGCCCCCACAATAAAGAAAATGAAAATTAACTAAACCTAAAGGGTTTGGGCAACAGAGAAAAATGAAACACTTTCTTAAGATAATGTTTTTAAAATGATTAAAGGTGGCAGCCTACAAGCATGGGCCCCCAGTGGAGTGCCATCCTGTCGAGTCAAATTTGAATCCCTTTTCCTAATCCGATCTAAACTAAACCCTATCTCATCTAATCTAACCCCTCAAACTGAGTTAGGAATTTCGTTGATTTTTTGGAGTCGCCCCCCCCAATGTTTTTGGGAAAAATGAATTAAGACTAAATGAGCGGATTAGTCTTAATTTGGACTACTAGTCGCCCTTTTATTTCCCCTTCCGTTTTTGTGAGAAAGAAAAAAAAGGGAAACAATTTTTCAAAGTCCGGAGGCAACCTATTAAAAACCCTTATGGGGATTACCACTAATTTTCCTAAATTGTTCATCTTTAGAAATGTTTATGGTTAATTTTTATGTCTTTGAATTTAATTAAGAAAAAGAAATTTTCATTTATTTTATGTTGACCCGAATGGGCCCACGTACCTTTTTTACCAGATCAAACAAGCGTAATTCGCTTTTTTTTTCGAAAATCTTAGTTGTTGGTGAATTTGATTTTTGAAAACTCTTTTTTATTACGTTTTTAACACCCTTTTGGGGTTTTCTAAAAATTTTTTTTTAAGGGCCCAAACTTTGAATTTGATTTTTGGGAAATGATTGGGGAAAACATCTATTTTTAGTTTTTCAAGAAAAGGATTTTTCTAAGTGTTAAAACTTATTTTTACGATCTTTTATAATTCTTTTGAATTTTTTTAATGATTTTTGTGATTTATGATTTTTGTGATTTTATAATTTTTTTTAAGTTTTTCAAAGATTTGGTGATTTTTATAAGTTTTGTAAGTTTTTCATGATTTTTTTAATTTTAAAATTTTTTTTTGAAAATTTTATCTTAAGTATTTTTTTTTATCCCATTTTTAAATTAAAATTTTATTATTTTTTTTCTAAAATTTCTATTATTTTCCTTCATTTTTATTTTATTTTATTTTTCTTTTTTTCCTATTTTCTTTTCTACATTATTAAAACGGGAAAAAAAATACATTCCAAAATTTTCAAATTACGACAATTAATAAATAAATGCTAACATTATAATAAATAATAATAAATAAATAACATAAACAATAAATTAAAAAAAATAATAAAAAAAAAAACTGAAAATCCGACTTACTGATTGGATCGGTGCGCGGGTCGGACGATCGGGTCGATCGGGTCGAAACGGTCGGGGCATGGCGGCGGGGATTGCTTGTCACGCGTTCCCATGGCCGTTTCGGCGGGTGAAGTGTCGAATCCTAGCTCCCTTGGTCGGAACCGGGTTGTGCGTTACTCCAAAACGTCCTTGCGGTGGTTTTGAACTCCCGGGCGCGGTCTCGGGTTCAAGTTCCTCCGCGTACTCCATTCGTCCTTTCTCTCTCTTCTCTCATTTCCCCGTGTCGCTTCCTCCTGTTTTTTCCTCTATTTATGAACCTCGAACTCCTCTTGGTAAGCTCGAATTGGGATTTTTGATAAACCCCTATTTTTCCATTTTTTTTGGTTTCGGTTTTATCCCGCGATTTGATGTAAATCTCTTGTTTTCTTTGATTTTTCTGATGGATTTGGCTTTATCTTGACTTTAATCTAGAAGATTAAAAAAGAAAACGCCGAATTTTTCTTCGTCGACCGGCCCGGGTCCCCTCCGATCTCTGGGCGAAGAAGAAAATTTCACGCCCTGCACGCGTTTCCTTTGCCAAATCACGTGCCACATGGCACTCCAGGAAAAGAGAGAAAAAATTGCATCGAGTGCTCGGGGAAAGTTTCGAATCGCGACCCCCAAAAGCCCTCCGCACTTTCCCCAGCGCACACACAACCAGTGAGCGGGGCCCATTCTCATTTTTTTTACTCGCAAAATTTTTACATATGGTGCAATTTTTTTTATTTTTTTGTATTTTTGAATTTAAAAAATTTTGTAAAAATGTTTTAATTTTTATTGCAAATTTCTGAAATCATTTTTCAAAATTGAAGTGTTTCCTATTTTTTTTAATTTGAACATTTTTATTTTTTTTATGCTAAATTAGGAAAAATGGGAAAAATTAAAGAAAAATTGAAAAATTGTTATTATGGAAAATTATTGACCTAGGAAAAAATGGGGTGTTTACAGTATCGTAACAGTACTTCGCTCTTTATAGTTTGATTACTCACGAATATGTTTTCTTACGTAATAACAAGAATGAAGCACTAGATGCTTTTAAGGTATTTAAAGTTGAATGAAAAAACAATGTGGAAAACATATTAAAATCGGGAGATCTATAGAGGCGGAGAATACTATGGTAGATACATAGAGAATGGACAAGCGATGGTCCATTTGAAGGTTTTCTCAAGAAATGGGATGTTGCCCAATACAGTTTACCTGGCTCTCAAACCGGAAATGGAGTAGCTGAAAGGAAAACCGAACATTATTGGACATGGTGAGGAGTATGCTTGCAAACTCCAAGCTTCCTGACTTCTTGTGGAATGAAGCTCTTAAATACGGCTGTGTACAGTATTGAACCGAGTTCCAACACAAG
This sequence comes from Laguncularia racemosa, assembly GCA_037954665.1. Lineage (NCBI taxonomy): Eukaryota > Viridiplantae > Streptophyta > Magnoliopsida > Myrtales > Combretaceae > Laguncularia > Laguncularia racemosa. The sequence goes on along the minus strand of JBBMOL010000097.1, from coordinate 18,591 downwards.
TTGTCCAAGGACGCCATTTGAATTATTCAAAGGGTGGAAACCGAGTTATGACATGTAAACGTTTGGGGATGTTCGTCTGAAGTAAGAGTCTACAATCCACAAGAGAAGAAGTTGGACCCAGGACTATTAGTGGGTATTTCATAGATATGCCGAAAGGTCTAAGGATATAGATTTATTTGTCCATCTCATTAGTACTAGGTTTGTGGAATCAAGAAATGCAAAATTTCTTGAGAATGACTTGATCATGGGAGCGATCGATCTCAAGGCATTGTTTGAGAAAGATCATTCAGATGCCCAGTATAACGCCTGGGGCAGTGGACTGATTGTTGTTAACAACACGCCTCCAGCACAAATGCGTGTTGAAGATCCATTTCCTCGGGGTTACCACAAGCTGTCAATCCCGATTAAAGTAGATATTGAAGTTCAACAGATACCCGAAGTTGTTGAACAACCAGCTGAACAATGTGATCCTGCCCCTCAGGAGAATGTTGATACAACATTGAGAAGATCTATTAGAGTAAGGAAATCAGCAATTCCTAGTGACTAGTTGTATATCTACAAGAGTGTGACTACAAATATTGGAGCCGAAAATGATCCTGAGTCGTTTTCACAGGCCATGAGTTCTAAGGATTCGAACTTGTGGCATAATGCCATGAAAGATGAGATGGTTCAATGGCAATCTAACTGGAGTCTGGAATCTCGTCAAGTTGCCTGATGGTGTAAAAGCCATTGGATGCAAATGGTCTTCAAAACTAAGAAAGACTCACAAGGCAACATTGAGAGACATAAAGCAAGACTCGTTTTCTAAAGGATTCACTCAAAGGGAAGGAATTGATTATATAGAGACATTTTCTCCTGTGTCTAAGAAAGATTCCCTTCGTATAATGATGGCTTTGGTTGCACACTTTGATTTGGAGTTGCACCAAATGGATGTGAAAACGACTTTCCTTAATGGAGATCTAGAGGAAGAGGTTTACATGAAAAACCTGAAGGATTCTCTTTTAGTGATGGTGAGCACTTGGTTTGCAAGCTTAATAAATCCATATATGGATTAAAACAAGCCTCCCGTCAATGGTATTTGAAATTCCATGATATCATCACTTCATTTGGCTTGAAGAAAACATAATGGATTAATGTATATACCAAAAGGTCAGTGGGAGTAAAATTTGTTTTTTGTGCTATATGTGGATGATATTTTACTTGCAACCAATAATAAGGGTTTGCTATATGAGGTGAAACAATTTCTCTCAAAGAACTTTGATATGAAGGATATGGGTGAGGCATCTTATGTCATTGGCATTAAAATCTATAGGGATAGATCTCAAGGATTTTTGGTTTGTCTCAAGAAACCTATATCAATAAAGTTTTAGAGAGATTTCGGATGAAAGATTGTTCACCAAGTGTAGCACCCATTATAAAGGGTGATAAATTCAGCTTAAGTCAATGTCCCAAAAATGAGCTTGAGCAGGAACAAATGAGAAACATCCTATATGCTTCAGCTGTTGGAAGCTTGATGTATGGTCAGGTTTTTACCAGACCTACATTGCATTTTGATCCACGCAAAAAGAGATATAAAATGAGCATGAATAAATACCGGCAAGTGTACCAGATCGATCAAGTAATATAGTGAGAGAAGAGTGTCAAACCACGAAGATTTGATTAAGTAATAGACCTTTATCAATTTCTACTATTATTTAGGCAATGATGTTTGATGAGAATTGAATGAATTATGCTAAATGCTCAAAAAGAGGATTATGTTTGAAAAATGATAAATTTATGGTGGGAAATAGAATCCACCCTAATTCTACTAATCATATTGCCTTCATGTTATAATAACTCATAGCTATATGGATTTTCACAAGAAATTAACAAAACCTTAATCCTTTATCAAGTTTTAAAGTAATGTTACCCTAATTTAATTTAATAGCTCCTGCTAATTAAAATCAAACGAGGATTCTAATTCACAATCATAAATTTCCCAATTATATGATTGCCTAATATCTTTAAAATAATTTCTCTTAATCCCTTATGAAAAATTTAATAAAAATATTGCATGAAACACTTAGGTAAATTTCTAATAAGATTCAATAACGTTGCTTCCACATGAATTATTAAATCTTACTTAGGAATTCCTGATAAATCCTAAATTTCTCTTTCGAGTCTTTTACATTTCTATGCATTGATTTCAATTACAAAATATAATTCATAGCAGGACTTCTTATATAAAAATTCCGCATATCTATATTCCTATAACATGAATACAATGATCATTTTAGTTTGAATTATCTTCATCATGTTTCCCAAAAGGGATGATTTAGAACATTAATAGTATAAATTTGCATAAAAAACAATCGAAAATAAATGGGTGCAATGGAATTCAAATTGACAACAAGAATAAACTAATAAATGGCATAAGAAAATAAAGTAAAGAAAACAATAGCTATAATCTTCAAGAACTTCAATCTTCTAAAATGATTCCTCGAATTCTTCAATTGAAAGAAAACGTCAGCAAAATAACTTTCCTTTCTTCAAAACAAAATTTGGAATAACATAAAATGTAAAGGAATTAAAGAAAATAAAAAATTTCCTAAAGTTTCAAAAGGGGAAATTCTAATGATTTCAAAGAAAGACAAAGGATGCTAAACAAAGAATCAAAACAAAAATTCTAAAACAAAAGGGGATCCCCTCCAAGGTTCACACAAGGGGCCTATTAATAGATCCAAAGAGGAGGAGGATAAGCTTGATCTGATGAGAGTTGAGTCAGCAAATTAATTAATATCCCGATTTTGGAGAGATTTTCGCATGGATATCCGGGGGGAGTAATGAAGGGCCCGGGTCAAGGCCCGGCGGGCCCTTTAAAAGTAGGCCGGCTTTAAGGCCGGTGGCTTTAATGTTTTTTTGAGGCCGGTTTATATAGGCCGGCTCAAGGCCGGCAGCCTTCCGTGCAATCCTCCCGCTCGTTCTTCAATTTTGTGAAAACTCCTCCAATTAACTTGTAATTTACTTTTAGGGCCTCAAAACCTATTTTCACAATAAACACCATTAAATATCATTTCTTTATATTTTCTTAAAATTAAATAAATTTAATATAAGTTAAAAAAAAATATAATAAAAAATTTTTTTTTGTTTCTTATCAAATTCTTTGGGGTTGGAAAAAACAAGTAACCCCGGTATTGACCCCAAAGCTGAAAGAAGGAATGAATCCTTAAGGGAAAAAGGTTATTTTTTAAAGACAAACCCATATTTTGGGGGGTTTTGGGGCCCGATTATTTTGTGGCTGTTTGATTCACGAAACAACTTTGAGTTTTCATTTTCCATGGGGGCCGTTTTTGAGAAATGAAAAATTTTTCTGATTTTACGGGGGGCCGAGTTCAATTTGTTTTGAGGCTCCTCAGGGTTTGGGTTTTAAAATTTTTATATTGGGCTTATTTTGTCACTCTATTTCAGGCCCCTTAAATTTGTACTGTGAAAAATAGTGCTTATTTAGGTTTAAAAACAATAAGAGTGGATCGAAGAAACATATCGACATCAAGTACTTAGCCATAAGAAAGGTTAGGAAAAAAAGTGGGATCGGCACATTAGCACGATTTAAAATACGATCCTTTTTTAAAAAGGATGAATAAAATTTAAGGGGCTGTAGAAATGGAAATTGGGTTAAATGAACTTTGATTTTTTAATTTAATGAAACCTTTTCATTGATTTTTCTTTTGCCCTTTTGAAATTTTTTTATTCATTTTTTTGGAAATATCTAATTTGGACCCAAAGAACATCGGGTTTTTAATCAATTTTAGGGATTGGAAAAAATTTTTAAAACAGGGAAAATTTTGTCTTAAGACCCAACCATATTCAGAATTTTGTTTTCCTTAAGAAAATTTTGGGAAAACTGGCCAAAGGGGGGGGAATGTTGGGTTTTCCTTTTCTTTTTAATTAAAAAAAAAAACCCCAAGATATGGCCTGAAACCCCTAAATTGGAACAAATTTTCCTACTAAATAAAAAAAAAACCCCAAATCGGAATAATAAAAATCCCACTAACGGGAAAATATTCCAAAAATTCTAATTTTTTGGAACAAAATTGATGGAATGAGTTTAAATAAAAAATTAGGGGTCCCCAACCCCTTCCACTCAAAAAACACCATCTAATTGGGGATTAAAGGGTTTTTAAAAGATAAGTAACGAGGGGCCCAAAAAAATTTCCCCGAGCAAACCTTTTTGCTTTGAAAGGTGGAGGATGAAAGGACTATTTTTCTTCCGCTGCATATATTAAGCATATTAAAAATTTTTTATGTTTTTTTAAATCAGAAAAAATGATTGTTGCCAAAAATTTCCGGGGAATTTGAGACCGGCGAAAGATCGTCGAAAAATCCCTTATGCCTTAAAAAACCACGTTCACCTCCCAAACTTTGCTCTTCAAAAATTTCCCAAATCCCCCCCCATTGCGATTTTATTCATTTGGCCCAGCAAAAAACCTTTTTCCCCTTCTTAATTAAGAAATAGGGAAAATTAAAAAAAAAAAAAATGTTGATTCCCTTCATAACCAAGAACTTTTGAAAAATTTGGTTTTTTATTTATTTATTTTAATTGATTTTAAATTTTTTTTTCATTCAAGCAGAAACAAGATTAAACCTTGGGGAATTATTATGGAAACTGGGAAGTTTATTGATGGATCTGTTTGGGACCCCGCAAAGGGTTCTATAGATTTGTTTCCCGAAAATTGAAATTTTGGTGTGAACGAATATAAAATAAAAAATTTGTTGCAATTTTAAATTTCATTTCTTTTAATTAAAAATGCAACAGATAAAAAAAAAAAATTTGGGGTTTTCGGGAAAGGGGAAAAGTCATTCGAATATACTCTAAACTTTTTTAGCGCATAAAATTTACGGGGAATAGTAAAACTAAAATTTTTAAAAAAAACGAGCCATTAACGCAAAAAGATCATTTTTAATTTAAAATTTAATTTATGAGCTTAGCTTATCGAATTAATAAATTATAAAAATTTCGTGGGGGAGAATTTGCCAGTTTTTTGGGGGGGCCCCCGGCAAACCCCATTCTCCCCATTTTTCAGTTTATACCCAGGGGGTGCCCCGGCCCATCACGCACCATCACTTGGGTCATTTGTACTCCCTTCTCCACCCTAAAATTTTAATATAATAAGCCAACTCCATTAAATATTCCTCACAAGCTTTAAAGCTGGTTTGGGGAATAATTTTCTTCTTTGTGTTGGGTTTTTTAAAAATTTTTCATTTTGTTTTTTAAAATTTAAATATGGGGAAAGGGGAAAATTTAATGCCAATTTTTCAAAAAACTGACCTTTTTTTTTCTTAAGTCTATCAAATGTCATTTCTTTCATTGTTGTTTTAAAATTTTAATTTTTTGCTAAAAGGTTTCAACCGAAATAAGAAAAAAAAAGGGGTTTAATAATATAATAGTTCTTTTTAGTTAAGTATAAGTTTTTTTTTTTTGGTAGCGTCCAAGACTCCATCTCCTTGAAATTTTAAATTTTAACTCCCGTTTAAAAAAATTTGTAATTCAAAATATACTTGAAGTTTCAAAAAGGATATTTAAACCACTTTAAAAAAAGTAACCACTTTTTTTAATTAATTACATTTTTAAATTTTTTTTTAGTAAAAAAAAAAGTAAAAAGAGTAAAAGATCCAAAAGATTGCCCCTTTAATTAACATCCCAAAAATTTAAAATCCTTCAAATACTTTTTCACTCTCTCTCCAAAAAAATAAAATCTCCTCATTTTCATTTGGTAAAATAATAATTTCTGTCCCGTCGTACTCACATTTTCATTTCTTTCTTCATCTAAAAAAAATAGGGGCCCAGCTAAACGTGAAAACACATAGTTTTTGGGGCCCCATTAACAATTAAAAAAAACAAAAGTGCATGAATATACTATCACAATCAATTAAATTTATTTTCTTTTAGCTAATAAAAAACAAAGGTTTTCCCCCCCCATACCATATAAAACTTATATTATAAATACACCCGGGAAATTTTATGAGGGCCCCTTTTAACCCTAAATTATATAGAATTTTTGGGTTTTAAAACCCTTAGGGGAAAAATTTTTTTAATCACGGGGGGGTTTTAAAAAAATTTCACTATAGGCTTCTGGGCGGAAGCACAAACAAAATTGCATTTGGGGTTTTAAACTTTTAAAAACCTTAAAAAACTTTTTCAAAAAAATCAAAAATAAAGAAACATTTATGATTCCCTATTTTATTAATAAAAGGTATAATAAAGTTAAGTATTAAAGACAATTTTAATACTCCTTAGTTAAAACTAAGTTTCAAATGTTAATTATATCCAATTGCATTTTTCCCCCTTTATCTTGTGTTTTTGGCATGGTTTAGCTTTAAAATTGTAAAAACAAATAAAAGTAAAATAGGGGGGTCCCAAAAAGGTCTAAGAACCTTTCAAAAAACAGAAGGAAAAACCATGAAGGGGAGTCCTTTTTATCACAAAGGGCCTTTCCAACATCTTTGGAATTTTGTCTTATTTGGCCCTTACTTTAAAAACGAGTGGGACATTTTTGGTACCGGTTGTTCCCCTTAAACTTAAAATCCCATCCTCAAATAATAAAGGACATCCCCTTTTTAAACCCCCTATTTCAAAAAAACCCCTTTTCCCTTCTCTAATTAAACCCCAATTAAAATTTTTTAGAATCCAAAAAAAATTGACTAATTTTAAAATTTAAATTCACAATGTTATTGAAAAAAAAACTTTTTTCCCAAAATTGGGTTAACCCCCTTTTCTTTCCCTGTCTATTTTTCCTCCACCCTTTGGGGCCAAGTTTTAATAATAAACAAACCCAAAATTTTTTAGACTTACGAACTAAATTTGGGTAAATTTAAGAACAAACCCTTCAGGGAAAGAATTGATTTTTAAAATTTTTTTTTCCTTGCTTGTTAAAACTTTCATTTCTCATTGCACAAATGAGAAAAAAAAAGTATGGTTAATTGGAGTTTAAATACCCGCCAAAAAAAGACAATTTTCCCCTACTTAAACCATTTCTTTTTTTCCTTTTTTCTTAAATTTCTTTTTGTATTTTTTTATAGTATCCTAAAGCCCCACATTTTCTTTAATTTTTTTTCTTTTACCCCATTGGATTGGTTTTTGGGGCATTACCAAAAATCCCTCTTAATTAAAACCCTTTTTTTTTTTCCATGGCTTTTCCTTGGTCTTTTCCTAATCACTTTTTCCCCCCCTTTTTGAAGTTGTAAAAAAGTAATAAAATTTTTTTTAAATTAGAGTTTTTCACTTAACTCCCAACAATTCCCCATATAATTTTGATCAATTATTTAACCCTTTTTTAAAAACCCCCTTTAAAATTTTAACAAAGTTATTTTTCCTAACATCACATTGTTTTGTTCAACCCCATAAGTCTCGATTTAGAGGTAGTTTTATTTTCTCATAGCATTTAAGTATTTAAAATATTTAGCATTTGAATTTTCAAATTTATTATGAATGAAGAACTAATTTTAAAGGGTTAAAAAGGACTATAGACCAAATTTTTTGGGATTGAAGGGCTTTTAGTTGGAAAATTAATAATGACCATTGACTAAATCTAAATTGATTACAAAGGGGATTGTGGTTGACTAGTTCATTTTTAAATTGGTAAAAACCCAATATCAGGTCAACAAAATCAAACTCGTTGATCAAAATTTTTAATTCATTAACTTTCTTCCCAAAGGGACCCAAAAAATTTCCCCTTTTATTTTATTTCCTTTTCAATATTTTTAATGGTCACCTACTTTTTATTTCCATACAATTATTTCCTATTTATATCACTAAAAAACCTATAAATTTTTAGCTTTGGGAATTAAAGCAGAATAAAATTTGAATTTATTTGAATTTCTCTTTTTTTCTTGAAAAATCAAAAGATACTGCTTTTCATTATGGCATTCATTTCCTTATAAAGGTTAAAAACCTTTTTGTTGGGGTTTGTATTTTGATCTAGAAATTTTATGCTATTATTTTAATTAGAAAAATAAAGGTTTTTTAATTATATTTATTCTTAGAACATTACTATGGGGGCAAGCCTTTTTTTTGCATTGTTGGGGGTTTTTTGGTTCCACAACCTTGGGAATCAAAACCAATAAAGAGATCCTTAAAGTATGTTTTCCACCAAAAAAGGATGAAAAAACTCCCCAAGTTATATAACTCTCATATAACCCTTCCTTTTACTATGGTTATTCAAGACTTGTTATAAATTTTAAGTTGACTTGATATACCAAAACCAAGGGGGTATGAGAGTTAAGATTAGATTTGTTCATATCCATTTAGGAGTTTGAAAACTTTGAAAATTTACAATAGGTAAATAAAAAATCGGGTTTTTATTAAATTTCAAAAATAAACAAATTTTTGTTAACAAAAGACAAAACATCAGATAAAAAATGGAGGGGATATGATCATTTGTGGGGTTTTTGGGGTTTTTAAAGTCAAGATCTTTTTTTAAACGGTAGTTTCTCCAATAAACCAATTTTTAAAAACCACTATAAATAAGCCAGAAGACACACTTAAAAACTAAAGTTTTAAAGGTTTGGTTTTTTAAAAATTTAAAAATTTGGCAAGTTGTTTAAAAAGTTATTTGTTTTAAATTCAATATTAAAAGTTATGGTTCCCAAAAATCAATGATTGGGGGGTTTTTTTTTAAAATTGATTAAAAAGAGGAAAAATTTAAAACAAGAAAATAATAAGTGATTGACTAAATAAGCAACGGAAAAAAAAATGGGGGTGGGGAAAACCCCTTTAAAAATTTGGCCTGAAAAGATTCAAAATAACCCCAAATTTATCAAAATGACTTGAATTTAGAGTAGGGTGCAAAAAACAACTAGGGAAAACTATTAAAAGGCTTGGCATTCCAAATTGGAAAAAGGCCAACTTAGGAAAATTCTAAAAAAATTAGAAAAAGAAAAAACCCCACAACCCTTTACCCAAGGGCAATAGGGAATGCTTTAATAAAACCCACCCCAAACATGTTAAATTACATAACTACAAACAGCACTTCCCCCTTCATTCCCTTTTAATTTCTTCTTCCTTTTCCCTTTTTTTTCCTTTACCACCTTTTTTCCCCTTTTAAATGCTTCTTTCCTCACCCCCAATTATGCCAATCTACACTTGCACGGAACCCTCCATTTTTCCCCAAAACCCCCTTTAACCAAAGCACATTCTAAAGAAAAAAGGACTCTTGGGAGCTTGGAAGTGGAAATTTCAAAGGCTGAGCAAATAAAGAGGGAGAAAAGGGGGGGGGAAGGGGGAGAAAACTTTCTAAGGACCCCCCACTAAAAAGGGAACCCTTTTATTGTAAAGTCTTTTTTCCCTGAAATTTTTATGATGTTGGGGGCTAGATTAGCTTTATTCCCTTTTTTTTAACATGTAATTATGTTTTTAATTTTTTGAGAAAAAAATCTTAAACATAATGAAATGTAATTTTTATTAAAAACTAATAAAACCCTATCCCTTTTCTCAAATTTTTAAGATTTAGAAGAGGAAAAAAGGGGGGGGAAAAATTAATTTTAAAAGCCTTCTTCCCCTTGCTATTTTAGCAAAAAAGGGTTCTTGGACCCCTGTTTTTGGGAAAATTTAAGTGAGTTACAAAACTTTTACCCCTTAAAAATAAATTTAAAAAGGAAAGTGGGATTAAAATAAGCAGACAATGGGGAAAAGATTTACCTTTTCCCCCCTTAAAAAGGGCCCAAAGGGGGTTTTAAAATTTTTTTTCCAATGTTCTAGATGACAAAAACAATAGTTTTTAAAAGGAAAAGGGGGGAAAAAAACCTTTATTTAAAAAAACCAAAAAGGGACTTTTGGGGGTTTTAAAAAAACCCCAAAAAACGAAAAAAAAAAGACATTAAAACCCTTTTTTTGGGGCAAAAACCCAAAACCCCAAATAAATTTTTGGGCCCTTCATAGACTCAAAAAAGGCCCCAAAAATGTTTAAAAATTTAAATTTGGAATGATTTTTTAAACATTTAAAATAAAATTTAAAAGAAAAAATTTTAAAAAAGAACCAAAAAAGATCCCCAAAGTAATTGGGATAGGAAAAAAATTTCTTTGACCTAAAGCCCAAAATGACCCAAAAGGGAAAATTTCATTTTAAAAAAAAAAAAATTTAAAAAAAATTAAAAAATTAAAAAAAAAGACTTAAAACAAAAAGTTGTGTTTAAAAATATGAAAATACCCAAAAATGGGGAAATCTGGGAAATTTAATTTAAAACCAAATTTTTATAATTTAGCCCCCTTTTATTATGCCCCTTATTTCTTCATCAATACCCAACTTTGAGCCCAAAACTACCTTTTAATATACTTTTGTGAAAGGCCGGGGTGAGTTTTTTTATGATTTTGCACTTTTATGGCTTATAAATTTTTTTTTTTGAAAAATAATAAAAATAAAAATTTGACTTAGGGGTGGAGAAATGGGGGAAATTTTTGTTTTTGGGTTTGGGCCAATGCTTTTTCCCAAAAAATCAAAAATTAAATTTAAACACATTGGTGAATTGTTTTTTGCATTAAGAAATTAACTTAGGGAGGTTTGAAAAATTTTGGGGGTCACCAATGAAAAAACTTAACTATTTCGATTTTTAAAAAAAAATGGGGCGTTCCCATCTTTCTTTTAAAAAGGGTTTTTTGGGCATCATTGGTAGTCCCAAAAAAGGTTTTTTGTGGAGGTTTTATCTTTATATATAATTTTTCCCTTGGCCCTTTAGAAATATTGGGGTTTTTGAAAAGTCCCCCTTTTAATTGGGTTGCCTTTTTTAAAACCCGGGGATTTACTACTTTTTTAGTAAAAAATTGGATCAATCCCCACCCACTTTCCCCCCTTTTGGTTTAATACGTAAATTGTAAATTTAAAAATTTTTTTTTTTTAAAAAATAAAAATTTGGGTTTTTTTTTTATTTTTTTTAAAAAAAATTTGCTCAAAGGGTTGGGGAAACCTAAAGCAACATGAAATTGTGATTTCCTAACCAAAGAAAAAAGGGTTTAAAACCATTTGTATGTTTTTCCCGAATAAATATAAAAATTGTTGCTTCTAGTTGTCAAAGTTTTATTCAACCCTAAAATTTTTGAAAATTTTTTAAAATTTCATGGGTTTCCTTATTTAAAAAACCGGTTTAAAAAATCCCAAAAAAAAACTTTTTTTTTTTTTTTTTAAAATAAAATAGAATCTTTTTTTTAAAAACCCTTTGAATCAATTGAATCCCAATTTTTAAAAAAGATTCAAAAATTTTTATGTTTTTTGGGGTTTTTTGACCAAAAAAGCTAAAAATTTTTTAAGGGGTTTTTTTAAAATTTGTCCTTTACCACTTTCATTTTTTTCCCTTTAAACCCTTTTTTTCATGATTAAAAATTGGAAAATCTACATTTTTAGATTTTTATCTCACTTCCCCCCCTTTAAAACCATGACCTTGGGTTTTTTTTATTCTCTTTTCACTTGCTTTTAAATTTAGTTTTTTTACTTTGTAGGGGGAAAATGGTGAAAATTTTGGGGAAAGAAAGGAAAACGTGTTTTTTTTAAAATTTTTTAAAAATTTTTTTATATATTTAAATTTGCAAAAATTTTTCGAAAATTTTGTTGTAATTTTATGTATTTTAAAAACAATTTATCTAACTTTTTAAAAAAAATTTTTATTTGCCTAAAATTTTTTTAAATTTTTTTGTTCTATCATGTATTGTAAAATTCTTTTTAAAAATCATGATTTAAAAAATTGTTCAAACCCCACCCCCCGAGGGGAAAAAATTCTGGGTTTAGTTTCCCCTTTTTGGGAAACCAGGGGTTTTATTCAAAAGGGTTTCAGCATTTATAGCTTTTGTAAATAACTTTTTAAAATTTTGTTTTTCTTTGCAATAGGGGGGAAAAACTCATTAAGCTAAAGGGTTTATCCCCCCTTTTTTTATCCTTTTAAAGGGGGTTTTATATGGCTAGGCCTAACTAAAACAGTCAGAGGTAAAAACTTGGAAAAAAACCCTGGGGGGACAAAAAGGAAAATTTTTTTTTGGGGATGAATAAAGAAAAATTTATGTTTTTTTTAAGGGAAAAAATTAAAAAAAATTTAATTAATTTTTGGGTTGTTTAATAAAGGAAAAAAAAAAACTTTTTAGAAATTTCCCTTATTTAAATTTCTTTACTATGTGGGGCCCAGTTTTTAAGAAAAAAATCCCCTAAAGGGGGATATTCCCTTTTTTTTGGGTTTTAAGGGGATTTTTGGTTTTAAACCCATCAAAATTTTTAAAACCAAAGCAAAAGCAATCTTAAGCATGGAGTAATGCAACCAAAAAATACAAGTATGACAAACGGGCCAAGCTTTTTATAAATTTTTTGTATTCCTACTTTAGTATTTTGCGCTTTTCACGATCTTTTAAAGCCCCGTGGACTTTGGGGAGGGTTTAAAAGCTTTTTGGGGGGGAAAAAGGGGTTAAGATGGGATTCTTCATATAAAATGGGGATGTACCTTTCCCTTTAAAATTTAGACATAAGTTGATTTACCCCTTTGGGTAAAAAAAAACAAACTGTAATTTTGGTGATCATAACAAGCATTGATAAAATTTTGATTATGAAAAATGTTTGGTTTAAATTTTAGAAAAAAAAAAAGGGGTAAGATCAAATGTGGTTTCGGGTTGGCCAAATCACGAGATTTTCAGGTTTTGGAGTTATTTTAAAAACAGGTTTTTTAAGTTTTCCCCAAAGCTATGCCAGGGTTTGAAACACCCCATAAAGGGCCCCAGGTTATCAACTTAATAACTAGATTTTTTGGGATTTGTTTTTAAAGTTAGGGGAAAAATTTAGGGTTAGTATTAAAAATTTTATAGAGGGGGATTTAAAAGGTTACAATTATTTTTAAAATTTAGGGGTTTTTCCAAATAAAATCAATTGATGGGGGTTTTAAAAATTTTGATCAAAAATTTGGGGAACCCTTTTAAAATGGGGAAAATAATTAAAAAAATTTTAAAATTGAAAAAAAAAAAATTAAAAAAAGGGCATGATGGGGCCCCGCCTCCATTTGGCGCCACAACTTTTGCTTTTTTGAATAATTTTCATTAAAGCCTTTTTATTTTGATGATCACACTTGAAAAAAGGCATTGAACATTACAGGAAAGATTGATACAAAAAATTGAAAAAGTTTATTATAGACCAAAAATTAAATTCAATAGCCAATTTCCATCTTTTGTAAGTGGCAAGAAAACAACCGCCCAACAAAAAAAGCATTCTTTTGCCCCTCTCTTGTTATACATGTAAAGAATCAGTAATTCGGAAGGGGGATCACTGCCATTATCTTTTCCCTAAGGTGCCAAGGGTGCCCCTGGGCTTTTTCTTTTCCCTTTTATTTGTTATTGATTGTTCCAAATTAAACAAAATTATTTTTTAAGGATTTGTGTGAAGTGAATTAAAATTTAGTCACCTAAAACTAATCCTTTCTACATTATCGAATGTGCATGAAACTAAAGGATTTTTATAATGAAATCTAAATCCTAGTCTTGCTCTATATCTATTCTCTTTAATATAATTAACTCTGAGCTTGAGTAGGTAAGGTTTTGTGCCTGTTCGATTTAATCTTGAAAGTCCAATGGTGGGGGTTTTTTCCTATGGTTGCGCAAGTTGTGGTGCTAAGTGGTCGTAGCATGTTTTATGTTGGGGATGTGGTGGCACAAAGGTGTTCCTAGGTGGTGGTAATTGGAGCTTCACTTGTCCTCATTTCGGTGCTCAAAATCACATACCATTATAATATTGGAAGTGAATATAGTTTTTTTTTTTTTTCTGTCTACGTTAAATTTTCATGTTTTTAAATGCAATGTTATTATAAATATGACATACTATTACATAGATCTTTAAGATGGTTTTTGGATAAATCATAAGAATTTTAATAAAATTTTTGAAATTTACGCTTCCATGCTACCGAATCCCAAAACTTATTATTTTTTTTTTTTAAGTTCTACGTCTCCTACTTTTTTGCAAATACTTCAAGAACTTGACATGAAAATATACTTTTGTTGAAATTTTCCCTTTTGAATGAACATTTTCTGAACTAATTTGCAAGCTTTATTTTTAAAGTTTAAGTTGTACTTCCTTATAAATTTTCTTAACTTTTCCAAGCTTAAATCGAGTCTTATATATTTCACCACAAACTTTTTAAAACTTGGGCTTATCACTGTATCTTATTCTCCACGTTTTTGCATATATATAATAAAATTAAATGAGAGGTTACCAAAAAATTTTTAGACAAAAGTAGATTTAGATTTATAAAATTCACATTTGAACACATGTACCGTGTTCGCATGATATATTAGCACTATTGATGCAACAATAATAATGCAAACAGGAAACTCCTTCATCAAGGAAAAGAATAATAACTTCTCTTTCATAGTAGAAAATGCTTTTAAGAACATATAATAACTTTGACATTTTACAACAAATCCTCGTTGCTTCCTCTCCGACATCTTAACCTTTTCCTTCATTGACAGCATCAATAAAATTAAATTTTCTAAATCCTAATATTTATTTTGATACCTAATGTAAAATTTGGTTAACTTTAATATTATATTAGGCATGTCTTGTTAATTAAGTTGATTATTTGGCTCCTCACCTATGAATAATATAAAATTTTACTCACGCTTCAAATGTTCTTCGGCAATCAATTTTGTGGTGGTTTTACTGAATATGGAATCATGTAAATTTGATATTAAAGTCCTAACTAATTGTAACCTAAAATAAATATAATTTAGTGCTATGATCGATGTGCGAGTAAATGCTATCGATTCAGAAGTTGAAGGAATGAATAATGCACATGAATCTTTTCCTTCTCTCTAAGTTGGATTGTCATACAAATCAAATATAGACACATCATTCGATCACCCGTCTTCGAAACAATTTTGATATGGTTGTAAAAATTTGTGGATGGGCCGACTCGATGATATTCTTAATATTTAATTATATCAACTATCACTTTCTCCAAAATCGTGACGCTTCTTAGTGTCTAATAATCTAAAAATATGGAAAAAAAAAAGAAAAAAGAAAAAGCAAACGCAAAAGAAATATAAAGTTGGGCATTGTTTCCAGACATCACGAGATAGCGCGTCAGTGAATCAGCAGCCGGTTATTCCGGAACTGCACCCTCCTTTACTCTCTGACAACACCCGCAACAAGAGTTAATAATGCTTGGATTCTATTGGCTCGGTATGTCTTACAACCCAGAAGTTCGGGACTCCTTTGTAAGGACCCAACTCCTAATTGAAAGACATATTGAGGCGGCTCTGGTGGACGACGGGTATTCTCGTGAGTCTGTTTTGGCAAAAAGAGATCAATGCGAGGGTTTTATTTATCCAACGGGGTCCGCGCTCTCAGAGTCCACTGAAGTTCTGTTCAACCTATATATCGAATAAAATATCCTCACAATAGTTTACTAAGTATAGCCCTATGATGCATATGCGTTGACTATAAATAATCAACTTTTCTTGCATTGACATTTAAAGAGAAAATATCAAAACTTCATGGTATGTTCTAAATAAAGTATTTTATATGTCGATCACATTCCATGTGGGCAAACATCCAAGCACGTCGATCGAGCTAGTCTATTTTCCTCCGAACATGACAGCACATATATATCAACTAAAATCCATAGGAGTCAAGCCCCTCCTTCTCTCTGATTCTAGAGATTTCGGGAAACCGCCCAATATGCTAAACAAAGAACAGAATAACCAAAAAAGAAAGATGTGAAGGAGACATTCATGCATGCGTAACCACTTTCTTAGATACTATATAAGGAGAGGTTTTGTATAAACGTTTGGGGAAGAACGGTCTCATTGTGTTAGTTAAATCACCTCTCAATATATAAACCTCTTCTTTCCTCTAAAATCTCAAAATAAAACGTTCTTACATTAACAATTTGTAGGGTTTCCTCTCAAATGGCGTCTTTCTCAGGAAAATGTTCATTGGTTCTCTTCATCTCCTCTCTTTTCCTCCATGCAGCTCGAGGTAAATGATAATACAATAACATATATTTGTTTTAATAAAACCACGTCTATGATGTAATGTAGTATGTAAAAATGTTAACGATTTTTGTGCGATGCATGCAGCCCAGATTATGTTATGTGAGGTTCTCCCAAAGGATGTGTGCGCATTGCCGTAGCATCATCTGGCAACAGGTGCACATTGGAAACCCGTTTTTCCCTCGTGATGGCGGCGTGGAGTACGAATGCAGAACATCCAAGGTGTTGCAGAAAAATTGGCCGGACATATTGAGAATGATGAATGCATCGAAGCCTGCGGTGCCAATAGGAAGTGGGTCGGAATATCCTCCGATGCCTTCCATGAACCACGATTTACCTCCAAGCTTTGCGCATCTGCATGCTACCAGAACTGCCCTAGCTTTGCTGATCTCTACTTCAATTTGGCCGCTGCAGAAGGTAACCTTTTTGCCTTATGTTAATTAAGAATAAATTAGCAAATTAAAGGGAAAAAAGTATCTTTCCTTTATCGCAATCGAAGAATCTTCTGATTTTTTTTTTTCAATTGATTTTACATTTTTTAATCTGAAACAATATCTATATATATATATATATATATTAATCTTGTGATTACAATCTAAGGTAATTATTATAAAAACCAAGAGAGCTTAGGACCTGCTTTTGGTTGCAAAGACGAGAATTGTTATTTAGAGCACTATTTATTTGGTGGACTGCATAGGATAAGAATCTATTAGATCTGTTTCTCTCATGGTACTTGTAACTGTTTGGTGTGAATGTAATATTGTAGAAATAGAAGAATGATTGAAATCTATTGAATTTATAAATTCTTTTGAAGTCGATAATGCAATAGAGTAGGTAAAATAAAAAAAATAAAAATTGAAGGTTCTTTAGAAAGAACAAATCATTTGTGGTCATATTCTCTTGAAGTAATTTTAGCCACATAAAAATTTACACTTCCGAACTTAGAATTTTAAAACTAAAATTCTATGATAAAAGCAGGCCATTATTATAAGCATAGAATATCAGTTTATATATAATATATATATAAATATATGTATGTATGTAGGGATGTAAAGTATATGAGTATATCCTGTCCAATATAACAAATGACAAATAATATCGTGCAGGAGTATATTTGCCAGATCTTTGCGAGGTACACCGTGCAAACCCCCATCGCTCCATGTTTGAGCTTATGAGCTCTGGTGGTGCACCAGGCCCAGCAGCACAGAGTCATCACTTGGTGGATTCTTTGCTGACGCTCCTTCTCCAACTCCCATGTAATCCTATAAGAACGACACCGATCAAATTGATCCCTCTCTAGTGCTGTTGAAAACTAGGATATCAAGACAATATATTCATTTGCTGTTGCGTTTTGTAATTTTTCATTTTGGATTTGTTGAAAATCTATACATGTGAGTTGTGACTATGGAAGAGATAGGATTGTCCAACCTTTTTTAATGAATGCGAGACATGTTTTGTTATATAGTAGCTATGAAAATGTCACTTCTTCTATTGTTGCTTTAATTCTAACTAGGTGCTTTATCCATAAAAGTGCTTCTAAGCCTATCCCTAGAAGCCTGCATGCCAAACGAATGACTTTCTTGAACTTGTCGTAAATGGTTCATTCCAACCCACTTGACCTGAAATAACCCCATTTTCTTATGCTATATACGACTTGATTGTTAGGCCTACTTCCTTAGAAATCAATTTTTTTTTTTCCTCCTTTGCGATAAGCTCATAGAAAAATGTAATGAATTATTCTCATTAAGTTAGAGTTCTTACTAATTTAAAATTCTCAAATAATTCCCATTGATATTGTGAAACTCCCCAAATTTTTTATTAATTAATTTTGATCCTATTATTAGAACTCTCTCGAATTCTTCATTGATTTATTCTTGTCCCCAACATCATTCGTTGCATGCAACTTAATGGATGCTCAATTTGGAGGTAGTATTCATTAACTCATAGCATATGGTAACCGTATTGTAAGGGTTGTTAGCCATCTAAACAAATCATAAATTCGTTGTGAGTCATGAAATAATTACTATGTAATTTGATTTCTTTATCACTCCAACAGTTTTCATTGCTTTAATGCATCAAGTGTCATAATTTAACCAATTTCCTTTTTCTTTGTATAACAAAAAAAAAAAAAGAAAAGAAATAGTAGACTTAATATTGAGGATGGACATAGCTTCTTATCATGATCTCAAATTTAAAAGTCACTTTAATTTCAACCAAGTAGCTAGATGCATTTACTCTTGATTCGAGAAAAAATAAATAATCCTATCTTAACTCATTACTACCTTTTTCACGCTTTAGGTCATTGTGACCATTTTTTATCTTTTTTTTGTGGTTGAGGTGACTAAAATAAAAAAAATTTTTTAGAAAACACACATAAAATTTTTTGCTTGATTTAATGCACTTTTAAACCCTGAGTTTTTTTTTAGATGTTTTTTAGTCTTTTGGGTAGTTGATAATGTTAAAAACTGCATTTTGTCTTAGTAATCATAGTACTACTTGATTTTTTTTGTATTTTGAATCTAACTTTTCTTTCCCATTTGAAACTCAAAATACAAATCGCAAAACACACTCTCCAAAAACCCCAAACCAATGAACACATATTTTGC